>CM058047.1:35830083-36336008 GCA_030169165.1 Centaurea solstitialis
CTCATATCAAGAACATGAAACATATTTTGGATGAGTACATTAGATATGGAAGAAAAAAACAGTTGTTGGATCAAATTAAACCTAAATCGAAAAACCCCAAAATCGATGAACAATAATTAAATAAACATAAGAAGGGTTTGAACCATATCCTAGATGAGCGGATTAGGCATGGAAAATTTGGAGTCCTAACTTTTTAGAAGCCACTTTTCATAAGTAAACCTAGAGATCCTATTTTCCAACATCATCAAGATGAGGCATGGAAGAAAACAACAAACTAGAAATCATAGATAGCCGATGATATGGTTGTTCCAATCGTAAATGACCACGACAGGGGAGGAACAGATGATTGACGATGGTGAAGGAGGCAATGACAATCAAATTTGAAATGGCATCTCTCACTGTTGTCAAGGCGCAAGTTTCTGTTTAATAAGACAAGGGGGTTCTCGAAATAATGATGGTTGAGTGCTAAAGACTCCTCTATTTTGGCTGACTGAATAAGCACCCAACTGAAATATTAAGCCACAGCCGAACAATTTGATATGGTTGAATTAGCCATACATGACATGCAACACATTAAGCCACAAACAATTAACCCCTAGATAAATCATATGAACCCTACAAACTCATCTCAATCGTCCTTTTTTTATCAACAGTTATAATTGAATGACGGTTAGTGTTGATAAAAAAACATAAGGATAATATCAGAACAAAATGCCTTTCAAATTGCTAAGATATGAGTAAAATCCTCACCTCCATTTACAACCTAAAAATCCGCCTTTCTCTGATATCAAAAAGCCAAACCTTGGTTTCCCGTTCTCTAAAATCAAACCATGATCTTTTTTACTTATCTGGTTTCAAACCCTAATGACTTGTTCTTTCCAAATCTTCCAAGCATAAGCATCAACAAGTCGGACGATTAGGGTCCTTCATTCTTCCCTTACCTTCAGACGATAATAATTATGTTCACATGCAAATCTTAAGCATTACTTGTATATGAATCAATTTAGCACATATAGATGAGATTACGAACCAGTTTAAGATACATACAAAAACATGTGAATGCATACATAGGTTCATATATGAATCTTAATTATAAATTGTACGAGAATCAATTTACATCTTATAATCAAGATTTTATATTGATTTATAATTATATGTAAATCATAAAAAATAAATATTATCATGAATCTTAAACTAAAGATAATTAAAAAAAAATTTGTGATTTTAGTATAATTTAGGGTTTACTTCACGAAAATGTATCCAATTTGTGGTGAAAATATAGGTTATATTCTAAGTAATGGATAATATAATTTTAATGTAAAAAGTGGTTGTTGTTTTTTTTTTTTTTTTTTGAGAAAAAGATAAGTCTAGAAGTGATTTAATCATTTGGATAAGTGATCTGTATACGGATGTTTCTGAATCCCCCCTCAACTTCCTCAGGTTTTTTAAATTGGTCATAGTTTTACTTAAATGTATGTATTTTTCTCTTAAGATCCTGCTCATTCAAAATCTCATCTAATTGTTAATATCTTTTATTATTTTTTAGAAAAGAGTTAATTGTGTTTTAGTCCATGTGGTTTGTTATAAATTTTAAATCCTTATGGTTTAGAGAATTCTATTTTTATCTCTATGGTTTGTAATTTATGGCTATTTTAGTTCCTGAAGTAATTCCTACCTTTAAAGTAAAAAAGACAAAATAGAAAATAATTTTAAAACGTCAAGAAGTTGTAAATCGTAAGGACGAAAATAGCAATAAATTACAAACCATATGGATAAAAACCACAATTTCTGAACCACATAGAATGAAAATTGCAAATTTTACTAAACCATAGGGACTAAAGCCATAATTTACTCTTTAGAAAAACAAAGTTTTTCATTTAAACAATAAGAATAAGGGGATGTTTGGCAGTTGCTGAATGGTTTGCTGCCGGATGATTAAGTGGTCATAATGGTTAAGAGGCTCTAATGATATACGGTAAAATGAAATATGGTTGTATGGTAATTGTTGAAAATAAAATCTAGGCTCTGAACTGTTAAGGGACACCTAAGATGCAAAATCATTCAAAGGGTTTTAAACCCATTAAGAGGCAAATCTTTTTTTGCCAAACAGGATTTACCTCCGCGATTCAAAGGTTGCCTCCTAATGAAACTATTAAGAGGTTAAATAAACAGGCCATAATAGTTATTGTGGGAAGGATAAGAAAGAAACTTTGTACTTAGATAAATCTTAATTGAAGATGGTGTAAATTGCAATTTTTGGTCCCTATGGTTTATTGTTTTCTCGCTTTTGGACCTAACAAAATTTTTAGAGTAAATTACGCATTTGGTCCTCGTGGTTTTGTGGGTTTTACGCTTTTTGTCCCTAAACTTCATTAATATGGATTTGGTCCTCGTAATATGCAATTTCTGTTAGATTTGGTCCCTAGATCAAACGGCCATCTACTTCCTCCATTAACTTTAAGGGCAATTATGTCTTTTTACTTTTCTAAGCATTTTTAGCATTAATTTTTATTTTTTTTGTCCTTTTATATTTTGTCTTTTCTTTACTTATTAAACTATTATTTAAATTTAATACTATACTAATATTATACATACACACACCTATATTACAATTAAAATTGTATAATAATTATATATATAATACACACACTGTTCATGTTCCCTAACTTCCCCCAACCGGCAAGGCGGCAACCGGCAAGGCGGCAACCGGCAACGCCACTCGCACCCTTCTCTGGCGTAAACACCCACACACTCTCTACCCTTTTCTGGCACACACATACACCCCTAGATCACTATTTCAATCAAAATGTTCATCGGAATTTACTCCGGTCATCTTCTCCGGTCACACCACTTATAACACACATACACACTTCTTGCTCTGGTATTTCTTGTAGCTAACATCGATCTCCCTTCCCTCCTAAAACATCCATCTCTTTGTTGATCGTCTCAGTTTTGAAGGTCGAAGTGGGTATTGGTGGTGCAAGTGGGTGAAGCCTTGAAAGAGACGGTGTAGGTGGGTGAAGGCGGTGATACAATGGTTTTGGTGGTACGGGTGGGTGAAGGAGATGGTAGTCGTGATGCTAAAGGGGGTGAAGGTGTCGTGGTGCAGGTGGATGGTGGTGCGTAGGTGGTGGTGCGGTAGGTAGGCGATGGTTAGTGATGGTGGTGGGGCAGGTAGGTGGTGGTCATCGGTGGTGCTGGGGATGCAGGTAGCCGGTGGTGTTGGTGGGTTTGTTCTATTATATATACATACACACAAAGTATTAGGTTCAAATGAGAAGTGATAAAAAACTACAAAGTAGAGAAGTGATCATAGCCTTCCATTTTTTGGAACAGGGAAGGGTATTTTGGTAATTATTCTAATTGTTCATATATGAACCATTCGTATTATTCATATATGAATCAATGTAGTGTGAATATTCATATAATAATTCATATCTGAATCTTTGTTATATGAACCTTCTTTATATGAAGGTTTATATATGAAGTTTCATATATGAATCTTTGTGAATTGAAGATTTATATATGAATCTTTGTAATATTAAGCTTTGTTATATAAAGGTTGTTATATGAACATTCAGATATGAATCTTCATACTACAATGATTCATATATGAATAATACGAATGGTTCATATATGAACAATTGGAATAATTACCAAAATACCCTTCCGCTATTCCACAAAACTTACGGTACTCCTTTAATAATCTGCTGAATCAATTAATTAATAACTATTGATCAAAAAAATGGAAGGCTATGGTCACTTCTCTACTTCATAGTTTTTTATCACTTCTCATTTGAACCTCCCTCTACACACAAATATACATACATATATATATATATATATATATATAGTATTAGGTTCAAATGAGAAGTGTTAAAAAAATGAGAAGTTGAGAAGTGATCTCCACCACACATCCGGTTAATAAAGGCAGCTTTGACCGGATCCCCTCCTTTAATAATCTCTACCCTCCCATGAATCGCGTCAATCACCTGTGATCGCGTCCACCGTAACCGATCAAAGCCACCTTTATTGACCGGATGAGTGGTGGAGATCACTTCTCTACTTCATATTTTTTAGCACTTCTCATTTGAACCATTCTCTATATATATAATACAATATATTTTTATTTTATAATTAATAAAAAAATATGAAGGACACGCGTCATATTGTAATTGGTGTCTTAAAAGTATAAAAGATAAAAACAATTAGTCCATTACTCCATTTAGGAAATACGAAAAGAACTCAAAAAAGGTAAAATGACCCTAATGCCCTCATCTTTAACGGAGCTGTTAGACAGACTTCAGGGTCAGGGATCAAATCCAATAAAAATTGAAAACTACGAGGACCAAATTTGTAATTAATGAAGTTTATGGACGAAAATCGTAAAAAACACTAAACCAAGAGGACCAAGTCCGTAACTTACAAAAATTTTTATTGCAAGAAAACATTGTATGGTATGCAAAAATGCTCGGTTTTGATCCCTGAGGAGTAACACTATTATGTGTCTCTATTAAGTACCCGGCACATGACGGCATATTAGTCTTTTTACCAAAAACAAACTACTAGGACAAATATTGCAATTTGCTCTTTTACTATTATACAATTTATTTTAAAATACAATAATTATACTATATAATTAATAAACTATTATTCAATTCACAAATAACTTATTTAATAAATAATTATTACTTGTTTCCAAAATTTGTATCAAAATCGTAAGCATCTACTTGTCTCAATCTAGAAAAAAATTGAGAGAGAGAAGGTGATGGAATAGAGATGGGGAAAAAAGAGAAATATGGGATAGTAGAGGAGAAGACGTCGGAATCTGGTTTGAACTCCCAGACCTATAGATTTGCAATGTCGGACCGAACGAAGTAGCAATTCCATATTTGAATATGCATGAGTTACGACCATCTTCATCAGTAAACCATGTATTTTGACCTTAAAAAAACTCACGTTGACGCTATTGATTTCCTTCCTTCGAATATGGCATACGCCCATCGATTTCATCCCCCCGAACCATCTACCTACTCCTCCGGGCTTCGATTTGACAAATCAATTCAGGTTCTTGTTATCGTAGATGCTTTTAAACGACGAAAATGGGTTGGATTTCGATTTGGGATTTTTCTTTTTGAACGAATTTTGGGATTGGATTTTCTTTTAATGAATTCTGGGATCTGGTTTAGATTCTTGATAAGCAAAGGTTTGATTTATGGTTTTTGATCTGGCTTTGTTCATTAGTTAGATATATGGTTTTCAATTTTAGTTTAAATTCAGATAAGAGTTTATAATTTAGGGTTATTGATTTATGTTGAAATGATAAAGGAGATGAAGATTCATAGTAATGAAGAAGAACAAGAAGAAAAAATTGTTCTTCATAAATGAAAAAGAAAATTTAAAATTATTAAAATAAAAGAAAATGGTATAATGGTATAATAACAAAAGATATGGGGTTACTTAAAAATTTATTATATATTATATATATATATATATGATATACTACAATATATAAAATATAAATTAATTGATTTAACTTTAATTTTAGTTTTAAAATAAATTGTATAATAATAAAAGACTACATTGCAATTTTGGTCCATGTTTTTGTTTTTAATAAAAGATCAATATGCCTTCATGTGTAAGGCATATGAAGGGAACTTAACAGAGACAACTAACGGTATTATTCCCCCATAGATCAAAATAGAGCATATTTGCATAACATTGGGTTTTTCTTGCAAAAACATTTTTATGGGGATCAAAAGTGAGAAAAACAATAAACCACAAGGACCAAAATTGTAATTTACTCTCGAAGATGCAAGGAAAATACTCTTTTAAACTAAATCATGAATTATTTTGGGACCTAAGCTGGACCACTAGATCAAAACTAATTAAAAATGATCAAAGGTCCAAACCCCTTCGTATACTTCTCACCTAAACTTATATTCTCACAAGATCCTTCAAAAAAATCCGATAATCTCCCTTTAAAAATGTAATGTAATTTGGTCTCCAAATACTTTTCTAAGTTGATTTCATTGAGTGAATTGCAATTGTGGTCCTCGTGGTTTGTTGTGTTTCTTATTTTTTGGTCCTTACAAAAATTTTATTGCAAAAAACTCCTACAATATGCAAAAATGTTTGGTTTTAATCCCTACCACCAAAAGAAGTTAAATTTCTTTGATAACTCCTCCCAATTAAGGTGAAGCAGGGTCAGGAACGACGAATCTCTTTATGATATGTATCTTGTACATGAGGGTAAAGTAGCCATTTGGTCTCCGAAATATGAGATGACGTTGATATATTATTTATTTTTTAACTCACCTTCTTTAAATTTATGTGGGAGATACATGGAGGAGTTAATAGATAGAATTTAACCTTTGTCAACGAGACCAAAACCAATTTCTTTTGGCATACTAGATAGTGTTCCTGCAATAAAAAAATTCTAAGGACTAAAAGCAAGACAAACAAAACACGTGGACCAAATATGCAATTTACTCTTTCTTATTTATCATCTGAAAAATCTATAATATTCTACTAATAGTTTTAAAAAATAGGAAAAATGATCGTGCTTTTATATTTGTTGAAGAAACTATTATTATATAACATTTATTTATTCTTATTGTAATCTACTCAACGTAATTTGTTAATAACGCTCCTTTTTTTTCTTTTTAGTGAAGAATGATCGAATGATGTATATTGATTTGTCTTGTTCTATTCTAACTTTATTTTAGTTTCTAATGTTGTTCATTGGTTGAGTTTAAAATCACTATAAAAAGCTTGAATTTGCAAAAAGAAAATTAAACTAAAACAATAAGGACCATGAACTACAACCATTTTGGTCGATACTACCCCTACATCGATTAAACTTCAGCCACATAACGAGCCAGTCTGTAGGCATGCCTTTCATGTGATGCATTTTGGACAGAGAGGGGCGGGATACTGCATGTCGTCTTGAAGGATCGCTGATTAAAAGTTGATATGAAAATTTTGTAAAGCTCAAAGTTTTTATTAGTGCTTCTCTAATTTCATTGATCAAATTACCTATTATGCAAAACCCAGTTGCTATTCCTTTCATCCGACATTTTACTTTACTATCAAACCAAATTATTACATTTTCGGAATTTGATCGTGTTTTTGAAAACGACAAATGCTTGATTGATAGTTGAAACAAAGGAAGATGAATTTAGGGACATGATAGGACGGGCAATAAAGAAAACATGTGTAAGTATCTTGTTAATGATTAGAAGTGACTAAGTTATTTGTTTCTAAAGGTAATTATATGTGACTTATAACAAATTGTCGTTAAAAAAATAAATTATACGTTAATCATTTGTTATTCTGAGTATATGTGGGAAATAATTTAAGAAACACAAAAACAATGCAGACCAGATTATAGGGTATGGTGGCATGTTCCATCACTTCATATTTAATTGCAGATGAAACAATTATGTTTCTCAAAGGTATCATCATAATAAATGTTGTATGTATCTAGATTTTCTTAAACTGAATTATGATAGGAGGTTGTAAATGCCGAATTGGTATAAGCTATTGGACTAATATTTCTTTTTTGAACTAATACGGGTTTAAATACAGCTATTTGTATATTACCTTTTTTTGGGTTAACTTTGGGTTTTTATGGCTTTTGCGGGAAAAAATGGAGGAAGGCATCATTAGAAGGGATCAAAACCATGGTCCTTTCTTGTACCCAACCAATTAATCTATTATAATTTTGTCAAAATTTACAATAGATTTCATTCTTTGGTTCGGTTGTGTGCTAACTATAAAACACAATCGGGTATATTTTGCAAAAATAAGTGTTGGAAGTCGTAAGAATCAGCTCCAACCATTCGGTGAGTTCTTTTTAAGCTAAGATTCAAGATGTTATTGTTGTCATGGTATAGACATGTTTGTTTCAGATGTGAAATAATCCTATTTATATCATGTATGAATCAATATTGTATGTTTTATATGCGAAATAATACATGTTAAGCTAGTTCTCAAGATTTTCAACATTTTTTCAGTTCTAATTTGATTTATTTGCTCAATGCATATAATGTATATAAAATTGTTAATGATTAATAGATTAATAGGAAAAAAAAACAAGGAAGGGTTTCGTAACATCCAAATATGGTTATACTCCTTCATTATCAATGTCTGATCACCAAAATTCCGACTAGCTCCACATAGGCTTCATCCCCTGGAAACTACATGTGACAAAGCATTTCAAAGCTGACTCAATGAATGACATTAACATAGCAATTCAAGTTATATCTCATAAGATTTGTACTTGAGCTTGTTGTGTATTTGAATAAAGTCATTCAACCCAATTAAACACATGTCCAGGGGTCCCTTCATAATCAGTATTATTTTAACTAATCATGGAACTGGTTATTTTTTCGCTGCTAATGTCTTGTCTAGCATTTAACAAATTCACATCATTAGTTAATTATTCGACACCTAAAATTAAAACCTAACTTTATTTTTATACAGTAAAAAACAATAATTACCAATTAAAATCACAATAATTAAATTAAAGGCTTTCAAACCGACCTAGTGATTAATAATTTTGACTTTATATATATAGTTAAAGTGCTAATTTCCATAAAATGGCTTTTTTGTGGATGAGAACAATGTTGACCAAATGGTCAAAGGGGGATGGTGGTGGCAGACGGCAGGTGTCGGTGGGGAGCAACGTTGGGGTCCGCCACCACTTGGCGTTTTCCGGCGAACCTTGCACCACCCAATTATCCACCATACACATTATATGTATATATGTATGTATAAGTATATTCAAAGGACAACTTGCACATGCAGCCGGAATTCGTCTTTTTCTCGACAACGACGGCCAAGAAATTATGTCGCCGGAATTCAATCTCCGGCGGTATTAACTAAAATAACCAAGTTTTACATGTGTCCATTTTGCAACTTAATTAGTTTGTAGTTTGTATTAGAGTTTAGCTTATGAAAATGTATCCAACTTTTGATAAAAAGTTGTGGAATGTATTGTACTTAAAAAGATCATCAAAGTTTTAGAAAACTACTAAATAATGTAATATATAGTAACATGTGATTGTAGATTATAAGAGGTTATCTACATTTAATGTTCCAAATTTTTAAAAATTTATATATCATTTAATGTATCAAAGTTTTAATTGTTCTTTTTCTTGAATGTTCATCTTCACCCCCAATTTCATCAAAAAAAAAAAAAAAAAAAACCTTAGTCAAGAACCATAAATTATCCAAAATCAAAATCTGAATATAAATGAAAACCAAAATCATTAATTATGAATCATTAATCTCAATGAATATTCATCTTTGCCAAAAATACGAGGCATCTGCAATGGCATTGAAATCAGAGAACCAAAGTGAGCTGTCGGAGACGATGAAGAAGAAACCCATGGCGACGAAGGGTTTCTGGGTTCGATGATCAAGAAGAAACCCATGACGAAGAAGGGTTTCTAGGTTTCAGCTTCAATCATGGTGATTTCTTCATGTTCAATTTAGGGTTTCTGGGTTCGGCGATGAAGAAGAAACCCTTGGTTCAATTTCATCATCGTGTTTATAGGTATGATATCTTCTCCGATTTAGGGTTATTTTGCTTTATTCGATTTAGGGTTCATCTTAATGTTCATAACCATCATCATTATCTTCATGTTCATATTCAAAAAGTTTTAAAAAAATTAGTTACTGAAAATATATCCAAGTTGTCATCTTTTGCTATTTTTTGTACTCATTTATCAGATACCGGATGAAAGAGTAAAAGAGCACATTATTTGGTAGTTTTAAAAACTTTGATACATTAAATTGTGAGTTTTTTATTACAGTACATACAATAATTTTCATGACAGGTTAGATAAACTTTCGTGAACTAAAGCCTAATTTTTATGATGAGTAAATTACGATTCTAGTCCCTATGGTTTGTTAAATAAAACTGATTTTCATTCTTGTGGTTTAGTAATTGTCTTTTTCATGCTTATGGTTTGCATTTTGTTGCTATTTTCTTACGTAAGGACTAATTTCTATAATTTAAGTAACAAGGGACCAAAATAGTAAAGCACTGTAAACCACAAAGACCAAAACAACAATAAGTTATAATAATAAGGATAAGATTAGCAATGATATATAAACCATAGGGACGAAAATCACAATTTTTAACAAACCACAACAAAATCAAAAAATTTCTCTATTATAAATAAAATATAAGGTGAATTTGCAATTTTGTTCCTTATGGTTTGTTGTTTTTCTTGGTTTTGATTGTTACCAAAAAAAAAAAATTTTGCTAGATTGCCATATAGTATGTAAAAATGTTTGTAACGAAAGTTAATTTTCATCAGTTAAATCCTTTATAAGGGGAAATAAGTCATTTGATCTATAAAATATGAGATGAAAACGATGTATACTGAAATCAGTGTTCAAAAAGGTGCGCCATGGCGCGATATGGCGCAAGACGCGTCTCTGTCGTTACGAAATATCCCATAGCGTTACTGTAAGGCATGGCTCACGCTATAGCGCCTCAAGGCGCGCCATATCGCGCCGCGGCGCGCGTTTTTTGTAAGACGTGATATTTTTTTTTTTGTTATTTTTTTATCTTTTGTATTGTTACATATTTAACTTTAATTTTCTCGTTTTTATAAATTTATCTAATCTCATCACTCACAGTACCACGAATTCATAAATGTTATGGTTTCACGATCAAAACGAAGTTATAAAGTTACCTTCGTATGTTTTATCTTACATATTCAATCAAAAACTACTTTTATAATAATAAATAATATATTTTTTTCTTCTTTTAATATGAATGTACAATTTCAATTTCATTATTTGATTATAATAATTTATATAAAACATATAATTCTATATATGACATACAAATTTGTCGCCGTATGTCACGCCATATCTCGTAAAGCTTAAGGCTTGACCTCACCGCCACGCCACGCCTCACATCTTTTTGAACCTTGACTGAAATAGTTTTATTTATTTATTGTTGTATTTTAGAGTTAAATGATTACTTTACACTCTGGCATGGAACTTCACTTCGATTGATAGAAGGAACCAAAACCAAGCATTTTTATATACCAAAGAGGTTTTCTTGAGATAACAATTTTATAAGGACAAAAACCGAAAAATCTAACGAACCACAAGAACAAGAATTGCAATTTACTTTCCAATACAATTTTGATATGTCATTTCACAAGCCACTAAGGAGATCTAGCAAGCCGAAAGGCACTTTTCCAAGAAAAAGCTCCTATTTCGCAAATCAAACTTTGCCAAAAACATGGTTTTTTTTCAAATTTCAAAATACCACTTATGAAATTTTAGCTATTTTAATCAAATAAAGAAAAGAGTGAATTAAAACGTAAAGAGATTCATTCAAAATTACTAAAGGAGCATCAAAAAAATACATACACACGTGAAAGCCTAGTGGTCGATAACATCATTGGGAGGGACATTGGATGACATTCATGTCTCCGGGTTCAATTCATTGGGTGAGCATGTGGCAATACCCTGACCATTGGTTGATTTTCGGGTCGGTCCATGGTCATCAAGGATTCGTTAGGTGCCCAAATGAATCCGGATACCTCGTTGCCTTCATGTCGAAACGTGTACGTAAGTTAACTGTCGTTCAAAAAAAATACAAGTACACAAAATCTCGAATTATCAAAATAAATAATACTTTATTTTAATTTATCTAAAAACACAATAGTTTTACTAAACTAAAATTTTCTTTTTGTTGAAGGGTGTGATAATTAGAATTCACTTTGACATCTTCTTTAACCTAAAATGACTATAGGAGAGCAAAGATTTAAATAATACAAGATAACATTAAATATGTTTTGGACATAGAAAAAGTTTGATTGGTAATTATACCATTATGAATTTATGATAGATTTATTTTTAAATGTTCATGTGTTTTGTGTTATAGAGAGAGAAAGAGAGTCGAGGGATTAGAAACGTCGGTATTGATTGGTTAGTTTATTAAAATTCATTGGATTTTAGTTTTAATCATGATTATAGTTCTTTTTGTCTGGGATAATAACGACCAACTATGAGGGATGATTAGAGTGAATAGACGAAAAAGTGTTGCTATAAATGCTAATCTTTTTTTAGTAACTAAATTTAGTACGAAATAGCTACTTATTTGTGAAAAGGAAAGGACAAGATGTGAGTTGTCGGGATTATTCATTCGTTAATTGACGTTTCAAATATGTTTATACCTTGAATGAAAGATAAAAATAGATTTATGAACGTATAATTACTGAATAGCCCTTCAAAATAGAATGTTTCAGGTTCATCTAAATAATAGAAATATAAAAAAATGTATTTTAACCAAATGATTCTTTTATTTAAACAATAGCAAAAAGTATTCGTGTCTATTTTGTTTTAAAAAGTTGATATACTTCCCGACATTAACGACAAATATATTAAAGGTCATTTTCTGATTTGACACAAAATTATATAGACCACCGTTATATTTTTATCTAATCAATATTTTATTTATAACAAGCAAAATGAGTAAAAAAATAGTTCAAAAAGACAAATCATGTGTAGTTTAAAGTGTATTTTAATTCTTATAAATATATAAGAATAAATTGCATTTTTGGTCCTTATGATTGCCATTGATTATTAAGTTTGGTCCCTTTTATAAACTAATTACAATTTTGGTCCTTTTGCTTCATTTTTTGTTCCTTTGACTAACTCTAGTTAAAAAGGATGGTCAATTTGTTTTGGCTTTTTGTCTTTTCATGTCATATTAGATCATTGAGTAATTACAATTTTAGTTCTTTTAGTTAGTCTTTTTTTCATTTTTGTCTTTACTACCATTTTATTTTTTATATTATACCTTTTATTATATTAATTTATCATTGATAATTTTAATTAAAAACCTATTTTGTTTTGCAAGTTGCATCGTTAAAACACTTTTGTTGGTATACTTAAAATGGGTTAAGTATTAAATATTTTGAAAATTTTATGTGATTTATGTAACATTTTATTTTTATGTAAACCCATCTACATTAATCCAATTAAATTTTTTTATTTTAAATTGATTCATAAAAAAATTAAATAATATAATGGAAATCAAAATTTATCTATGTTTATTAATATATATATATAGAGAAAAGTTCAAATGTGAACCACTTTTTGGTTGTGAACGTGAGGACAACCGAGAGCGCGACACATGGCGACTTTGAGTGTGGTCCTCTCCTTTAATTCAATGCCCTCCCATGAATTGCGCCTAGTCACCCGCCGTGGAGTTGACGTGGCGCCTAGTCATCCGTCACGTGTCGCGCTCTCGGTTGTCCTCACGTTCACAACCAAAAAGTGGTTCACATTTGAACCCACCCCTATATATATATATATATATATATATATCTTTTTTACATTTAATTTAATTGGTTATTTATTTGTCATTACATAAATTTAAGTTGATATTTTTTTTAAACTAACAATTTTATATTGTAAAGTTTTTTATTTTATGCGTAGGAAACATTTAATTAAATGAAATATCTGAAAATAAACAATTTTTATTAAAAGACAAGTAAATTTCTATTATCTTTTTACATAACCAAAAAAGATACATTTTCTGAATCAACTTAAAAAAGAAAAATGTTCTTTTTGAGGTTACTTTAACATCCCATGTCCCATGTGGGTATATATATACAGAGGTTAATTTGTTACCATCAAATATCTTGTAAACTTTGTGAACCTATAATGTCCCTTGATAAAAAAAATCAAAGGATGATATGGATTCATTGAAAGTAAGTAAATGTGAAATTTATGGTAAGTGATTATGGAAATATGGGAATGTGAAATATGGAAACATTTTTTAAAATCAATGGTGTTGATTGGTTTACACGGTTAACAAGATATTTGAGGTTAACAAGATATTTATAGGGGAAGTATCCGTTGCAAACCAGGTAGATTGTACAAACTATACAAACCTAATCTTAACCATTGATTTTGTTTATATTTTGTTTATCTCCTATGTTTTAGGTGATTTTCAAATGTAGTTGAGAGCAAATCTAGGAACTCAATTAATCTAAGCCATTGATCATCTACATGTGTGGTGGAGATTGGTTTGTATAGTTTGTACAAACTATCCGGTTTGTAACGGATACGACCCCTATATATATATATATATATAGAGAGAGAGAGAGAGAGAGGTTCACACAAGAACAACCCAATTTGTAAGAACAAAGGAACCAAGGAAATCACATGTGATTTTGTGCTGCGATGGAAAAAACGTGTGTAAGCTACGCTCCGACAAGGCGAGTGGGCGAGCCGCGAGTGGGCGTCCATGCACAAAATCACGTGTAATTTTGGTGGTTCCTTCATTCTTGCAATTTGGTTTTGTTCTTGTTTGAACCTAATTCTATATATGTAACACCCGTAATTTCGGTGTAATAACGACTCTTTGATAAAATATGGAATTTCGAATCTTAGATCAAATCACGCATTTTATGGTCTAATATGTTAGGAAATTCAATTACGAGTCCAACGGTTCTTTCGGAATCGAAAACGGAGCTATAACGAGAAGTTATGGCCGAAACAAAATCTCACCGAAATCGCACAGATGCTAGCGATCGCTAGCTATCAGCCTAGCGATCGCTAGGCATAATTTGTTGGAATCTGTTGGAGCTAGCGACCAAGCTAGCGACCGCTAGCATTGCACACCTAGCGATCGCTAGGTGTGCTGCAGCCAAGAATTTTCGGGTTATAAACCCTTCCCTCTTCATTTTATCATAACTCTCTCATCCCTTGTCCGATTTTGGCGATTTTTCTTCCTACACTCTTCATTTTCAAAGCTCTTCAAGATCTTGAGATTGGATCTACACTTGGAGCTAGCTAGATTGGGGAACCACACCTCACCCACTTCATCTTCTCCACCTCTCAAAACCCCAAACCTCCATTGTTGGATCTTGGTGCTTCTCCATTCTAGGGTTTGTTCAAGATTTGGCTAGGTAAGCTTATCTAAACCATTCTTAGGTTGGTTAATCTACATGTAAGAGTTATAAAACTAACCTAGGGTTCGATTTACTTGATTTTAGGTTCGTGCTCACTATTTGACCTAGATCTTGGAATTTGGGGGTTTTGTCACAAAACCCTAAGGTGAGTTGTTAAAACCGTTTTGTTAAAACTGAGAGCACATCATCTTGATGGTTTATATTCCTTACTTGATTTTGTGGATGAATATGACTTTAGTATGAATCACTTATCATGTCGAGTTTAAAGCTTTCATGAAACGTATGATGATTATGCCTACATGAATGATTTGGGTTATGTGGTTGAATACATGTGGTAGGATATCGCACATAATTATCGTATAAGTTAAACCCAAAGGAATTATACAAAAGGGATTTGATACCCGAATGTGTTGATATATATGTGAAATGATGTAAAGGGGCTTGAGACCCTCGATATATACCTCTATTAATGACGCTATGCTAAATTCAGTGTCGAGGTTTTGTATGTAAATGATGTAGACGAGATACTATGCTAAATCCAGTATCGAGGCTTGTATGAAACAACATGGACGTGTCACAATGCTAAATTCCGTATCACGATCTCATATGATAATAACATGGACGAACCAACGCAATATTTCCACACCAAACAGTCTTGGGGTTTGTACCTATGTCGCCGGCCCTCGGGTTGCTCCTTGGGCGCGGGCCTCGGATGATGTTGCCATGCTAAATTCGGGACATCAAGGTGTTTGGAAGTAACGAATGTCGGGTATTGGTTGGTGGAAATGGGTCGCTCCCATTGTTTCCGAAGATAATAATAAACCGGTTTAACATGCTATTTATGTTGCTAGCATAATCTTGTATATCTCGCATGTCTTAATACATTCTTCATATATGGTATTATTTGTACAACTCACTAGGCTCCTTTAGCCTAACACTTGTTTGGTGTCGATGTGCTTTTCAGGTACTAGGGACGCCGCTCCCAAGTAGGCTTCGGGCTTGAGTGAGCATGGGGGAAAGATGAGAGACCGGTCCTTTAGGCCGCGAGACTAATGGTTGACGATAACCCTTTTGTAGTTTTCTTCCTAGACGGAACTAGACTAGTTTGGTTATTGTATTTACTCATTCGATTACAAACGTTGTAATTATACATTTACTTATACCCCATTTTGGGAAGAGCTCACGCCATGGCGTTGGAATTTGTATACCACTTTTGTGAAATGAAAGTTTTTGTTCGCCCTGATTTTTAGGGTGTTACAAGTTAGTATCAGAGCTTTAGTTTAAGCGAACTAGGTAGTCACTGTAGCATGCCTAGACTTAAACTTACAAAAAATTAGAAAATGCGACACATACCTTGGGTAGAACTTTAGGTGGGGAGAGCAATAGGGTTACGAGTTCACATTTATTCAAAGTTATGGTGATGGTGACGAGAATGCTTATGTATGATTAGTTCATAAATCACCTAGCTACTGATCTATGAATGCGTTGTACGCGAGTGTTTGAGTAACTGTTATTATGAGGATGATAAATGTTGAGATTCGTAAATAGTCTATTCTCATCATTTCCTCGTGCATTTGTGTGTGTGACAGATTGGTATGGCGAACACCCGTAGTCAGACGGGCGCCGCGAGAGGGCCACCCGACCAAACCGCTTCAACCGCCGACCAACGGGTACGGGTAGAGATGGTTGAGAGCCCACCGAGGCTCCAAGTCCTAGGTAGGGGACCGGAGCACGTACCAAGAGTCAACCTCGAGGACCCAAATCCATTGTTGACCGAAGTGACTCCGGAGATGAGAATGCTTGATAACGTGATGAAGGCCGTGAACGAGGCCATGAGCAAGCAACAAGAGTCCTTCATGAAAATGTTGGAGGATCGTGACACTAGCAACCGTCGCCACGAGACAGTGGGAGAGAACGCCGCTACGGCGTCGGGAGATGCGGAAGTGGTGGTGGTCACCGAGGAGACCCGAATTACCGGGGATAAGGCAAAAGGGAAGGCACAAGCTAAGGGGTGCTCCTACAAGAATTTCTTGGGATGTAAGCCACCGGAGTTTCGTGGGTGTAGCGACCCGGTCGTTTGCATGTATTGGCTCCGCGAGATGGATATGGTCTTCGAGGCTAGCGAGTGCGACTCTTCTCAACGAGTCAAGTTCGCATCCCACCTTCTTAAGGGCGAGGCCCTAACATGGTGGAACTTGACCCGCTCTTCCCTCACGCCGGAGATGTATGCTAGGCTCTCTTGGGCCGAATTCAAAAAGAAAATGCTCGAAAAATATTGTAGCGAGCGAGCCCTCGACAAGATCGAGGATGAATTTCGAGCGATGAAGAAAGGCAACAATCCCATCTCCTTTTATGCAAAAGACTTTTTGGAGAAACTAGGGATGGTGGAGCACTTGGCTCCCGATGAGAAGTCAAAAATCAAAGCTTATTCTCGTGGGTTACCGGCCGAGATAAGATCGGCGGTGAGGATTGCAAGGGTCACCACCTTGCATGAGGCGATTGAGGAGTCGTTGAGGATCGAGGATGACATCACCCAAGCCCGGGTAGAAGGTTACCAAGCCGGGCAAAAGAGGAAGTTTAAGGAGGCCGCCGCGTCGGCTCGACCGAGCAAGACTTTTCAAGAGGTGAGTCGAGGTGGAAACCGGAACGAGGCGAAATGGTGCAATGGATGTCGACGCAAGCACTTTGGGCCGTGTCGCCGTGATTTTCCCCCAACTCCCACTAATTGTGGGAAATGTGGGAGGAGGGGCCATGCGACCCAAGATTGTGCGGCCCGAGTGCCGGTTTGTTATGATTGCAAGGAGTCGGGGCATTATCGGGATGCTTGCCCGAAGTTCAAGAAGGCGGCTACCGGGGGTCCGAGCGGATCGGTCGCGAAGGGAGGAAATCCGCCGAAGGTGACTAGCTGTGCTTTTCAAATGACGGCCGCGGAGCCGAGGGAGACATCCGATCTTGTATCGGGTACGTTTCTCGTTAACTCCATACCCGCACTAGTTTTGTTTGATACGGGCGCCGAACGCTCCTTTGTGCATGATTCTCTAGCTAGGAAATTCACTATGCCTACCACTCCCTTATCTGATGCGTTAGTAGTAGAAGTAGCGGGCGGATTTCTTGTGACCGTTCGAGATTGCTTTGAGGGGTGCACTATAGAGTTAGATGGAGAACCTTTCTCCGCGACTCTCATACCCATGAATGTCGGTAGTTTCGACGTAGTGCTAGGGATCGATTGGTTGCGCGCACACGACGCCAACATAGGTTGCGGCAAGAAGATGGTCACGTTACCGGCGCCTAGCGGAAAATTGATTACCGTGTACGGGGATAAAAAGAAGGGCACCTACACGACCATCTCGATGGTTAAGGCAAGAAAGTGCCTAGCCAAGGGATGCACCTCCTATCTGGCTTACGTTATTGATACGAAGTTAGAAAAGAAAGAGATCGCCGATGTGGACGTGGTGCGGGAATTTCCGGACGTCTTTCCGGAAGATTTGCCCGGATTACCACCGGAACGACAGGTGGAGTTCCATATTGACCTTACGCCGGGAGCGGCTCCGATAGCGCGCGCTCCGTACCGATTGGCTCCGACCGAGATGAAGGAGATGATGACGCAATTGCAAGAACTCTCCGAGAAGGGGTTTATTCGACCGAGTTCGTCACCGTGGGGAGCGCCGGTTCTTTTCGTCAAAAAGAAGGACGGCTCCATGAGAATGTGCATCGACTATCGTGAACTAAACAAGAGGACGGTAAAGAACAAATACCCCTTGCCTCGGATCGACGACCACTTCGATCAACTACAAGGTGCCGGGTGCTTCTCGAAGATCGACCTACGATCCGGGTATCACCAAGTTAGGGTGAAAGAGGACGACGTGCCTAAGACGGCTTTTCGAAAGAGATACGGGCACCATGAGTTCCTAGTGATGCCGTTTGGTTTGACCAACGCACCGGCGGTATTCATGGACTTGATGAACCGCGTGCGTAGACCATTCTTAGATAAGTCGGTCATAGTTTTTATCGATGATATCTTAGTCTACTCCAAGGACGAGGCCGAACATGAGCGACACTTACGAGAAGTGTTGAACGTGCTTAGAAACGAGAAATTGTACGCCAAGTTTTCAAAGTGCGAGTTTTGGCTCCACGAGGTGCAATTTCTAGGCCATGTGGTGTCGCGAGACGGAATCAAAGTGGATCCGGCGAAGATCGAGGCCATGATGAATTGGAAGTCGCCAACGAACCCGTCAGAAATAAGAAGCTTTCTAGGCTTAGCGGGTTACTACCGAAGGTTTATTCAAGATTTCTCGAAGATCGCTTCGTCGCTCACGGTGTTAACAAAGAAGAACGCCAAGTTTCTATGGACGGACAAGCAAGAAGAGGCCTTTCAGACACTCAAGAATAAGTTATGTCAAGCGCCGATTTTGTCGTTACCGGACGGGACGGAAGATTTCGTGGTCTGTAGCGACGCGTCAAAGATGGGGCTCGGGTGCGTGCTCATGCAAAGAGGCAAGGTGATCTCCTACGCATCTCGACAACTGAAGGATCACGAGAGAAATTATCCGGTGCACGATTTAGAACTAGCAGCGGTGGTGTTTGCTTTGAAATTGTGGCGACACTACCTTTACGGGACCAAGTGTACACTATACACCGATCACAAGAGCCTCCAACACATTTTCGACCAAAAGGAGCTCAACATGCGACAAAGGAGATGGCTCGAGCTACTAAAGGACTATGACTGCGACTTATTGTACCACCCCGGTAAGGCGAACGTAGTCGCCGACGCCTTGAGCCGTAAGAACTATGGCGATAGCGTTGGTGTGACCCTTAACCGGATTAGTGTGGTGTCGAGCTTGATGGACAGGATCAAGACGAGTCAAGCGGAAGCCCTTCGAGAAGAAAACCTCAAGAATGAGGTGATGGTGAAGCAAAAAGAATTATTGACCGAAGATAGCCGCGGACTTAAACTGTTTCAAGGCCGAATGGGTACCGAAGCTGGGTGGCAACCGGGAATTACTCTTGGACGATGCCCACAAGTCCAAGTATTCCATACATCCCGGGAGCACCAAAATGTACCGAGACTTGAAAATGAACTATTGGTGGCCGGTCATGAAACTCGACGTGGCTAGTTACGTCGAGAGGTGTGTCACATGCCTTCAAGTCAAGGCGGAACACCAAAAGCCCTATGGAAGCTTGCAGCCTTTGGATATCCCGGAATGGAAATGGGAGCATATTACCATGGACTTCGTGACTAAACTACCGAGAACCTTAAGGGGTCACGACACTATTAGGGTGATCGTGGACCGACTCACGAAGAGTGCTCACTTTCTCGAGATGCGTGAAACCCTACCCATGGACAAATTGGCCAAACTCTACATAAAGGAGATCGTGAGAAGGCACGGTGTACCGTTATCGATTGTTTCGGATAGAGATAGCCGATTCACTTCCCAGTTTTGGCATGGATTACAAGAAGGCTTGGGGACGAAACTCAAGTTAAGCACCGCTTACCACCCTCAAACCGACGGACAAAGCGAACGGACGATACAGACGTTAGAGGATATGTTGCGGTCGTGCGTGATCGACTTCGGGGGAAATTGGGATACACACCTACCATTGGTGGAATTTGCCTACAACAACAGTTATCACTCTAGCATCGGGATGGCACCGTTCGAGGCACTATACGGACGGAAATGTAGAACACCGACGTGTTGGTTGGAGGCGGGTGAAAAGCAATTTGCGGGACCCGAGATCATACAAGAGACGACGGATAAAGTAAAGGGCATTCGCGAACGCTTGAAAGCCGCCCAAGACCGACAAAAGAGTTACGCCGACAAGAAACGTCGCCCCGTAGATTTCCAAGTGGGAGAGCGCGTGATGTTGAAAGTGTCCCCTTGGAAGGGTATCATATGGTTTGGGAAACGGGGGAAACTTAGCCCACGTTTCCTAGGACCGTTCACCATTTTGGAAAAGGTTGGGCTACAAGCCTATCGGTTGGAACTACCACCCGAAATGGATGGGATACATCCCACTTTTCACGTGTGTTACTTGTGGAAGTGTCTAGCCGAGGAGGAGAGCGTCATTCCTTTATCGGAAATTCGAGTCGACACCGGTAACCGATGTATCGAAGAACCGGAAGCGATCTTAGAAAGTAAGACGAAGAAGCTACGTCATAAAGAGGTGACAATGGTCAAAGTCCAATGGAAGCACCACCGAGGTGCTAATGTCACGTGGGAGGCCGAGGAGGACATGAAGCGGAGATACCCACACTTGTTCACGTAGGTGTAACAAATTTCGGGGACGAAAATTTATCTAGGTGGGGAGGATTGTAACACCCATAATTTCGGTGTAATAACGACTCTTTGATAAAATATGGAATTTCGAATCTTAGATCAAATCACGCATTTTATGGTCTAATATGTTAGGAAATTCAATTACGAGTCCAACGGTTCTTTCGGAATCGAAAACGGAGCTATAACGAAGAAGTTATGGCCGAAACAAAATCTCACCGAAATCGCACAGATGCAAGTGATCGCTAGCTATCAGCCTAGCGATCGCTAGGCATAATTTGATGGAATCTGTTGGAGCTAGCGACCAAGCTAGCGACCGATCGCTAGGTGTGCTGCAGCCAAGAATTTTCGGGTTATAAACCCTTCCCTCTTCATTTTATCATAACTCTCTCATCCCTTGTCCGATTTTGGCGATTTTTCTTCCTACACTCTTCATTTTCAAAGCTCTTCAAGATCTTGAGGTTGGATCTACACTTGGAGCTAGCTAGATTGGGGAACCACACCTCACCCACTTCATCTTCTCCACCTCTCAAAACCCCAAACCTCCATTGTTGGATCTTGGTGCTTCTCCATTCTAGGGTTTGTTCAAGATTTGGCTAGGTAAGCTTATCTAAACCATTCTTAGGTTGGTTAATCTACATGTAAGAGTTATAAAACTAACCTAGGGTTCGATTTACTTGATTTTAGGTTCGTGCTCACTATTTGACCTAGATCTTGGAATTTGGGGGTTTTGTCACAAAACCCTAAGGTGAGTTGTTAAAACCGTTTTGTTAAAACTGAGAGCACATCATCTTGATGGTTTACATTCCTTACTTGATTTTGTGGATGAATATGACTTTAGTATGAATCACTTATCATGTCGAGTTTAAAGCTTTCATGAAACGTATGATGATTATGCCTACATGAATGATTTGGGTTATATGGTTGAATACATGTGGTAGGATATCGCACATAATTATCGTATAAGTTAAACCCAAAGGAATTATACAAAAGGGATTTGATACCCGAATATGTTGATATATATGTGAAATGATGTAAAGGGGCTTGAGACCCTCGATATATACCTCTATTAATGACGCTATGCTAAATTCAGTGTCGAGGTTTTGTATGTAAATGATGTAGACGAGATACTATGCTAAATCCAGTATCGAGGCTTGTATGAAACAACATGGACGTGTCACAATGCTAAATTCCGTATCACGATCTCATATGATAATAACATGGACGAACCAACGCAATATTTCCACACCAAACAGTCTTGGGGTTTGTACCTATGTCGCCGGCCCTCGGGTTGCTCCTTGGGCGCGGGCCTCGGATGATGTTGCCATGCTAAATTCGGGACATCGAGGTGTTTGGAAGTAACGAATGTCGGGGTATTGGTTGGTGGAAATGGGTCGCTCCCATTGTTTCCGAAGATAATAATAAACCGGTTTAACATGTTATTTATGTTGCTAGCATAATCTTGTATATCTCGCATGTCTTAATACATTCTTCATATATGGTATTATTTGTACAACTCACTAGGCTCCTTTAGCCTAACACTTGTTTGGTGTCGATGTGCTTTTCAGGTACTAGGGACGCCGCTCCCAAGTAGGCTTCGGGTTTGAGTGAGCATGGGGGAAAGATGAGAGACCGGTCCTTTAGGCCGCGAGACTTATGGTTGACGATAACCCTTTTGTAGTCTTCTTCCTAGACGGAACTAGACTAGTTTGGTTATTGTATTTACTCATTCGATTACAAACGTTGTAATTATACATTTACTTATACCCCATTTTGGGAAGAGCTCACGCCATGGCGTTGGAATTTGTATACCACTTTTGTGAAATGAAAGTTTTTGTTCGCCCTGATTTTTAGGGTGTTACAAGTTAGTATCAGAGCTTTAGTTTAAGCGAACTAGGTAGTCACTGTAGCATGCCTAGACTTAAACTTACAAAAAATTAGAAAATGCGACACATACCTTGGGTAGAACCTTAGGTGGGGAGAGCAATAGGGTTACGAGTTCACATTTATTCAAAGTTATGGTGATGGTGACGAGAATGCTTATGTATGATTAGTTCATAAATCACCTAGCTACTGATCTATGAATGCGTTGTACGCGAGTGTTTGAGTAACTGTTATTATGAGGATGATAAATGTTGAGATTCGTAAATAGTCTATTCTTATCCTATTCTCGTGCATTTGTGTGTGTGACAGATTGGTATGGCGAACACCCGTAGTCAGACGGGCGCCGCGAGAGGTGTGCAACAATTGCACGGTGTGCATTTGATGTGCAACAATTGCATGGTGTGCATTTGATGCGCCGCGAGAGGTGTGCATTTACTTGATGGACGGATGAGATTGGTTCTTAAGATGTGCAACAATTGCATGGTGTGCATTTGATTATATATATATATACTAGTCTGTGGCACCGCGCATTGCGCAGTGATGAAATTTGTTTTGTTAGAAAAAAGGTAACCAAGTTATGAAGACGTGCAATTCGTGTATTGACAACTAATTAAATGAATCTAACATATTTTATTATATATTGGAACCGTTTTAAAGGTTATTATCGTACATAAATTAGTTTTTCATTTACAGGAATTATTTTTCCTAAACATTGAGATTCTAAATATTTTATGTAAAAGTAATAATGTTTTAATGTCAAAGTTAAACATTTACAAAAAAGTTAATAGTAAATCTATGTACACAATATTAACTATTATGAGCAAAACTGACATTTCCATTTATGTTTTTAAACCTTGTTTTGCAACATAATTAATCATATAGTTACATATATATCCTCTACCCTTCCAAACAAGTCGAAAATATTGAAAACAATAATTATTAAAAATCATATATTGAGTAAATTACAATTTTGGTCCTTGTGATTTTTACTCACTATCAAGTTTGTTTCCTCTTTTTATCTAAAAATCATATATATCCTCTCGTTAAAAATTATTCATAAAACAAAGAAAATTTCAAAAAGAATGTTGATGCTAATTTAACTTGATACTTATTTTCATCTTGTTCCCCAATATACAACCCACTTAAACTAATGAGACAGAAAGATACATTAGAAACACAATTCCAATTTTTTAAGACTACTTCGTTTGTCATGGAAATAATTTTTAAACTCCTCATTAAAAAAATCCCTTTCAAAAATATTTGAAAATAAAAAAAAAATCAATATTTAAAGTCTTTTAACTAATTCTCAAATAGACATTCATCAAATTATATAACAATAATTATTATCTATAAAGTTTGATCATTTTTTTAGTTATACCATTATGTTATCAATGAAAATGACATTTTGTGATGTAGATATGTTACCTAAAGCTTGTATCCAAAAAAAGACAAAAAAAAGGACTACGTGTAAAATCTTAACGAGAGCTCTGTAGATCTTGCAACTTTTGATGTAACGACGAATTTATGATTAATAAATTGCGTATACATCAATATCTTTATAATATGAGTTTTAAAATGGTTTATAATATCATTTTTTATTACTACATTGAAAAAAAAAACATTGTCATATTGTGCATAATCTAATTACAAATGTTTATGAATCAATAAGCACATCTAATTAATATGAAAAAAATGAAGATTGGACTGTAATTTTCGTGCTTATTAGTTGGTTAAAAACAACGAGTTTCAGTTCCTATGCAATTGAAATTAAGGATTTTTTGTCACTATTGTTTGCAATTCCATTGGTGTTTTGTCACATAGATTAACTCCATTGGTGGTTTACGGTTTAGGCATGAGTGATGTTTGTAAACCATAATGAATGGATACAACACCCATGCCCAAAGTAACAGTCTGACTCATTAACTTCAAATCCAACTTAAAAACATGATAAAAGTTATTGGTAACCCATAACTTTAGACTTATAAGAAGCTCACAAATCCCATTTTCTATTCATGTGGGATGAGTTGTCACAAATGAATAAGATAACGAATGGTAAACTATATGTCAGGGAAAACGATCAATCGTAAACCATAAGGACGAAAAACACTAATCTTATAAACATAAAGATGAAAATAGCTATTTACAACAAATCACAAGAATAAAGTATGTAGTTTACTCGAACAACATATGATAGTCACAACTCACACCCATATATGCATAGTTCATCAAACCATAAAGTCCATAATGAGAGTTGTTATTTTTACATAAGAATCTATATGAAAATTAAAATTTTAACAAATATTTATGATATGATGCTCAACGTTAAGCTCATATATAGCAACCATAAGGTAATTTATTTTCAAGGTTAATTAAGAAAACTTTGTTTAATAAGTAATAAGGTGGTGCTTTTAAAAAGCTATAGTTTGTTAGGATTTTTTTCATTTTCTTTTCTTAATTTTATCCCAAATATCTTCTTTTGAGAAAATTACGTATTTGTAACTGCGGTTTTAAATGTCTATTGCTTTTGATTCCCATAATTTGTTTACTATTCTAAGATAGCTTCCATAACATGTTGATTCTTAGTATTAACTTCAATTTGTTAAGTAAAAGGGTAATTTAGTTCTTCCTATTTTATTTTCTTTTTCTAGTTTGTGTTATTCTGGTCACCTTACACCATCACATGCGGACACAAGGAACACCAACAACGCAAGATCAAACCTAACTCCACATTCAAACCACAAAATCAAAAGAAAACCCAAATTTAAACCTCAAAGCCAAATTTAAAAACCAAAAATAAAACCCAAATCTAAAATCAAAATCAAACACAACTCCAAATCATCCAAGCTCAAATTTTCCCCGCCAAACAACCTAGACTATAACCAAAAGTAAAGTATGAGATGCATATTTGAACCGATTTCATGAGATTGTCTTTGGTTTTTTTTTCTCGATCTAGTGATGATTATTTATCATTGGTTTGGGGTTTTTGATTTTGAGTTATGGTGATTAAGGTTAGGGTTTGGGCTTAATTTTAATATTGGGCTTGGGTTTGGGCTTGATTATGTTTTCAAGTTTTGGATGTTGGGTAACTTGGGTTTGAGTTTGAATTTAGGTTCAGATTTGAGTTTAATTTTGAGTTTTTGCTATGTAACTGTAACACACCAAAGTAGATGATCGAAAAATATATTTAGTCGAAGAAGATGAAGATGGCTGAGACTAATGTAGAAGTGCACCAGTGGCGAAGGGGGAGAGGTAATATACTACTTTTTTTTCTATTTTTAAACGAGGAAAGGAAAAAAGAAACGTAAAAAAGCAAAGATGGGATATGACCATAATTCCCCTCGTTAAACAACTGTGAGTTAAAACCAGTAGCGGAATGGAAAAGACGAAGTCTGGGCCTCTGGGGGCTATCTTGGAATAAACACATTCTAGGAACCAAATCCATATCTTTTCTTTTTTAAATTACTCTACATATTCTTCCTGTTTTTTACGACAATTTGGTAATTTATAAGTTAGTTTTTTAAGCTGCCTATGATAAGCAAAAAAAAAACCCTAATTAATATTAGATATAAAAATGGGTAAATAATGTGGGTTGAAAAGTTGAAGCTGGATGCTTTTTGACATGCAATGCAATAATAATAAGAATAATAAACTACAAGGGTGTGGTTAGGGGTGTAAACGAGTCGAGCTTTTAACAAGCTACTCAAGCTCAAGCTCGTTTATCTCAAACTTGAGCTTAATAATTATCGAGTTGATCTCGAACACAAAATAAAATTTGCTTTCACTTAACGAACTGAGCTCCATAACACCAATACTTTTTTGAAAAATAAACTTTATGAGTCCGAGTCGAGACAAGCTGAGCCATTCGAGAGTACACTTATTCGAGCCGAACACACACACACACATATATATATATAGAAATTATATAATCAAAATATGAAAATCGACAAACTTGACTAAATAAACTAGTTAATTGATCTCGAAATTGAGCTCATAAACGAGCATTGAGCTCTAGCTCAAGCATTAAAAAATAGGCAAACTCAAGCTCGACATTGAAAAAGTTAAAAAATACGCGAACTCAAGCTCAAGATTGTAAAAGTTAATAAAGCTCGAGCCAAATACTGTTTTTCCGAGCCGACCTTAAATAACCTGCTGCTCGACTCGACACGGCTCGTTTACACCACCAAATGGGATGTATGCAGACTTCACCTCTACCCGAAAGAGTAGTTCAGTGGTTTTTGTGAAGACCAAGAGTGGTCAAAAAGAACATCAAACCAAACTGGTCGAGTAAATCCCACTCAATAGTAGGGGATGGGGATGGGACGTATGCAAACTTGACCTCTACCCAAAGGAGCGGTGGTTTGGTTGTTTACATTAAGATCAAGAGTGGTCAAAAAGCATGATTAAAAGAATTTGAAATGAGATAATGATTTTGAGCGTTATTGTACCGATTTAGATTTCTTTGTCTTCCCTCGGATCCTGTTCTTTTGAGGTTTTAGTTTATAGATCCGAACCATCCAATGATGAGTTGTGAAAACCTACACATGATGAGAATTAGCGACATGAAAAGCATGGGGACTCTGTTTCTGATATACTGAGTTCGAGACTTGCTTTGACTAAACCTCCTCAAAATGGGTTAACTTGAAGTACTTCTTTCGAATTTCGATTCTATGACTTCTATCAATTGGAAACTAAAATTTTGTAATATGAGTTACAGATTAGAAAGCTGGCAACAACAGGCTTTCATGTGAACAAGTGCAACCTAAGTTTAAAAGAGCATATGAAGTGACATTAGAAATTCAGAAATTTCATCCACATTCTAAGTTTTATTTCGAAGAGAGAACTTTATGCAGCATTCAGTAGCCAAACTTCAGTGTAAAAGTAGGAGTAAACAAAGATCAGAAAATGAAGGCGTGTACAATGTGTTGCAATTACTAGGTCACTCATCTAAAGTTCATATTTAGCAATGAGCTTTGTATACCATGAATAAAGAATAGGCTCTCATAAGCTAGCATCTGAATTTGTATGAAAAAAATGAAACCAATCTTAAGATAGAGCAAGATGGAACTAGAGTAACAAAAAAGCATCATAAATGAAATATATGTAGAAGGCAAGCAGTACTTTATGCGGAAAAAAGCCCGAATCCACTGAAAATACAGGTAGAAGAAAGAAAGTATGCTTACAACATAGAAGGCACCCAATAACACGGTCGAGAAAAGAGCAAAGAAAGATGCCTCAACAGGCAGGACCAAAAGCGCTGGCATCGGATAGTGGTGAAAAGCATGCCTGAGAGATCCCAATGAATAAAAAGAGTGTGAAGTAGTAAGGTTAGAGAAAAGAACAGATCAAAAGTCAACAGAGACAGAATTCAAGAATCTTAATTCAGATGAAGATAGTGAACTTACAATAATTCCAGCAGGAACCAAGAATGCTAAAACATTAATATCCATAAAGTAAGAACCTATTAGAAGTAGAAGGCTCTCCGTGGGATCCTCACAGACATGCAGTCAGTTTGATAACTAATAAATATGTATGTGACCTAATACTTAAATAAACTTACACGAACAAATAAAAACTAAAACCTTAAATAGGTAAATAGTTAATCTTGTTCCTGTACACGGAGAGTCGAACACAAGTTCTTTGACAATTGAGGTAAGTAGTAAGTAGAGATTCAAGAGATTTAATCCCAGTTTTGCACTTTATATGCCTTGTATATTTGGTATCAATGTTTCTTATTTACTTTTTAGTTTTATGGTATTATTCAAAACACTAACATAACATGTGTGAGTGTTCCCTAAGTTACTTACTTGTGTCACTTATAAATGTGTTTAATCGTATCATATATGATTAAGCGCTCCTACAATGTGTAACCATATATCTTATATGATCTTGAAACTTCTTGTCTTCTTTCAAGTTGAACAACTTTTTGCATAATCCTCGCTCTAGATACATACGTCTGCTACCTTGGGGACACACGTTGAGAAAAATCATAGTTCGGCAGTAACACAAAGATTTTAAACTACAAAGATCGATAGAAAATGATAATTCCACTAGTACAAGGAAGAAAATTACAATTTCAACAAACCACTATAAAAATTTCAACTTACTAAAAGGCAAATTCTATGAAAATTTAAGAACAATTTCATGATGAATAATTTGGTTACACATTGACATTTATGAATGAGCGGAAATATATAACTACATTCATGATTATTTAAATATATTCATCATAAAAACAAATTTAATTCTTAAAACATTTACGAACTTTCTCGTATATAAAATAGCAAAACTCAAGAAAGCTAAAATGCAATGTACCAAACGTCTTTGATCTTAACACATTTTGTAGAATATATCAAAAGCCAAACAAATCATCCCAAAACTAATATAACTCGAAACGTTTCAATGATTAAACTACTCAAAAATGCATGGTTTTTACACGGCAAAAAGCATTCGACCAACAAATTCAGGCCCGACGAACAATCATTCTTCCATCCGGTTTTCCTCAGCGGGCTCGTGTTGAACCTTGACTTTGACCTTGGCCGGTGTAGCGGTTGCGTCTTTAGCCAACGAACCAATGGTGGCACCAGGGGCAACCACCATATGGAGTTGTTGGTCATGTTCCTTTCTAGCCTCGCGTCGTTCTTTGGCAACCTTGCCCTTCATCCTGCACCATCGTTATAAATAGTAAATCAGTAAAACCAAACGATCACAGTATATCCCTGTATAGATGTGGGGTCTACAGAGGGTAAGATGGACGCAAACTCGATCTTTATCCCAAAAAATTGACCAAACCAAATGAACCCCATAATATTCCACCTTGAAAGAGGAGGTGGGGTCTAGGTCCTCTAGGAAGGGAAAGATATACACAAATCTGACATCCACCACAAATGGTATATTGTGTACCAAACTTATGGCTTGTTTGTTAGCGGCTTAATGAGCTTAATGGGACTTCAAGCTTATTCAGCCAGCTAAAACATGACTGTTTGATGGTGGCTTAATGATATAGAAAGCGGCTTATTTAGTAAGCTTCTTGGGAGGGCTTTATGCAGAAAGCCAAGTTTTTTATTTTCAAACATGTCCTGAATTAAAAACATGTTCCTTTCATGTATGAAAAAACCCTCCCAAACAAAAGGTTGATTTAACCTATACAGACAAATTAATCCATATAGACAACTTCATCCACACAGATAGAAAACCAACCAAATAGCCCCTCGGTATACCCCATCTAGAGACTACATAGTGGGGTCCAAATAACTCGCTATGACACGGTATAGAACCAATGGTTGGCTTTGTTGCCATGGTAACCCCATGGCTTCATTTTATCAATTGGCTTGTGTTTAAACGCGTTATGGCGTGTTATCTTGTAGGAGTGTGTTTTTGTACTTATTTCCAATATATAACATGGGAAATAAATTATAATTATGTACGAGACCTAAGACTTCAATAAATATATAAACGTGGTGGCCTCATAGTAACTCATAAGACTTGAGGTTTGACCTCAACGCCATGCCACGCCACAAGTCATTTACAACCTTGCCTCTACCCCCAAAAAGTAAAGAGGTTGTTCCCGAAAAAAAAAATGACTTAAAAATTTTAATTTAAAAATGGGATTCAAAAGGATATATACCGGTTCTTATGGTGCGTCTCCTCCCTGCGGAACCTGACTTTGTCGATTGTCTTGATTGCCTTGAGTGTGTTCTCGGTGAGGTTTCTGTCGTACCTTTCTGGCCTGTTACGCTTCCTTTCAAACTCAAATGTGGAGTCCTTGAAAGTTCAATTAATTGGACCGTTAGAAATGGAATATAGTTTTTGTGAAAGAATAATGTAAAAAGACATTAAACAAGTTTGTGTACCTGGGTCATGTCCTTGCCATGTAACCTCCTATAAGCCTTGGTCCACTTGACTTTACGAGGATTCCTCTTCATTTTGAAGTTCTTGTGGCATTTTGATCGACAAAATCTAAAGATCTGTCATTCCAAAGATTTCAGGTTACGATTTTAGTGATCCACACGTTCACAATGAAAAATGAGTTTTCATTTGAACCCAACCCAACCCTAACCAGCTAACTAAGTAAGTAAGTGTATAATGAATCTAGAAAACGTAAGTTAAAATATACCTTTGCATCATTTCTTACAAACTGAATACCATGTCCCGGGTATATTGTAGAGGAACAAAACCAACACTTCTCCAATCTCATTCCCAACTTTTCTGCAAAAAACAAACAGGATAAAAATTTAAGTTTAAAAATTCCAATATATATAGCAAAGATAATGGAAAAAATCCTCTCACCCAATCTGTAACTCACTAATTTCTACTAGTCTAGATAAACTTGTACCAATATTATACATAATTAACAACTATTTGTTATTTAAACTCAATCAGAAAACCATACATAATTAACACCTAAATGTAAGTTGTATTCGAAGATACCTTATTGGAAAAAGATAAAAGAAAAAAAAACAAGAAATTTATGCCAAATGATACCTGCTGCAGAAAGCAAAACTGGAGAGATGTAGAAGACGATCAAGGTGCAGGAGGTCGTCAAGAAGACGCAGCAGCAGAGAGACAAGAGAAATAGCGGCTAGGGTTTGTGAAAACAGAATACTCAGTTTACCCTGTTCAAATTTCAAAATACGACTCTAAATAAATAATTAAAATTTATTATTATAAATAGAGTAAATTACGGATTTAGTTTATGTGGTTTGAGGATTTTATGGATTTGGTCTTTAAACTTCAGTAATCACGAATTTGGTCCCTGTGGTTTGAAATTCTTTTGGATTCGGACCTTGTGATTTGCAAATTCTATTGAATTTGATCCTTATAGTTTGCAAGTTCTATTAGTTTTGGTCCCTGTGTATTTGCACTACCAGGGACCAAATTCAAAAAAAGTTGCAAACCACAGGGACCAAATCCGTAATTACTAAAATTTAGGGACCAAATCCATAAAAACTCCCAAACCACAGGGACCAAATCCGCAATTTACTCTTATAAATATAATATATATAGGGGTGCGTTCAAATGTGAACCACTTTTTTGTTGTGAACGTGAAGACAGCAGAGAGCGCGACATGTGGCGGATGACTAGGCGTCACGTCAGGTCCACGGCGGATGACTAGGCGCGATTCATGGGAGGGCATTGAATTAAAGAGGGGACCACACTCAAAGTCGCCACGTGTCGCGTTCTCGGTTGTCCTCACGTTCACAACCAAAAAGTGGTTCACATTTGAACTTTTCTCTCTCTCTCTCTCTCTCTCTATATATATATATATATATATATTTTTCTTATTTTGCAAACTGTGTAATTTGTGCAAACTTTGCAAACTAATATAAACCATTGATTAGATAGATTAACGGACAAGATTAATTGTTTATAATTACGGGGTTACAACTAACCATTTGAAATTCAAATTCAAATTAATACCCTTACAAAAATAAACTAAACCTATTGCCAAAATGGATTCTAATTGGTGGAATCTTGGTTTGCAAAGTTTGCACAAATTACACAGTTTGCAAAATAAGGGGCCTTTGTTTACTATTACCTAAAGCTTTGAAAAAAATATAATGTACTTATTAATAGTTTAATGAAATTATTTGGTTATTTTTTTTTATTAAAGTTACAATAGTTTAAAGAGTAAATTACAATTTTGGTTCTTGTGGTTTACATGCATTATCAAGAATAGTCCATCTTCCAAAGTAATTACAATTTTGGTCATTGTGGTTTTCACTCTATTTTAATTATGGTCCCTCTCACCAAGTTTAGTTAAAAGACTTAGTTAGTTTAAATTATTTTTGTTAATTTACTTTTTCTTTTTTGTTTTCCATTTATTAACTTATATGATAAATTACAATTATACTTCTTGTGGTTTTGTTTTGTTTTTTTTTTCCTACCTTTTATCATTTATAGTCTTTATATTTATTAAGTGATTATAACTTTAAAAGTAAATTAAAATTTTGTTCTTATGGTTGTCTCTCATTATTAAGTTTGGTCCCTCTTTTTGACCCCTTTGATTGTGATAAAGTTCAAGTTTATATTTTGAAAAAAAAAAATTAATAGTTATATTATAGTGTTTTTCTATTTCATACACATTTAATAAAATCATTTAAATGAAAAAACGATATTATTAATAGACATGGAGATATTTTGATATTTTTCTTACATAAATACCAAAAAATATAAATTTCTTAAATGAAATTTAAATAGAAATGTTCTTGTTTTTGAATTAGTGTAGATGAGTTTGCAAATATATATCAAAAAAATTGCATTAAAATTTTAAAAGTACTCAATACTTAACTTATTATAGAAGTACCGAGCAGTCGTTCAATAAAATTATTAAAGTATCAACAAGATCTTTTAATGTATAATTTACAAAACATAATACCTATTTTAAATGTATTGGTAGTTAAAATTGTAAACATTTAATAAATGTACTAAGACTAAAAGGTGGGAAAGAGAAAAAAACAAAACTATAGGAACTATAATTGTAGTTTATCATATAATATAATAAAACAATAAATAAATAAAAATGAAAAAAGTAAATTACCAAAAATAACCTTAAACTAACTAAGTTCTTTAACTAGATTTGGTTAGAGGGGCCATAATTGAAATAGAATAAAAACCACAATGACCAAAATTGTATTACTTTGGAAGAAGGACTACTCTTGATAATAGATGTAAACCATAGGGACCAAAATTGTAATTTACTCTAGTTTAAAATTAATCAATAAAACAAAACAAAATGTCCTAATAAAATAAATAAATAAAGTAAAGTAACAAAATGTGAATTTTGTAATCTGAGAATAAAAAATATAAAGATGGTATAATATAAGGACCAAATATGTAGTTTAATCAAACATTTTTTTGGGTGAGTTAACCAACTTAGGGGGTGTTTGGTTGAGGGTATTGAGCAGTCAGGAATGGAAATGATAATGAAAACTGCTGTTTGGTTTGATATTATATAATGGAATCATTCTTGCAGATCCATTAATTTCCATTCCTGACCAAATTGGGGGGAATGGAAATTTTATTTCTACTTGGTTCTTTTTTCCACCTATTGTTCCATCTATAGATGTTAAATGAAATATCTTTTGTATTTTCAAGTTGGAAAAACATATTTTTTAAATATGAAATAATTTTTCATTGATTATAGTGGGTTAACCAAACAACATCAATGCAATACTCATTCCTATTCCCATTCTCCTGCATTCCCATTTTCATTTTCATTCTCATTCCCTTAAATGAACCAAACGCCCCCTTAATTTAACAAAGTTGAATGAAAGGATGAAAATAGAATAAAAAAAACTCATAAGGATGAAAATTACAATTTTTAAAGATTAATGACTACACACATTCTAAATATCAAACTATAGGGACCAAAGTTGTATTTTATTTCATATCTTTAGTAATCATTTCATTTTGGAAATGATCAAACTATAAGGACCAAAGTTGTATTTTATTTTATATCTTTACTATTCATTTCATTTTGGAAATCGATATAAAGGTATAATTTTGAGTTTTTGCTATGTAACACACCAAAGTAGATGATCGAAAAATATGTTTAGCCGAAGAAGATGAAGGTGGCTGGCAGTGGTTTCGGTTCCTGGTTCTAATGTAGAAGAAAAAATAACAAAGCTGGGATATGACCATGATGCCCCCTCATTTGACAAATGCGAGTTAAAACCAGTAGTGGAATGGAAAAGACCACTAAATATATTACGATAATACGAAGTCTGGGAACTAAACACATTCTAGGGGCCAAATTCATATCTTTTCTTTTTACCACAAATGAGTAATTTATAAGTTAGTTTTTTAAGCTGCCCATAATAACCAAAAACAAACCTGATTAACATTAGATATAAAAATGGGTAAATATTATAGGTTGAAGAGTTGAAGCTGGATGCTTTTTGACCTGCAATGCAATAATAATAATAACAATAATACTACAAGAAGAATAGGAGAAAATGTTTAGATTGAATCTACTGGTTTTCTTTAAGTGTGGTTCAAAAAGTTGAATCATATCATCAATCCACCTTGACTGACAAATTGGCTACAAAATCTTTGATTGGTCACAGCACAACACAGCCATTTCTATAAATAAAACTGTGAGCACATCTAATTTCATCTCTCGTTTGTCTGTAGTAAACCTACAAACTTAGCTTCTAGTGCCATGGATTTTTCTTTGTTGTTCCACTTGTTGGAGTGGCCGAGCTACTTTTCTGCAAAGTGATAAACCAAATATTATATCAAGATTTTGTCAAAAAGAACCGAACCAAACCACACTAAATTGATCCAATAAATCTCACTCAAAAGTAAGGTGTGAGATCTGATGAATGCACCCAAAAGAGTAATTTGGTTGTTTCGTTGAAGACCAAGAGTTGTTTAAACGAACCAAATTAATAGAAATCATAGGAATCTTAGACTTAGTCGAGCTTTTAACGAGCTACTCAACTCAAGCTCGTTTATCTCAAACTTGAGCTTAATAATTATCGAGTTGATATCGAACACAAAATAAAACTTGCTTTCACTTAACGAACTGAGCTCCATAACAACAATACTATTTTGAAAATAAACTTTGAGTCCGAGCTGAGACAAGCTGAGCCATTCAAGAGTACACTTATTCGAGCCGAACACGCGCACACACACACACACACACACTGAGACACACACACACATATATATATATATATACAAATTATATAATCTATAATATGAAAATAGACAAACTCGACTAAATAAACTAGTTAATTGATCTCGAAATTGAGCTCATAAACGAGCATTGAGCTCAAGCATTAAAAATATAGACAAACTCAAGCTCGACATCGAAAAAGTTAAAAAATATGCGAACTCAGGCTCAAGATTGTAAAAGTTAATAAAGCTCGAGCCTAATACTGTTTTTTCGAGCCGGCCTCAAATAACCTGCTGCTCGACTCGACACGGCTCGTTTACACCACCAGATGGGATGTACGCAGACTTCACCTCTACCCGAAAGATTAGTTCAGTGGTTTTTGTGAAGACCAAGAGTGGTCAAAAAGAACATAAAACCAAACTGGTCGAGTAAACCCCACTCAAAAGTAGGGGATGAGGATGAGAATGAGACGTACACAGACTTGACCTCTACCCCAAGGAGCGGTGGTTTGGTTGTTTCCATGAAGACTAAGAGTGGTCAAAAAGCATAATAAAAAGAATTTGAAATGAGATGATGATTTTGAGCGTTATTGTACCGATCTAGATTTCTTTGTCTTCCCTCGGATCCTGTTCTTTTGAGGTTTTAGTTTATAGATCCGAACCATCCAATGATGAGTTGTGAAAACCTATACATGATGAGAATTAGCGACATGAAAAGCATGGGGACTCTGTTTCTGATATACTGAACTCAGACTTGCTTTGACTTACCTCCTCAAAATGGGTTAACTTGAAGTACTTCTTTCCAATTTCGGTCCTCCTTACTCTATCGTATCCTTTACCGCCATCAGTCTCTACAAACCTAGATTACAAAAAAAACCCACTTAAGAAACAAGAATCATTTAGATTAATGATCCTACAGTGAAACTTATGGATGTATATAACTATATATGTATATATATATATATATATATATATATAGTCAGGATCGTTAGAGAAATTTTTACTTGTAGGAACAAGTGAAAGATACCTATACAACTTTGTGTGAATGTTGTAGCTTTCACACAATTTATATGAGGATACCGTCACCCTTTCTCCCAATATCTTTTGGGATTACTTCTTCAAAATGTATCCAACTATCCCCAATATACTATTGTGTGTATCAACCTAAAAAAATTCCTTTTGTATATATCAAACTTTATTTTTGAGTCTATTATGTGTATTTTTTAGTCTATTATGTGTATTTTTGAGTCTATTATGTGTATCCAACTATCCCCCAATATACTATTGTGTGTATCAAAAATACACACAATAAGCTAAAAAATAAAGTTTGATATATACAAAAGAAATTTTTTTAGGTGGATACATACAATAGTATATTAGGGATAGTTGGATACATTTTGAAGAAGTAATCCCATATCTTTTCACCTTCTCACGAAAAGGGGCTGTTCTCACTAGCACCCAACTTTGTAAATATATATATAGAGAGAGGGGAAAGTTCTTTTGTAAACCAGTTTTTGGTTGTAAACCATCGATTTCATTGGTTAAATCAATAAAATTGGTTCATGAAAATGTTTAATATGATGAAATTGTTTAACATGATGAAATTATATTATATGATTCATTTTTTGATGAAATTGTTTCATTTTCAGTGTTTTTTACGTAAAAATGAAAACGTTTCATTAGAATAAGTGCATGGAATTTTTCCATTTTTAGGTAAAATACAACATATGAAACAATTTCATCATAATGAAAAAGTGCATGAATTTTTTCCATTTTTACGTAAAAAACACCAACATATAAAACAATTTCATCAAAAAATGAATCATATAATATAATTTCATTATATTAAACCATTTCATGAAGCAATTTCATTGATTTAACTAATAAAATCGATGGTTTACAAGGTTTACAACCAAAAACTGGTTTACAAAATAACTCAACTCTATATATATACACACACACGCACACATGTATATGATGTCAAGCAATGAAACCTGTGTGTTTATATTTACATGTATACCAATATAGGGTTGGGTTCCGGTGAAAAGTGCCAAATATGGTGAGAAATGTGAGAAGTGGTTATCAAGCATTGATGCACCGGATCATATTCCTTTTAAGCCGCAATTCATAAGAGGGTATTTATTAAAAGTGATCAACGGTTTTAAAAGTACTTCTCACACTTCTAACTGAAAATAGCACTTCTCACATGAAGCAATGCCTTCCAGTATATGTATATGTATTAGAGCATGTTAAAGACAAATGTAAGTTAGAGGGGCAGGGGTGTTGCAAGACAAATAATCCACAAATTTGTGATAAATATATGATTGTCAGCAAAACCCAATTGTAGCCAATTGCTTTGAGTTGAACCTCAATGATCCAATAAGAACAAACAATTAGCAGTAAATTATGACCTCAAAGTTGTGTACTGAAATTACCATACCTGAAATAGGATAGTTTGTACATGAGGCTGTTTAGCATGGTTGGAGTGGCCTGAGAGTCAATTCGGTATTGACCATCTCTCTGTATAAAAGAACAAAAGTCAAATTACTGCGGCTTTTGAAAAAGTAAAGTGAAATCTGGCAGCATTGTCAGATCAAATTTGTTAATAAAAATTAAAGTACAGGTCTTTTAGATATGGGAATTTTCATGTACGATTGGGCTCTCATTACACCCCTATTTCACCAAGAGCTTGGTATGGCCTTATTATATCCATGTCAACAAACAGGAACTACTTCTACTTAAGCTAACTGACAAGCTAGATGTTGGTTAATAAGCTAGTTGTTGGCTAATAAATTAGTCATGTTTGGTAAAACTAGCTTATAATCTAGATAAAAATGTAAAATGGCCTAAAATGACATGTTAGAAAATGAATTGGAAAAATATAAGGGGTAAAATTGGACAAATGCCCCTGGAGTTTATCAAAAAGTTACCAATGTTTCAAAAAGCCAGGTTATGATGAACCAAAAGGAGCTTTTTCAATGAACTCAAAAAATAAGCTAGCGTATGGTTGCAAAGTGTAGCCTTAGATAAAGATCAACCAAATTAGAGTCCACATTTGACTTCAGAAATTGATACAAGTCCACAAAATCTAGGTGGTACATTGCCAATATGAGCTGCAATTCTAACTTTAATATAAAAAAGTGCAATATTTCTTTTGATTATAAGAAACCGACTGCTTCAAACTTATATAAATAAGAAGTGGACCCCCAGTATCAAAATGGAGGTTGTACAACTTAAAAATTTGTATAGAAATCCAAATGATTCTATGACTTCTATCAATTGGAAACTAAAATTTTGTAATATGAGTTACAGATTAGAAAGCTGGCAACAACAGGCTTATACTGATATGATAATGTTTTGCATAGTGTTTTAAGTTTTAACAAAAGCATACTTACCAGATAATCAGGTTCCTTGATATGTGGGAACACACCTCCTCCTATACGCACCATCCATAGAAATTTATTTATGTCATCGCTAGGGTAACCCACAAGACCTGAAACATTAAAAAAATTGCAATTTTAGTCCCTAAACATTATTTTTATTTGATTTCGCCACAGAAGAAAACCAACCTCCAAACACAACAAGGACATATTTCACATCCAAGGAGTTGAAGATTTCCCAAGCAGCTTTTTCAGGAGATGACATGGCAGTACCAACAGTAGCAATATGTGTGTTGTTCCACGTGTTGTTGTCAACAATGACAGTGCGGTTAGCCATTGCAGTTGTTTGGTAACCATAGTCCCACCAAGATGCAACCTGAAGTAATTGATATAAGTATATCAGTTTATTGACCATTTACAGGAAGAAAAGAAAAGAATTAGCAGACTAGCAGCAAAAACAGAGAATGCAAAGTTCTACCAACTTACCTTATCGTCTACTTCAGTATTATGGCTTAACCATGCATAGGCCTCTCTGAAATCATCGAAAACATGAAGTCCATCGTGGGAATGGGAGGTAAGCACAATTGAAGGAGCTGAATAGGCCTCTGCAGCAGCCCAAACACTATGGACCTATGAGGGCAAATATGGCACATTTTCAGTTTCAAGAGTAACAACTGTGAGTTTCTGACAAAAGAGACGTATTCGTATTCATGTGAACAAGTGCAATCTAAGTTTAAAAGAGCATATGAAGTGACATTAGAAATTCAGAAATTTCATCCATATTCTAAGTTTTAATTCGAAGAGAGAACTTTATGCAGCATTCAGTAGCCAAACTTCAGTGTAAAAGTAGGGGTACACAAAGATCAGAAAATGAAGGCGTGTACAACCATAGCTAAATATAAGAGCTGACATTTCCAAAGAGATACATGATTTATCCTTCATGATCAATCATTTGGCTTATCACTTTACTAGTGGTGCTCTCCCTACTCATTGGTTAAGGAGTTGTTAAATGCTAGCTCCTGATACATATGTTCTCTGACAATTACATTCCATGAGAAGCACCAAACATAGAGATCAAATTTGCAGGTTTGCATTATCAGCTCTAATAATTTACCTCTTAATAGAACCATTAAGAGGCAACCTCTAAATAGCTAAGAGGTGAATCTTGTTTGGCAAAAAGTCAGCCTCTTATGGTTCTAAACTCTCTGAATGATTTTGTTTCTTGGACCACCCTTAGCCATTCAGAGCCCTAATTTCATCCTGAACAATTACCAAACAACCATATTTCATTTTGCACTATATCATAAGAGCCTCTTAATCATCCTGCACCAAACCATTCAGCAACTGTCAAACAACCCCTAAGTTGCACATTCATACTGCTCATGGACTAACATGAAAAATGAATGTGAGTCTATAATCTAGCAACTGGTCTCCCTTAAAGTTAAATGAACATGCTGCTTGAAATATGTGGATCAGAAGTCTCCTATAATTTGGTAGCAGGCCCTTATTCAATATTTTTCAACAATGTGTTGCAAACTTGCAATTACGAGGTCATTCATCTAAAGTTCAAATTTAGCAATGAGCTTTGTATACCACGAATAAGGAATAGGCTCTCATAAGCTAGCATCTGAATTGGTATGAAAAAAATAAAACCAATCTTAAGATAGAGCAAGATGGAAGTATTCCTTAGTAAAGTTAATGATGTCTAACAAGAGTAACAAAAAAAGCATCGTAAATGCAAGATATAGAGGGCAAGCAGTACTTTAATGTGAAAAAAGCCCAAATCCATTGAAAATACAGGTAGAAGGAAGAAAGTATGCTTACAACATAGAAGGCACCCAATAACACGGTCAAGAAAAGAGCAAAGAAAGATGCCTCAACAGGCAGGACCAGGGGCCTCTTTTCAATCTTGGACTTGACAGAAGGCTTTTCAACAATCTCCTTGTCTTTTTTCTTATTTTTCCTGGAAGGCCTTTCCTTCACCGCATCTTCTCTTTTGTCGGTCTTCAACACATCATTTTGTGGGGAAGCATTATTACCAGATACAATATCCCCTGCCTTGGTGGTCAAGATCAAGAAAGAGATCTTAGTCCAGCAACTTCCCATGTCAAGAATATGTGCTTATAGCATAATCACATTAAGTACTTACATCAGTCTGAAGACTCTCAGATAGGCTAGATATGTAGAACTTAATGGATCTTGTAAAAACATCAAAAGCTTCAGAAAGAGCAATTCCAGACATGATGCATGCAGCTGGAGCAAGCACAAGCATTAGCCGTACCTGTTATGCCATTGTATAAAAATAATGGTTATGGATAATGGGAGTATAAAAGAAGATGGTATATGAACGCTTTCTTTTTTGCTAAACACTTACCATGACACCAGAAAAATATACCGACATTACTAGGTAAAGGATTACAAAAGCGCTGGCATCAGATAGTGGTGAAAAGCATGCCTGAGAGATCCCAATGAATAAAAAGAGTGTGAAGTAGTAAGGTTAGAGAAAAGAACAGATCAAAAGTCAACAGAGACAGAATTCAAGAATCTTAATTCAGATGAAGATAGTGAACTTACAATAATTCCAGCAGGAACCAAGAACGCTAAAACATTAATATCCATAAAGTAAGAAGGCCATGTAGGTGGTTGATGTTCGCTAACACTTGCAATAATTGGTATGTACTTGCTTGCATAAGTTCTGATGCAATTAAGGAAACAGAATCAAAGAACCATCATAAAACTATTAAGCAAAACAAAAGCACATATCCCAAGGTATTTAGTTCATGAAATATCTTTAAACAGATTGATTGAGAGCACATACTAATACTGACGAGTAGATTATTGATTCCACCAATTTATACTAAGGGAGGAAAAAACGCCAAAAGCCAAGATGTTTAAACTGCTAAAAGATGGTAAAAATGGAAAATATTTACATGTGTATGGATGAATGATTCCATATGCTTTATGTTCATATCATATCATCCTATGAATCGTTCTACTAAATATATAAATAAACTAAGATTTTAGAAAACAGGAAAAACTAATGATGAAGCCAGCATAGGACTAGCAATATTCTTACTGCCTACAGAATTCTAACAACAGGAACCATGTTCTCTTTTATTGCAGAACAAGGATCAAGTCCATCAAGACAGTGCTAAGTATACTATATGTGTTGATAGTTCTATTAGGGAGGCAAAGCAAGCATTAGAAGTAAAAACAACAATCCATGCATCCAAGAAGATTCAACTAAAGACTGGATGGCATTGGCTGATCAAGAAGCTTCGAATGGTCACCAAGGTAAGTGGTTACACTCCATACACAAAGCAACAGATGTGAGGGTTCAAATCTGTTAAACCTTGGATGCCACAATTTTGATGGTGAGATAAAGATTTTTGCAGTTGGAGGCTGGGGTCCAGTAAAGGATACGGCTTACTAGGATGAGATTTAGGTTGAAGAAGACAAATACTACAGCCTAACCCTCCAACTTGGTTTTTTCCTGAGATGGAGCCTATAATTTGTTACATCAGCATTCTCTTTCCCACCTCAAGCTTAGTTATTAAAAAAAAAACTCCAAGCCAGTAGGTTACCATGAAGGATTTTACAAAAATAAACTGGATGTCTCTTGACAGCAATGACTAATTGTTAAAAGGAGTGATTAATTAAATCGCTCAATTGCTAAAAGCCTAAAACTAGTAATTCAATAAAGCCAAAACTAACAAAAAGCCTTACTGTGTCCAAAAAACTATAACTATACCCCAGCATTGCTCCTCTAATGCCCCTTACCAATCAACTATACAGCCTGACAGACTAAAAATTTAACTGAAAACATTCATTAAGTAGAGTTCCAAGACTATGAGAACTAGCTAACAACACCCGGGTGCTACAAATCACTTGAAGAGGACAATTAAATTTACATCTTCTAAGCCAATATACGGTATCATAACGCAAGCATGTTCACTACTTTTTTCGCTTGATATGTGCACCCACATCCTATGATATGCTTCAAAAATATCCCTAAGGTGACTTCACTCATCTCATCATCCGATTAAGTAAAAAATGCCTTAGTAAATTCATGGACCATGGCTTTTCAATGGAATAATACTTCCTGATAAATGAAATATCGTGATAGTAGCAAGAAGAAGACAATAAACTTACGGATCAAGAAGACTTAAACTTCGTCCACTCCATCCCTTTGTAGGACTAGATGCAACTACTGCTACAAGAACTGCTATGACAGCACAGCATACCACCCTGAATGATAGAAAATATATACATAAATGCATTGTAGAGGTTTTCAACTTCTGGAACCGACGGTTATGTATCAGATCTATCAACTGGGATAACCAAACTATGTGAAATATCAGTGTTGGTGTTTCATTTTGCTTTTTTTACCCCAATAACTGCAACAACAAACTTTCATTTTCCTGTGCTAAAACAAGGGCTGTAAGTGCAAGTTTATTGAGAATAAACAGAAACTGCAAAATCCTTTTCGCTGTGCTAAAATTTGCTACTGGTATAGCTATAATTATGTGCAGTGACAAATGAGTCAAACTTACAGGCCAACAGATACTACAAGCGTAGCAGCTACTTTAAACATCTTTGGAGAGAGAATTCCTTTGATGTAATATGCAAGGGCCACGACATGGATGACAATGAAAACCTGTAATAAAATCATTAGGGTCAACAAAATTAGTGTATGTAATTACTTGGATTTTGGTAAAGATAACATGACCATAGATCATAAAATATACAGCCAAATAGATGCTAAGTACTCCAGCATGATCATTTCATTCATATGCCAAACAATGTGAAATTGTGAATGCAGGCATGACCCTCAAATGACACAATATATCAGTATTTATCATCAGACATAGTCAAGTCTCAAATTCAGCTCAACTTTAGCAACATATATTAGATCTGAGTAACCAACACCTCATTGATGTCTCACCAAATCATAAAATATGTAACCTATGTAAGTTGTAATGTCGTAAAATGAGGACATGAGCAAGAAGCCAAGAACTGAATCCCTCAGAAAGAGTATATGGTAGCTAAGCTAGAACTAAATAACAAACCATAAGCATCCACATCCAAATAGAAAGACAAGACGAAACAGAAAGATGGCTACTCATACTATGAGGTCTAGGGATACATATACAAATTTAGCCAACGGATATTTCAATGCCATCTTATTATTTTTATCATATATTCATGTTCTTTTAAATCTAGTTAGGAGAAGACAGATCTTATGTAAATTGCCAAATAAATCAATAATCTTTGTTAATTGAACCAACAAATTTGAACCTTTCAACTTAAAGAGTACAAATGTATTTGATCCATTAATAAAGATAGACCTCTAATTTGTCATTACATGGAGTATTTTACCCTTAAATTGATAAAAGTATAGAATTATTCTAATGATTTTCTTGGTTACTTCATACTAGACTCATTTTATACGGCTAGAAATGCATCAAAATTCTTTATTTAGGAAAACAGGAGTAGCATAAGAATGTCCTAAGTTCACCTGTGGAACTCACCAAGAATGATGCAAAATGTTCTGATGTCATGACTGCATTAAAACCAACAACAGGCACCAATGCTGCCAATAATGTTCCCAAGACAACCTGCATAACAAGGGCAAAGATGTTCATGGAACAAAAACAACTTGGATGACAAAAAGGCAACAAGAGATGAATCGTTATCCAGTAAGAACTGCTAGTGCTATAATTGGTCATGGCTAGATGTTTTAATGCACAAAAAACAAGATAATCTCCATTTCAAAAGGCACGTGCTTGTTCTTTATTTCTTCATGGGTGTCTCATCATGGAGCTTAGGCAGTAGAGATTTGTCAAATGCACAATCTTTCCTCCTAAACTTTATTTGTAGGTCAAATATATGATATACTTACAAGTGGAGCGTATGCAATGTAAAGCCGAGATGAATAGCGACCAGTCACAATGCAAAGAAGCACATGCATTGGTATGAGATTGATGATAAAGGTGTACCCTCCCCAAGAGCAGACCTGGTTAGAGGAAGAGTCTAATATGAGATATCACAAAGGAAACAATACAAATAATTAGAAGCATAACGATTTTAAAAAGAAAATATGGACAATTTCTAAGCCTACCATATAGAAGTATGAAATGGAGTTTAATGTAGCATAGAAGAGGGATCCTGTGTTCAACGTCTGCAAATAAAGTTATCATCATCAAGAAATATTATAGCAAGCAAATCACTGTTCACTTATTACAGTAGCAAGCATGATATCAGGGTATTAAAAAGTATTAACGCTCGTTTTTTTTCTAAGGACATGACGCAATACGAAGGCACTTTGTATCTGTGTCAAACCTTGACATATAGATAGAAGGTGAAGATCAAAGCAAAGATAGCCACTGCTTCGTTGTCATAGCTCCCAGCCACAGATCGAGATATGTAGGATGGCACCTGTAAGATATAAAATGATCAGTGATTAAAGAGACCATTAGATCGTCATATGGGAATGAACCTAGGGAAGGTAAAAATTATCAAACACTATAATAGTATCTATAATTCATTAAAACATGCTGCATAAATAACAGAAACTTCAAGTATCTATGATCCATGATCCATAAGAAGAGAGAGGTCGATGGTGTTAAACAAGCTAACACATTGCATAAAGACAGAGTGGCTGAAACAAAGGATTCCAACTTCCACAGGAATGTTGTGTGACAAGAAGGTCCCAGTCAAAACTGATGGGTAAATGCTATAGAGATATCAAACCAGCTATGTTGTATAAGTTGTATAAATTGGATAAGTTGTAATGTTGGGCGACCAAGAAGGCGTGTAAGTGGAAGTTGCAAATATGAGGATGCTTGGATGGACATGTGGTCGAACCATGTTGGACATGGTACCAAATGAGGTATTTCTGGAGAGTTGCGAGTCGCACCTATCGGAGATAAATTAAGAGAGGGAAGATTGTGATGGTTTGGATGTGTTCACATGAGACAGCTCCGGTGAGGGATAGAAAGTGTGACAGTCAAGAGAGTGAGGAGGAGGAAAGCCGTGAAGTACGTGGGATGAGCAAATGAGAACAAACCTGGTGCCTTAGACATCTCGAAAGACATGACCTTTGATAGATCTAGAATGCACAGAAAGAGTAGGCTATAATGTATGTGGGTTGGAGGGAGAGTTACAGAGGTTTAGAGTGGGACTTTGGGAGGGTTAGAGAAATTGTCAGAAAGGTATTAGTGCCCTACACTAAATAAGAAGTTGTGTAGTGTCTTGACCATCTTTTACGTTGGATGGTATTCGCTTCTTTTTATATGATGCTTACTTTTATTTACTTTTATGTCTTCTAAAATACTCGTTTTAGTCACTTCCTTTGAACCTCTTTCGATTTTCTCAAGTCACAACTTCTTTTTTCTGCACATGCCTTTTTGCAAGGTGGGGGTCTTCACGGAAACAGTTGCTCTACTCTTTGGTTACAGGAGACCCTACTTGTGACTGCGAGCAATGTTCTATTAGACTCGGTATGAAGCTTTTATGACATGTTATGGCATGGCACGAGTTTCTTGTGAAGCTTTATTTGACCTTTTTTTTACTTTTTTTTACTTTTCTAAATTTTCTTTTACCTTTTTGGTATTTTACTTTTTACCTTTTAGCATATGGCCTACTTGCAAATGGTTTTAGGCTTTTAGCCTTTTAGTTACAAGCATGTGGAACCATTGGTAGGACATTTTTTGTTATACGTTCTTGATATAACACTTTCTATACACTCCTTATATATGTCTGTCTGTGTGTGTGATGTCAATATATTTGTTATCTTATTGATTAATATCATTGACTTAGTGAGTAATAGTAGAAAACATGTGTTTGTATATATAATTATATATGGTGTGTAAATTACCATAAGTCATACCTTTGGAAAGGTTGTGGCCTCACTATGGCTCCCTAAGGCTCGAGGGTTGGCTTTAACCCTCGCCTCCATTTAGAACCTAAAACCTTGCCTACTAATGAGATATGTTGACCTGGTTTTGTTTGGTTTTTTACATGTATGTTATGTTGGTCACTACCTAAAATATTGTTTAAATAAGAAAAAAAAAAGGTAAGGACTAAAGAGAACAAGAAACATCACAAATGCCTTTATGCCAAAGAAATTGAGGTGGGAAACAAAAAAGACTATCATTCACAAAACAAACTGAGAATCCAAGATGATATCAAGCTCTAGGGATTTATCTTGAACTTCCATGAAAGTCATTAAGATGTAGCTTACTGCTTACAGCAATACACATTGAAATTCATATAAACAAACAAACTGATTATTACAAGTACCCGTTATGTGATTACCATGGCCAGAAGAACTGCAGCAGTCAGTCCAGCACCTGTTCCCTTAACTTCCTATATATGAACAAGTGAAGAAGATTAAAGGATCTCCCTTTTACTTTAACAATATTGATAAATCTAAACAATTTATTACAATACATAAACAAAATTAGTACGCGGATGGAAAAGAAACCTTCGTCAGGAGATATGTAGCCCATGCAGCAAAGGCAGAGAATACGGGAGCAGTAAATACACACACAGTTTCCACAGACAGAGGAATATTCAAGGATTGAAGCACCCTGAAATCCAAGAACTGTTACTATATTTACAGAATTTAACGTCATGAATGAATTCTACCACAGATGAGTAATAACTTGCAAAAATAGATTAAACGAAAGAGACTGATATAAGCCACATGGTTAAAAGCATCTGTTCGTAAAAGCACAGCTTTCTCCAGTACGTACTTCCATATAGTTCCAGCTGTCAAAGTCAATCCAGGGTAAACGGTTCCACCAATGACTCGTCCAAGAGGATACCTTAGGACAAGTAAAAGAAAATGTCACATTCAATTCATCGACCAACAACACAATCATATAAGGAAACAGAATTTTATCAAAGTACCAGGTACGATCATCAAACCAATTCCAAAAGTCATATATCCCATTCTTTGTGAGGAACTGCAATGAAAAGATGAACATCAAATACATAGAACCTACTTCATATGCATAAACTATGAGGGTAATGAAAGAAGACTTTGCAGTTCCTGAAGTTTAAAACTAGTGAAATTCTTGTGAGGAGAAAAGGAGCTCTAAATACTAGACCATTCTGTCCATCTACTTCTCTGTTCTTGTACCTTCTTTATTCTTATTAAAGCCATTTGCTTGCATTGAATATGATAAGGTATAAATTAATATCAAAATGCTCTCCAATTTTGTATTCTTGTACCTTCTATAATTCAATTTAATCTCACTAGACCAAAGACAAGATATACATTCTCTGACGGTATATTATAGAGTAAAAAAGACATGTGAAGTCAGAAAAAAAGAGCGGAACTGTGATCATGCCGTTTCTAAATTTATAATAATATAAGTTTGAGCTTCAAGAATTGTGCATGGAAAGCATAGTCATGGAAGAGCTGATTTCAGATAAGAATATAGCATATCAACTCATTATCAACCTCCCAAAATTTGTTTGTAGGCCAACTTTTAGTTTTTAAGAGGCTACAAGTATTATGAAAATCAAGTCATTAAAAAAAAGCTAAATTCACCACGAATCACAGCATGTTTACATTTGTGGCTGTCTACATACCAAATGAAGAAGCTTTATACACAGCTAAATATCCATATTTTGCTTAAAACCAAGAAAACCATGATGACAGACTAGTTGAGGTGGCTACATTCATGAAGAAACAGAAAGAAAGACAATCACCCAAACTAGGTGGAACTCCTGTACATGAATACCATCATTTACTCCCACCTGCCCTGTGACACATATGTCCGGGATAGACTACAGTTTTTATCTTGAAAGTCAACTAGTTCCGTCATGAACATACAGGATCTACTATTTTACAATCACTCTGCAAACACATCCTGATTTGAAAGAACGACTCAAATCCTCGTCTAACCAGCAAATTAACAACAACACTCATATACCAATCCAAAATTGCAAAACTACTGCCAGTAATCCTCAAATTGAAATAACAAATTAACAAAAATCTTCCATAAATTTACATAATCTATCCATTCTTGTTTAACAATCAAACGAATCCGAAAGTGAAAGAACGATTCAAATCCTAGTTTAACTAGCAAATTAACAACAGCACTAATATGCAACAATCAAAGATATGAAACCACTGCCACTAATCCTCAAATTGAAATAATAAACTAACAAAAATCTTCCCTAACATCCTACATGCTAAAACACATATCACAATGCTTAAAAACCGTCACTTGTATCAAATTCAACAACATTAAAACCATAAAACAAATCAATTTTACATAATCTATCCATTGTTATTTAACAATCAAACAAATATAAAAGTGAAAAAAAAAAGAAAAAAAAAACGATTCAAATCCTAGTTTAACTAGCAAATTAACAACAGCGCTAATTGAAATAATAAACAAACATCCTACATGCTAAAACACATATCACAATGCTTAAAAACCGTTAATTGCATCAAATTCAACAACATCAAAACCACAAAACAAATCAATTCACAAAACTAAAAACAAAAACCAAACCTGAGTGACTCTGTAATTGAAATAAGGATCGAATTCATGAATAACACTTTCATACTTAATAACCTGCAACGGAAACGCATCAAAAAACAGATCAGTACAACACTACAACAAAACGAACAGATTAACGATCATATGCGTACGAATCGATGTTTAGATCCAGTGAAACATACCGAGAAGAGACGGATCGAGAACGCAAGGACTCCGATTAACAAAAGGATGAAGAAAGCGAGGACATTTCCGAAGGCGAAGCGTAGAGTGGAAGTGGAGGAGGCCGGCGTTGGCTTGGTTATGGTGTCTAAGGGGACTGCCATTAATGGCGGTCGGAAAACCTGCAATGTGTGTGTGTGTGTGTGTGTGTTTTGTGTGTGAGATTTTGGAGTCAATCGAGCTTTACGAAGAGAAGACTTTTGGCTGCAGAGAATGGAGAGGGGGAGAGAGTGAGGTGGGTGAATGAAGGTGTGTGTTTTTACTGATTTACCCTTGCGTACACGTGTCATGTCTGTGATTGGAGGAGTAGAAAAAGGTGTACACGTGTCTTGGTTTTATTGGTTATGTCTACGTGAACTGCCATGAGGAAAATAAATCCGCCTGTTTTGACACTTCAACCATTTATATTTTTTTATTTTGAAACATACGAAATTTTATTGGGCAAATTGTTGAAAAAAGTAACATAAATTAGACTTGATAAAAATTGATACGACATGCTAACTCGAAATGAACTCAACATGTAATAAATGAATTTAGATAATAGATAACTCATTTAAGTAAACAGGTTGACACGACACGAAGATTAAACGGGTAAGGTCAAGGTCAGGTCAAACATATCAACTCGAAAATGACCCAACTAACCGTTTATACATATATGTGTGTGTTGTGTATATATATAAAGTTTTATTTTTATCTTTTTACTAATCTACGATTTATTTGAATTTTTAATAAAATAATGTTAATGGATTTGGTTCAATCATATAAGTTTGAATTATAAAATTTGGATTCCTAAACTTTTGTGATTTTTTATTTATTTTAATAAGGGAGAATTGCATCTATATCCTTGCAAACTTAAATAATTACATATATATCCTTACAAACTTATAAACTACACTTATATCCTTACAAAACTTAAATAATTACACTTATATCCTTATACTTAATTTATTTATTTTTAAACTATTTTAAAATCATTAAAAAATATCCTTAATATAATTTAGATAATAAATTCCCAATCTACCCTTGGTCTCTAAATCAAGTACAACAACTGTGTTCAGGAATAACATGGAATAACATCAGATGTTGGTAATTAGTTACTTGAAAATCAAAGAGAATATACAACTAATCATATATCTGAATATTTCTTGCATTTAACATCTTTTTACCATTGAAATCTTATAGAGTTTGATAATTCACTCACTCTCAATTTCAAGTTTAGAAATAGCAATGACATCATCATATTATTGCGATAGCTTGTACTCCCAACAAAACCAAATCAATTAAGTTTCATTTTTGCCAATATAATATGTTGAAAAGTACTCTTTTGGAGCAATCCTTTTTCCAGTTGAATTCATGGATGCTGTATATTGGCTAAGATTTTAATGCAAATGAATCTCTTTTTATGCCAAGTTTAATTTATATGTGTGTGCACAGTTTGAATTTCAGGATGCTATCAATTGGAGCTGTGTAAAAAATGGAGCTCTAATCAAGTGCAAAACAGGAATCAAAAACCACAATGTTTACAAACTTTTCCAATGCATTATTGTGCCAATCTGTTCTTGGTAGCCAGTTAGTTTAGAAGAACTTATTAGGATTTGTTGTTCCTGAGTAGCTATTCTTGGTCGCCGATTAGGATTTTCACCCACCCCTAATTTTAACCCCAAAAAACCCCTAATTTCCCACAAAATTAAAATCACACCCACAACCCAAAAACCAAAATTGATCACAAATCACCACACTACAGACACAAAGAAAGAGTTTAATGAAAACCCACAAAAGATTTAGGGAAATTTAACAAGGGTTTTACATAGGTTTGTCAAGCAAGTGAAAGAAATTAAGAACAATTTTCAAGAAACTTAAGAAGATTGTAACTTTATCCCTAAAGATGGAGGCTTTTTACGATTTCTACTCTAACTCACGAAATTAAAGACAAAAAACAGGGTTTTTGCCTTTTTTTTGCCTTTTTGGATTGAAAGAATGTAGCAGAAAAAGAGAAGCAAACTAGAGGATGCAAACCTGTGTAGGATTGGTGAGAAGGGTGTGTGTTTTTGAGGTGGGTTTTGTGGGTGTGAAAAGTAAAAACCCTAGATTTAAAAATTCATGTGGCTTTTGAGGTGTGTTTTGTACGAAGAAGAAGAGGAGAAGATAAGTATGGATTTTGATTTAGAAGATAAGGGTAGATTTGAGATTTAACATTTAAATTATATTATTAATATTTTAAAATAGTCTTAAAATGAATATAAGGATATAGATGTAATTATTTAAGTTTTGTAAGGATATAAGTGTAGTTTATAAGTTTACAAGGATATACATGTAATTATATAAATTTGTAAGGATATAGATGCAATTCTCCCTTTTAATAATGTTAAACGGGTTAAGCGGGTCAACACGTTTATTAAACGGGTCGGGTTATGGTTGGGATTTCTAACCCGTTTATTAAACGAGTCGGGTTAGAGTCAAACATTTTAAACCCGTTTAACTTTGAACTCGACACGAACTCAACACAACACGACACGTTTGTCAGGTCTAACATAAATTTCTAAAAAAATCCAATCAGGATAACATACATTTTTTCCCCGATAAAGGACTATACATTTGATTTTGTCAAAAAAAGGAAGGTTACCTGATTAGTCAGCATATAACATGTTGACGTGTATGTCCAAGTGGCAGTTCAGTCAGCATTACCTGCTAACATGTATGTTCAAGTGGCACTCCAGTCAGCACCATGTTATCTTTGATCGGTGTTGACCGGCATTGTGGTGGTTTGACCGGTGTTGACCAGCTGCAATCACCACCACCACGGAGTTGACCACGTTTACTTGCAGATCTGACCCACCACCCACCCCCCACCATCACTACCACCATCACCACCACCCCACTGCCACCAACACTCACGACCACACACTGCCACCACCATTCACCACCACCCACCAACACTCACCACCACTCGCCACCAATCACCAATACCCACTACCACTATCACCAACAGTCACCACCACCCATTGCCACCACCATTCACCACTACCACTGCCGCCACCACCACACACTGCCACCACCACCCACTGCCACCACCACCCACCACCACTCACCATCACCAGATTTGCAGAGGTTAAAAGGTTGGAGACGAAGTGGTGGTGGTTGTAGATTTTGTAACACCATAAAATTTTAAACTCCATTTTGATTAAATTAAAAGAAATCAAGTCTTTAGTTGCATAAATAAATAAAATCTAGTACTTGAGAACCCATAAAATAACATATGTTTAAAAATAAATCCAATTATCAACTAAAACTGTTGGAACCATCTCGCCGCTAGCATCACATCGGGGCCTTGCCCTTATCCACCCCTGAACCCGAACCTGGAAAAAAGGAAACAACGGAAGGGTTAAACATAAAGCTTAGTGAGCCAGCACTACGTATACGTTACCACATAACATGTTCATATACCATAACAGACACCAATCACATGAAGGATCCTTATGCTCAAGATTCATTATGTAATGATATTTGCTAATAACATATGATCCTATTGGGTCACACCTAATAGCAAGTTGACACTTATTGATTATTTATTAAATAATTTGATTATTAATAAATATAATCAACTCTTGTATTTAATTGGATAATCATTATTTTACGAAAATAATATTTAACCGGAAAATTATTATTTATGAAAATAATATTTTTTTTCTAAGAGAGAAATAACAATTTGTAGATACATATGGTATGTTTATAAGTTGTGTACATATATTTGGACTTCTAGAAGTTCATTATATAATATGGACATATATGTATTTAACTTGTGTTAAATCACTCAAATTTGTCTTCTTTATTTTATTGTAAAACAAAGAAAAGACAAGAGAGTATGGATATGGCTTGTATGACTAGTTTTGGTTTCTCATACTCTCTTACAAGAAATCTTTCCTTTCCTCCCATACCCCTTACAAGTTACCATACCTTGATGATGGTAAAAGTATGGTGCATTGTACTTATGTGGAAGTATAAAGAAAAGGATGATAAAAACTAGTTGAGTTAGTTTTTGGAAGTTAGTTTTTTGGAAGACTTCTTCTCTTGTTCTCTCAAACTATGGCTTCTCCTCATCTCTCCTTGTTTTCTTTAGAAGAACACTTGGGGATATTTGGTGGTTAAATGAGCTACTCTCCTTAAGGCTTATTTTGGAATAAGTGCTTAATGGCTTAAGAAGCTTATAATACAAGTGAAGACTAGCATCTTGAAGTGCCTTACTCTTGCTTGGTGGATACTTGTAGAGGATTCCTAGTTTGGGATCTTGCCATCTTCATCAAACATCTAGCCTCCCCTTGAGGATCCAAAGTCTACAAAGGATGTATTTCTTTTATATCTCATTAGATGTTTTAATCTTTCCAATGTATTGCAAGATGATCCTTGGTGGGAAATAAAATGGTTTATTGTTATACGTTTATAAAATGCTTCTGTTGTCTATTTTAAGTTTTTGGAAACTTTTTTCGTATAAAACCCAACATCACATACAACCATCATATCAACATATCAATAATCAATTACACAACAAATACCCGACTCTCATGAGATCGATAAAACTCCCGTCAGTTTGGACACGGTTCGGCCCCCACAACTCACCAAGGGCATGTGGATTCCCTTTCTCCCGTCAGTTAGGACACGGGTCGGCCCCCACAACTCATCAAAGGCATGTGGTTCCCTTTACGTACACTATCATGCTATATAAACACATCACATAATAAGATACACGTAGAGTAACTCACCTAGTTCGCGCAAACAAATAAGCACAGGTCTCACAACACTTTAAATCAAATCTGAAAATACAATTTAAATTACCAACATTAGGTCTCTACCCAAATCCCACGAATCGAAACCTAGATTCGTGCGATTATCGCTAAAAATTAAACCCTCAACTAGTCCCAAACGATGACCAACCAAGTTCCTAAGAAACCCCAAAAGCTACCCCTTCAAAACGGTTTAAAACGAACACCAAACGGAAGTCGTGGGTTGCGACTACCAACGAGGGTTTTTACCTACAACTCCAATTTCGACCGAAACCATCGAAATCCAGTTCATACAACATCTCATAACGATTATACACAATCACATGACATTAATTACACCAAAACACTAATCAAATACACCCAAATCGGTGTTCATGCAATTTGTTGGGTTTTTCTGCGATCCCCGAATCAAACTGATACGTAGAATCACTTAAACATGCAGAAGCGATTTATGGAATAAAAACCCTAAACCACGATCTTTTCGTTTAATTTATTTAGACAATAAAATTGAGTATTTACCTGGATTGCTTGAGTAATGATCCACCAGTGATCGACCACGCGAACGTTCCTCTAGCAGAACTGAAAACCCGAGCTGACCGGAAAACCGAACTGGTTTGTGAGTGGGGGGCGGCACCGGTTTATAGAGAGAGAGAGAAGGGAGTTTTTCTGATAACTGAATGGTGAATAATGAATTCAATAATAATCCTAAAGCCTATGAGGTTTTATTTATAAACCTTTTAAAAGGCAGTGTTTGTATCCAATTCAGTTACCTTAATTATCTGATTTTGTTTCTTTTTCTTAAAGAAAAATATTATAGATAATTATCTTTAATTAATTAGTTATTTTTATTATATATTTATTTTACTAATAAATATATAATATATCTAATTAATTAATAACCCTCAAACTTTGGGATTTCTGACTGAATTTACCCACCTGATTTATAATTAACTATTATAAATCCAATCTATGGGTTTTATTTAACTTGTTCGTCTTATAGGTCCTCACAGGTGTGACCCTCAAGTGTCTTGTAACATTGGATGTGTGATTACTGGTTTGTCAACTTATGCACATAATCACTAACAGACTCCCACTTGTGCAAGTTGGCAATACCGTCTTGATCATACTGACCTAAGGAGGCCCTTAGACAGGAACTTAGGCTAACTAGTTACAAGAACTCTTATACCCATATAGGTGATTTGAGACTTTCCATAAGGAAATTACATTTATGAAGCAACTGCTCATAAATTGGGTATATCTTGGCTTTTCCCTTTGCAACACGATATTTCATCTATGAGTATGAGCCTGGATTAAGTCAACTCTAAATACTCATGATTCTGTTTCTCGACTATCCGACCTCTACTGATAGGTAAACGACAAAGAACTAATCAGTTCGTTTGGGCATGGCCATGCACTTCATCAGTATATTCAGTCAGTCAAGGGGCCTAGAAATATCTTTCTTCGGAGAAGAGGTGCAAATCCCATCTTGCATATCTGCATTTAACACCACGGCTTCCGCTGAATCTAGTTACGTCCTTTATAGCCACCCTGTTACGGTGTAGCGGTTGAACGCACTAAGTATCCAATAGTCCTCATGATATTAAACCAGACACCTCAGGTGATAGGGACAACCACTGTGAGATTCTACTTATGACAAAATCCAAGAAGTAGTCTCAACCGCGGATCACGTTCGATATTCGCTACTCTATCGAATATCTGTGCAGTTCTTTTGGTCTACAACGCTTGTAGCTGTTATTCAACCCACTGATCATAACTACCCAAAAACTCACAATGACTTTAACACCCTATTGGGTTCCCACCACAATAAGTTGTCACAGACAATTTTCGAATGAAAGACTGGGAACTAGTCTCATTCCTGGATTACAAAACATGCAAAATCTAAAAGTGAATTTAAGAGACTAATCTTTGTATAGTCCATATTACACTCTGTAATAATACTAAAATTAATAGCATCTCTTAATTACCTTTTACTGTGTCTACTCAACGTTTGTTAAATACTGATCTAAATGAAGTATCACCTAACTTCAGTTTAAACCTTTTGATTAATGTTTACCATTTTAATCAAAGTTATAACCAAAAATATTACAAGTTTTAACATCTACTTGTGTTTAATACTTGTTTCAGCTAATTTTTGTTTTGCAAACACTATAAAACAAAATTAGACTTTTATTTTACCATATTTCCCTGAACTTGGAGATCTGAACTAACTCTGAGTTCTCTGAATATGTAAAATTAAATTGCAACTTCCCTTAGTTGTAGTGTAGATGATTGTTTCCATCTGAAAACAGATCTCTATTTACCACACTGGTAAATTCCTAGAAATTATATTTTAGCGTTTAATAACACTAAAAGCTAATTAATATCTTTATTAATTTCTCCAACACAATTATTGATTAAGTTAATCATTACTATTTCAAAGATATGAAACTATATCCTATCTCCTTTTAACTAAAAGGTAGATCTTTGGATGAATTTATATCCTATCTGGATCTATTTAATCAATAATTAGTATATATTTTATTCTTTATCACAAATTTGGATATAGAATAAATTGGGCTCCCACTGACTTTTATGAAAACTAACTATTACTCAAAATTAACTATTGACTTAGTCAATTCTATTTTAAGTAATCAGAATTTTAACGTTTATATAAAACTTAACTGGATCTTTCAATTAAATCCTAATTCCAAAACTTGGAATTATTTCCTAGTTTTATATATATACTGATATTATCAACAATCTGTAAGATAATATCTTAAATTCCTTTAAAACACATGAGTGATTATCCTTAGATCATAAAATACTTTTATAATCTTTTACTCATGATTTTATTCAAAAACACATTCCTATAACTATAGTACTTCGTGTGTTTTTGATAGTTTTATTTTGTCAAAATGGTATAGTAATCGTCATCATCTAGGATCTAAACTTGAATCAAGTCAAAAACCCGACTCTATTCATAACAAGCACAATAGACATTTCAAGGTATTTAATTTTTTAAAACTTTAAAACTTAAAATATTCAATTTAAAATTCCCAAATCAATATAATCATAAATACTATGCAACTGTTTAAAATTGAAATATGTAAGTGTCTTAAAATGAAAAACTAAATGAAATGTCTTGATAATCTGATCAACTTTGTGCTTTAGATCCTCGCAATCTCGGGCATTCACTTCTGGCCACCTGCAATAAGTTTGCACTAGGCATCAGTATACTTGTACATCATACAAGTAGTAAGTGACAAACTGAGCAATCATAAATTTCTGAGGTTTACTTACCTGCTTCATGACGCTTCGGGCAGTTTTGCCTCCAATGACCGACTTCATTGCATGTGAAGCAACGATTTTCAGTTCTTGCTTTATTAGGCTTAACCTTCTTGCCCTTGCCCTTGCCCTTGATGTTTTCACGAACTTTGGGTGCACTCTGGGTGGCCTGAACTGGACCCTTTCCTTTGTCGGTGCCTCCATGCCCATGCTTCTTCTTTACTCCTCCGTCCCTCACCATCAGCACATCCTTGGTTTTGTTCTTGGCCCCCATATTCAACTCAACAGTCTTAAGCATGGAGTGCAATTCGGCTATTGTCTTCTCCATGTTGTTCATGTTGTAGTTGATTACAAAAGGCTTGTAATCTTCTGACAATGAGTTGAGTATAGTATCCGTTGCTAGCTGCAACGGAACTGGGTGACCGAGTCTCTCCAGGTGATCCATGTGCCGTTTCATCTTCATAACATGGTCACTCACTGAGGTCCCCTTGATCATCTTGCACTCGTTAAATGCTTTTGTGGCATCGTAACGTTCTGTGTGGGCTTGCGTTTGAAACATGTCCCTCAACTGGTGGATCATGTCATAAGCATTTGTGTTTATGAGCCCTGTTTGCAAATCTGGGCTCATAGTTGCAAGCATGAGACAACCGACATCCAGCAAATCATCTGAATGCTTCTTGTGAGCATTTCTGGCAGCAGCCGGGGCATTTGCTGGAGGGGCCTCCCCTAGGGGCTCTTCAAGCACATACCATTTCCTTTCGTGTCTGAGAACAATCATCAGATTGCGTTCCCAGTCAAGGAAATTGGGGCCGGTGAGTTTATCCTTCTCAAGGATGAAGCGGAGGGAAAGATTGTTTGTGTTGGTAACTGTGTTTGCCATCTACACATTTAAAACTTTGGTTTTTAGCAACTGTGAATAGACTAATTTCCAATAAAAATCAATAAACCCTTAAATGATCATTTTATTGGACTAGGATCCTTATTTCATACGCCCTGATGTGTGTAATGTTCTTGCTCCACCAGGCCTACGTACTATTTCGGTAGGTAAGGACTTTTACCAATCACATTTAACTGACATGGCTCCTAGATCTTTTCGGGACAACGGTAATTACTTGTACATGTTTCAGTCCCTCTAAGTGCTTTTTGGCCCGGTACCACCCGGTGAATCTAAACAGAACCAAAACAGATCTCACCATTTCGGGACTTGGACACTTTTACTCTGGCCGATACAACACGGAGATAATTCGCAGAGTCGTAGTATCCCCTCTAGCTTGGGGTTTGAACGCGGATGCTTAAGGTGTGTTCTTCTTAGAACACTCGCGTACCTTACGCCTGAGGTGCCCCTAGATGGGTTGCACTTACTGATCTATGATTTAACGGGGTTTTAAATAATTTTTGAAAAACCTTTTAATGTCCAGTTATTTAGAAAATTGTAATTTTCGGAAAGACCGATTGTTTAAACAGGAAAGAAAAACTGATGTTTAAACTAACTGTTTAAAACATACGCTGTTTTAAAACTAACTGTTTTAGAAAGGCTCTTGCTAATTAAAACTTGTTGGGAACCGAAGGCACTTATGGTGCGCAGCGGATAACAAAACGATTCCCAAACCCGGGCCCATCTTAAACCCTAACAGACACAATCAAAGTAGGTTTAGCAATTTTTACCTTTTGCAAGTAGACTTCCGGAAAGCTGGCAGGGGTTACACCGCTACTGACACCACGTGAGAAGGTTGCTAGACCACCACCGAGGATTACCCGAAAAACAAATACGAACCTCCTTCTCTTGGAAATTCGGCGCCGGTTTTTAGGGGAGAGAGAGAGAGAGTTTTTTCTGAGTTGTAGGTTTAAAACTGAATTGTTAGGTTATCTCTGATAAACCCTTAACCCGTTATTTATATGGATAAAACTTAGCAGAGTTTTATTCCATATAAGATTCTTTGGTAATTATCTCCAAATATAATTTCCATAATTAATTCAACTAATTAATATAAATAGTTTAATTAACTATTTATTTTAACTCTCTCATTAAATAATTAATAATCAATTAATTATTTCTCATATAATCCAAATATTCTCATTTTTGGCGTGCAGCGGTGTGACCTACTAGTGTCTTATAACATTGGACACGGTAAACCCTGTTACTATCTTGCACATAATCCTAACAGACTCCCACTTGTGCCAGACTAGTAACTGTACTGTTACCATTAGCCTAAGGAGGTCCCTAGCCAGACACTTAGGTTAACCAGGTTATTAGATCTCTTACATCCAGAGATACAATTCAGGTTTGAATTTGTACACAGGTTCATTCCTTTTGCACACGATATTTCTAAAGTGTTTTAAGACATGGAGTGGAGGATTCATTTCTTAAAATCAAGTATTTCTTGACTCTGATTCCGATTGCCTGCAGTAACGGATATTACTAAATAACACCTGTTATTCTATCCGAGCGTGGCCACGCGTTTTCTGCCAATCTTAATCGTCAAGGGGCCCGGAAATATCTCTCTTTTGAAAGAGGTGCAAATTCCTTCTTGACTACTTGCATTTGGATCCACGGCTTCCGCTGCATCTAGTCACGTCCCGTATGGCTGCCCTGTTACGGTGCAGCGTTAGTGCGTGCTAAGAGTACAGTAGTCCTCGCGTTCCCAAACCAAGTATCTCAGGTCTAAGGACAACCTATCAAGTCAGTGCTTATGACTGAGGCTCCATGAAGCAGACTTGATAACTGGTCACTTCCAATACCCAAACACTCTGATGAGTACCTATAAATACTTGGTCACATCACTTGTGCTTTTATTCTCTACTTTGAATAAATCATCAAGTATTTATAATAGCGTTAAACTCCCTATTGAAATTCCCATTTCAATAAGTGGCTACGGAAATTTAGATTTCATACAAAACTTTGTAAAATCATGGATACGTTAAATATGCAAAAATAGTTAATTTAGAACAATCATGAAAATAAAACCTCCATTTATTTCCAACACACTGTGAAATAAAAACTTTACATGATTACATCGTTTCTAAATTAGACTATACTAATAATTAAAAAACTAAGTACTAGCTACTGGCTTCCAGGTACTGCATCCCAATGGAATTCGCATGTGCCTCATGCTTTGCCCTTGCTAGTGGCTTTGTCAGCGGATCTGCGACATTGTCTTCTGTTGGAATCTTGCATATTCTCACATCTCCTCTTCCAATGATCTCTCGGATGAGGTGATACTTTCTGAGCACGTGTCTCGACTTGTGATGCTCTCTAGGTTCCTTTGCTTGCGCCACGGCTCCTGAGTTATCACAGAATATATCGATCGGTCTCAAGATACTGGCAACCACTCTGAGATCCGATAGAAAATTCCTTAGCCAGACAGCTTCCTTTGCCGCATCAGATGCTGCAATGTACTCTGCTTCTGTAGTTGAATCTGCAATTGTGTCCTGCTTCGAGCTCTTCCATGAGATCGTACCTCCGTTTAGGGTAAAAACGTACCCTGACTGTGACCTGAAGTCATCTCTGTCGGTCTGGAAACTAGCGTCAGAGTATCCGGTGACACTAATTTCATCCTCAGAACCTCCAAAGACCAAGAACATTTCTTTCGTTCTTCTCAGATATTTAAGAATGTTCTTGACAGCCACCCAATGGGGTTCACCCGGATTCTGTTGGTATCTGCTCGTAACACTTACTGAGTAAGCAACATCGGGCCTAGTACACAGCATGGCATACATAATCGATCCAATTGCAGAAGCATATGGGACCGATTTCATCTTGTCCTGATCTTGACTAGAAACAGGACACTGTGTTTTACTTAACACTATGCCATGTTGCATCGGGATAAATCCTTTCTTGGATTCATCCATCCTGAATTTCTTCAGGATTTTATCGATATACGTACTGTGGCTAAGCCCGATAAGCCGCTTAGATCTATTTCTGTAGATCTTTATACCGAGTATATAAGCGGCTTCTCCAAGGTCTCTCATCTGGAAACATTTGCTTAACCAACTCTTAACACTCTGTAAAGTTGGTACATCGTTTCCTATGAGTAGAATGTCATCTACGTATAAGACCAAGAAGGTTACTATGCTCCCACTGAACTTAGTGTAGACACACGGCTCGAACTCACTTTTGGTAAAACCAAACTCTTTGATTCGTTCATCAAAGTGTAAGTTCCAGCTTCGAGATGCTTGCTTCAATCCATAAATGGATTTTAGCAGCTTACACACTTTATTAGGATTCTTAGGATCTTCAAACCCTTCTGGTTGTTCCATATAGACGTCTTCTGTTAACTTTCCATTCAGAAAGGCTGTCTTGACGTCCATTTGCCAAATCTCGTAGTTAAAGTACGCTGAGATGGCCATAAGAATCCTAATTGACTTTAACATGGCCACTGGTGAAAAGGTTTCATCATAGTCAATACCATGAGTTTGCGTGAATCCTTTTGCGACCAGTCTGGCCTTGAAGGTGTGTACATTTCCATCCATGTCGGTTTTCTTCTTGAAAACCCATTTGCGCCCAACAGCCTTACAGTGTTGTGGCAAATCAGTTAACTCCCAGACTTGGTTGTCGTACATGGATTGCATCTCGGCCTTCATGGCTTCCTGCCATTGTTCAGACTCACTGCCTGACACAGCTTCTCCATAGGATGTTGGTTCATTTAAGTCTCCGCTATCTTGAGAGACTAGGAACCCAAGATACCTATCTGGTTCTTGTCTTACCCTGCTGGATCTGCGAAGGTCCTGTGTTTGCACTTCCTCAACCGGCTCTGATTGAGGTTCAACATTGTTATGTTGAATTTCTGGCTCAACAACTGGTGTAGTGTTTTCTTCGTCTACTATCTGTAGATCTACATCCTTTCTGGTGTTCTCTAAACTGAGAAACTTTTCTTCCAGAAATTTTCCATTTCGAGCAACAAACACTTTGTTCTCTTCAGGGTTGTAGAAATAATATCCCACGGTGGTCTTGGGATATCCAACGAAGAAACACTTGTCGGATTTGGGTTTGAGTTTTTCTGAGGTAGGTCGTTTGACGTAAACCTCACAACCCCAAATTTTCAGAAAAGATATGTTGGGTTTCTTACCCTTCCATAGCTCGTATGGAGTCTTTTCTACCGACTTTGTTGGTGCTCTGTTCAGTATGTGTGCTGCTGTTTCGAGCGCATGTCCCCAGAATGATATTGGCAGCGTAGAATGACACATCATCGTTCGTACCATGTCAAGTAAAGTACGATTTCTCCTTTCTGATACACCGTTCATCTGAGGTGTATACGGAGGTGTAAGTTGGGATACAATCCCACACTCCATTAGATGATTGTCAAACTCATCACTGAGATATTCGCCACCACGATCTGACCGTAAGAACTTGATCCTCTTGTCAAGTAGATTCTGTACTTCATTCTGATATTCCTTGAATTTCTCAAAGGTTTCAGATTTATGTCTCATCAAGTAGACATAACCATACTGTTGTCCCTAAAAACAATGAAATGCAATTGAAATGGATGGAAATCCTCTAAATGAGATGAAATCAATGTAAGCTATAATAAAACTCAACAATGGAGAACTTTGCCCAATTTGGTATATAATGATTCCAACACAAAACCCTAAACATCCTTTTCCTTTTATAGGAGAAAGGAAGTTACAAAGGTTGTCAACAATGGCCCTCGAGGTTCCAAACCTCAAACAAGGGCTTAAACAAAATAAGATTGTTTACAAAACAAGTAAACTAAACTAGAAAGCATTAAAGATAGTTGATTCTGACTCTTCTCAACACTTGGGTTCTACAATCTCCCCCTTTGAGAAGAAGTCAGAATGGTGGAGGTAACTCCAGTGCAGGTTCCCACTTGGACATCTGCAGGTACTCTTCCCATTCGCCGATTATCCGCGCTCTCATCTGCATTGCAGCCTCTGCTCGTCTGTACATTATCCGCTCCTTTAGCTTCTTCTCGATCAACCTCATTGCTTCCAGCAGCTTTCCTTTGCCATCTATGATCTTCCGACTTGGTATCTGATCCGCCAGCAGTCTGCTCTGCATGCCGTTATAGACATAGAGGAGGGTCCCGTCGCAGAACCTGGAGAGCTCTCCAAACCTCATGAACTTGCGCTCCTTCTTCTTCTGAGTGATGTACAGGACTCCGTGCTCAGGTATCCTGGTTGGCATGTACGGAATGTAGGCATCGATACCAGGAACGAGCAGGTTTGGTCTCAGCAGGTTGACCTTCGGCTGGCGGCTTTCTATGGCAAGCTGGTAGTCCGTCACTCTCGCGAGAGAGATTGCATGACGGACATATTTCTTCAGTATCTCTGTGCCATCTCTGTAGTGCTCTGGTCGGAGGATCGGGCCTTGGAGGTACTTGATGATCGTGAGAAGGTCTTCTAGATGCACCCGATCTAAGTCAGCTTCTGTGAAGGTCCAGTTCTGCAGTTCACCTCGAGGGACACCGGTGCCGTACATGCGGACATCAAACTCAAGAAACAACTGATGGCCATGTTTATAGGGGCGCATAGCAGTTACCTTGGTAAAGCGACGTCTGATCCTCTGGCGTCCATGAGTGGCCCAGTTGCACATTCGCTGATGCACGTACGCAGTCCTTCGTCTCTTGTTGCTGATGTGAGAGATCCCGAAGTAGACTTTTCGGGACCAGGCGTGCAGCTTTTCTTGCTGGTAGATGCGGGTGAACGTTTCTTCTAGGAACGGACGGAAGATGATGGAGTGGTTCCAGTTGAGCTGGATGACAGTAGGAGCATCGGTTTCTGGATCGGTAGAGTGGACTGTCCGTGGGGCTTCTGGAGTTGGGAACCTGAGAGCTGAGAGGAGGTTGGCGTAGTCAGGATCCTTGACGAGGTCGTCTCCCTTGTGATAGACCCTTAGACTCTGAGCGAGCGACCGCAAGATCTTCCGGGCTGCTTCCGGAATCTGGAACTCTGAAGGATCAGTCGGTGCTGCTTCTGGGAGAACGGGATCAATCTGGGCCGTGTCCGTCATCTGAGGAAACTGAACTTTCTCCCCTTCCGGAATCCTCTCGTATCTCCAACTCCCCATGTCCGGAATGTCTTCTGTATCGGAGTTGACATAGGGAGCTTCGGCGGCATCTAAGTCTGTGGGGGCGCTCGAGGGAGCGGCTGGGGAACCTGGAGCTGGAGCTGATGAACCGGAGCCGGAACCAGGTTGGAGGTCGGTGCGAAGCCGTTTTGCAGCTTGTACCTCCCCCTCATGAGGACCTGGTGCGGAGTCATCAGGGTCATCATGCCTCCTCTTCGAAGGCTGAGCCTGGGACCGACACACGGCCTCCAGTTCTCGAATCCTTTGTTGTAGCAGTTCGATCTGGGCAGCTTGATCTCGGACTTGGGCGGACAGGCGGTCATTCTGAGTGGTGTAGGAGGTGACCATCATCAAGTGTTCCACCTCAGTGACGTAGCCTGGGATTGGTGGAAGGTCGCCCGAAGTCGGAGGAGCGAGCCTGAGGACGTCTTCAGTTGGCCTGGGGATGGGAGCTTCAGTAGATGGGGCAGCCTCAGAATGCTTGCCCTTGATCCTCCTCTTGAGCTCGTATAGCTCCGCATCCCGGTCTTCTTGAAGCTTGCGCGATGCCTCAAGATCGGCTTGTCTCTTCCTCTCCGTCTCGGCCAAGGCTTTCTCGAGTGCCTCGACCCGCGCGTCCCGAGCCTGATTGGCTTGCTCCACAGCTAATAACCTGCTTTGGACGACTTTAAGGATGTCGTCCGAATCCGTCGGACCTATAAGTCCCGGTGTTGCAGGGGCGGTTTTAGGGATTCCGCCCGAATCCGTCAGGCTCAAAAGCCCCGGTGTTGCGTGAGCATCTTTATAGACTTTGCTCGAGTCTGTCGGACCCGGTCCCGGAAAGACTAAACCCGGTGCCACTTGGGCTCCAGTTGACGAGTAGAGTCCTAAGGAGGTACTCTCTCGGCCCGATGTCACCGCTGGTATAATGCTGACGGTGTCGGGGCTTCCGGTGGATCCTCGAAGGGCGTCCAATGACACACCAACTCTCCCCGTTCCGGCCTCGCCACTTGGGCGGGCAGATGAAGCATCCACAAGTGTCCTAGACAAGTGAACAACCCTGAAGGTGTCTATGAGTGGCTCTAGGACTACTGGTGCTCTGAAAGATGTCGAGAGGTGGGGCAGAGCCTCTCTCATTTCAACACTGGCAGACTCCGATTGAGTTGCCGGTGGAAGTTGAGCTAAATCCCCGTGAGAATGTGAAACGACCATCTGTTGAGAGATGGCCGAGTGGCTGGTTTGGGCGTGCAAATGCGCTGGTTGGCTGCCAGCGTCTTGACCCGACGTCACTAGGTGACCGGTCTGAATGAGGGTTGCCTCTGTGGGGGTTGGACTCTGGGCTAAAGGGACATCCAAATCTAACCTATGCGGCTCTTCTTCTACTTCCGCCTCCTCTAACTGAGCCCAAGGCTCGCTTAACTGGACCTCTACGTCTGCGGTCTCTTTTTCTCTGCTCTCTCTCTCCTTTTCTCCCCTCTCTCTCTCTTCTTCCTCTTCGCTGTCTTCTCGACCCCAGCCGGTAGCAACTTCGGCCTCACCTTCTTCCTCCTGACCGACAGTTCGGTCATCCGACGCCAGATCCGCAATAAGAGTGGGATCAGCAGAAATCCGGTCGTCGTTGAAGGAGGAGGTGGCTTCATCTAAATCTATCACCTGGGCCTTCCCGCCCTTTGGTGGATCTGACAGTTGAAACTCGGAGTCGGATCCGTAGTCAACTTGTTCTGACTCTGATGCTTCGTCATCGGGCTCACGACGATCCGTAGGAGTGTGCTCGGAAGAGTCGTGACCGTCGGAGTTGTCGCCAGAAGGATCGCCAGATGGTTCTGCTGCCTGAGTGGTGACGGCCGCCGAGTGAGGTGGTGGAGGAACATGTGCTTGTTCTTGTGGGGAAGCTTCCACGTCCTCCCCAGTAGTTTGTTGCGGCGGCGTCGGCGATCGGCGTTCTTCCGATGACGAGTGGAAAGGTGATTGCTGAAGGGTGCCCATATACTGCTTTACTCTGAAGTGACTTGTGTACTCGCGCAAGCGGACGGCATCAGTAGACTCCTCTACAACTGTAGGAGTGCGAGCACGAGTGGCACGGTTTTGGATCATGGTTTGATATGCACCGGCTCTGGAGGTGTGCGGTGTGGCAGACGTACCGACTATTCTACCCGCTCCTCCCCTTACGTCGACTCTCATCACTCCCGAGCCAGAAGCTCCCCCACTGGAGCTCTGGCCCGCCGTACCAGAGGCACGGCTTCTAGTAAGGACGGGTCGCACGTCTTGGGCAGGGCTCCCCGGTTCTGAGGAGTCCGTAGACGTGTCTTCTAGGCCTATGGATATTCGGTACATCCTAACGCTCATTGACCTACGGTCTGCCAAGTTCAGCACGTTATCCGGTATGGGCATCTCTACCTGTCCTGACTTCAGATTCTTCTTGTTGGCTCGTCCGATCTGCTGGCTTTCAAAACGGAGATGGTTTGCTCTGCGTCGGACAGCTCGGTTCTGGTTCATGTGATCTCGGATGACCAGACTGAAAAAGCGCATCCACGGGATGGATGTGTGCTTTGTGCGTCCGGGCCCAGCTCTGACATCACCGATGATGTCCGCCCAGATTTGCTGAGCAAAGTCGATCCGCCTTCCGTAGGCGATCGCATGAAAAATATGCCAGAACTGGGTGGATGCCTTGTCCACGCCATGGGTTTTCGAAGAGATAGTACGGTTGAGAATGTTGAAGAATGAGTACCAGATTGGGGGCAGCATCCCCTGAGAGATCTGGGAGATTCCTCTCGGCCTGTTGTTCTCAGTGTAGTGTACTCCGACAGCGAGCACTTCGCTGAACAGCTCAGATCCAGATACGAGAGGGGCGAACGGTGCCTCCGAAGTAGCAGCTGGCAGGCGAAGGATTCTGCGAAGATCCTCCATAGTGAGGACCAGATCAGTCTGGTCCACTCGGCCGACGATGGTCTGTACTCCGTCCCGGTTCTCAACACGGGACGTGTGCCAGAACTGCTGCATATAAATCATCGGGACATCAGCAGTGGCTTGCATCGCGTATGCAAGGGGGTGGGCTCGGAGAATCTCGAGAACAACGTCATCTTGGACTGTGAAGTTCGCCAAGTCAACGAACTGGTTGTTCTGGTGAATCTCAACGATGTCTGCCGGGTTGATCAGTGCGAGATCAGCAGCGTTGGCGACTGGTGAAGTGGGAGCAATCGGTTGTTGATCAGCCATTTCTGTAATACCTTAAGTGTTAGAAATATTATGACGTGAAAAGACTATACCCTCGACTAAGCGCGAGTCGGAAAAACTCGAAAACCCAATAATGAGTTTTTCGTGTTTTCCGAGTCGGAAAACGAGCAAAGTACACGAGGGGAGTTTTCCGATTCGGAAAAGAGTATTTTCCGAGTCGGATAACTCAACACTTGGTAAAATAGCATTTTGATAAAACAGACAAGTTTTCCGAGTCGGAAAAGGGTATTTTCCGAGTCGGGAAACTCCCACACTTAGAGAAAAAACATGGTTTTCCGATTCGGAAAATGTCAATACTTAGAAATTTTGGCAAAACTTGGTCTCTCGAACGAGTCGGAAAACCTTGGAAACCCATAAGGGTAGTTCCACGTTTTCCGAGTCGGAAAAGAAGCATTTGAAAACCGAGACCAAGTCCGATTCGGAAAACCACGTTTTCCGAATCGGAAAACATACAAGAATACTTATCGTTTTCCGATGCGGAAAACTTGAATGTTCAAGTTTTCCGATTCGGAAAACTTGAATGTTCAAGTTTTCCGAGTCGGAAAACCGAGACCGTTCGAGTTCTCCACTTAGAAACCGTTCAAAAACCGTCGATCTAAGGCCCTAAACTATCAACATTCATCCTAAATCAGTTTATAACAACATAATAAGCAACAAAGGATCGTTTTAACGTCCCGAAATCCCATTCCAAGAAGTTTGGGTTTCGGGTAAGTTTTTAAAACTTTTAGGCTTCGATCCAGGTATTAAAACACATGATTTAGATGTTAAAACTATATAAGGGTTGATCGTTTACTTACCAGGAATCCGAATATGTAAAGATATCGACGATCGGAGCAACAACGAGCGAAAACCGTAATCGAGCGCGAAGTGGGTTCGGGTGAGAATTCAGAGAGAAAAAGATGAAAATTTGAATTTTGTGAAAAGTAATTCTTGAAAACCGGTATTTATATTTTTACCGAATTACACTGTGTTTGGGTCAAAAACACTGTGTTTGGCTCTCCTTTTGGCTCTCTTAACCCGACTTTCACCATTTGGCAAAAACCACCCCTGGACTTGAAGTTTGACTAAGCTTACAAACTAGTCCCTGAACTTGTATTTTCAGAAAATTTTCAAAACAGACCCTGGACTACAAGTTTCACAAGATTTGCAAAACGAGTCCCTGAACTTTAAGAAGCAGAAAGTGACAAAGTTAGTCCCCGAACTTGTAAGTTCAAGACATGTACTCTACCGCCCCCTGAACTTTCAAGTTCTCAAAAAGTTACAAGTTCAGCCCTCGACTTCCGAGAAAGGAGACTTACCTGGTACGTCTCACTGGGTTTAGAGCGAGTCCTGGTCTGAAGTAACCAGAAGTCGTTGTGAGGGTCCACACCTACAAGATAGAATATAAAAGAGGTATCCAAAGTGATGTGGATCCGAGAACGTTAGTGAGCATGCCAAACAGTATATATAGGACGTAGTACTCCCCCTCGACATAGGCAACATCTATAGAGTTCCTACTGGCTCCCCCTACACACATGCATATAAAGCAAGAACTCCCGACTCCCCCTAGACCTTAGGCAGGAAGGTCTAGCATTCCTAACTTGCTTAGGAGGAAAAAGTGACGCTTCTCGTCAAACGGCTTGGTGAACAAATCAGCAAGCTGATAGTCACTTTCAACAAAGTATAGTTCAATGTTACCTTTCTCGACGTGATCTTTGATGAAATGATATCGAATGTCAATATGCTTCGTCCGAGAATGTTGAACTGGATTTGCCGTGATCTGTATTGCACTTTTGGAGTCGCAGTAGATGGGAATTCGATGCATGGTGTATCCAAAGTCAGCTAGTTGGGTTTTCATCCACAGAACTTGCGAGCAGCAGCAGGCGGCGGCTACATATTCTGCCTCCGCGGTGGATAAAGAGACGCAAGTCTGCTTCCGCGAAGACCAGCTGACCAACTTATCCCCGAGAAATTGACAAGCACCAGAAGTGCTTTTCCTGTTAAGCTTGCAACCTGCATGGTCTGAGTCTGTATATGCAATTAGTTCAAAGCCAGAATCCTTTGGGTACCAAAGGCCAAAATCCGGTGTGCCCTTCAGATACCTAAGGATTCTCTTGACTGCAGACAGATGTGATTCCCGAGGGTCACACTGAAAACGAGCGCAGACACCTGTGGAAAAGACGATATCTGGTCTACTAGAAGTGAGATATAAAAGGGAACCAATGATTGCCCGATAAGTTTTCTGGTCAACCGGTTTACCAGAAGTATCAGCAGAGAGTTGAAAATTTTTGGGCATTGGTGTGGCCGCGGAGTTTGAGCCACCGAAATCAAATCGTTTTAAAAGATCTTGAACATATTTGGCTTGATTTATAAAGATGCCATCAGGGCGTTGTCGAACTTGAAGTCCTAAAAAGAACGTCAACTCGCCCATCATGCTCATTTTGAATTGTGATTTCATGGTGTTCTCAAACTCTTGGCACATCTCAGGCTTCGTAGACGCAAAGATAATGTCATCCACGTATATCTGAACAATAATTAAATCTGTACCTGACTTCCTGAGAAACAAAGTGGGATCAATAGTACCTTTCTTGTAGCCAACTCCGATTAAGTAGTCAGTGAGAGTTTCGTACCATGCCCTCGGAGCTTGCTTGAGACCATACAGCGCCTTGTCCAAAACATAGACGTGATTTGGGAATCGAGAATCGACGAACCCTTCCGGTTGCTCAACGTACACTTCTTCTTGAAGGACTCCATTCAGGAAGGCACACTTGACGTCCATCTGATAGACTGTCATATTTTTGTGTGCAGCATACGCAAGGAAGATTCGGATTGCTTCGATTCGGGCTACGGGCGCGTACGTCTCATCATAGTCGATACCCTCTTGTTGGCGATAACCCTTGGCGACCAGGCGAGCTTTGTTCCGGATGATGAGATTATTCTCGTCGGTTTTGTTCCGGAGTATCCACTTGAGGCCAATGATTGTCTTTCCCCATGGTCGTTCTACCAAGCGCCAAACCTTGTTTCTCTCGAATTCGGCCAGCTCATCTTGCATGGCGATCACCCAGTCGGGATCGGTGAGAGCTTGCCAAACATCAGATGGTTCAAAGTCGCTCAAGAATCCACCGAAAAGGATCAGATTTTCAGTGTGCTTTGCAGATCTAGTGTTTACAGGTTGTGAGGGACTCCCGATGATCTGGGAGGGGGGATGATCTTTTGTCCACCTTCGAGTGTGAGGGTGAGTGACATAAGCCTGTCGGTTGTTTGTGGCGTCGTTCTCATCTTGCACAGCAAAGACCTCTTCTAGGTTCCCACTTGATGTGCCTTCAGCCTGGTTAACCCGCGGTGCAGCCTCTAACCGGGGCTCTCTAACTACCTGAGCATATGATCGTTGGGCCGTGCTCGGGGAAGGTAGTGGAGCTTCTTCTGGAATTGGAGTAAGAACAGGGTGCGGAGTCTGTTCTTGATCAGATGCCGGTGAAGCTGCGGATGAGACTTCAGATGGAGGAGCCGCGGACTCAGGTGTCATGGAGTGAGTTGAAATGCTGGAGGAGGGCTCTGTGACGAAGGCATCAGATGTCACTGTGGTTGTGGTCGAACCTGTTGGAGCGGGAACTACGATTGGACTCGTTAGAGTGTGCAGATCGTATTCCGCGAGATCTAAAAAGTCTAAAGCAGAAAAGTTAGAAGACGGATCTGTGCTCGGTGGTGAAGGGAACAATTCAGGGAAAGATGCAGACACACTACTAGAACTAGCATTCAGATAGGTTTCAGATTCAGAGAAATCAACATTTGAGCTTTCCAGGATAGTTCGGGTCCGTTTGTTGAAGACCCGGTAAGTCTTAGAGTTATGTGAGTATCCGATGAAGATAGACTCATCAGACTTAGGGTCAAACTTACCCAAATTATCCCGGTCATTAAGAACATAGCATTTACAACCAAAAACTCTAAAGAAGTCAATGTTTGGCTTACGCTGTTCGACCATCTCGTAAGCGGTTTTACCAGTCCGCTTTACGATCAGAGTCCGGTTTTGCGTGTAGCATGCTGTGGAGACGGCTTCAGCCCAAAACTGTTGAGGAACTCCTGAGTGAGCCATCATGGATCTTGCTGCTTCGACTAACGTACGGTTCTTCCTTTCAACGACCCCATTCTGTTGAGGTGTGCGAACTGCTGAGAAGTTGTGAGTGATCCCTACTTCTTCGAGAAAGGATTGCAGCTTTGCGTTGCGGAACTCAGTACCGTTGTCACTACGTATTTTCCTCACCCGACGACCCAAGAGAACTTGTGTGCGTTTGATGAAGGCTATGATTCGTTCAGCAGCTTCTGATTTGTCTCGAAGAAATTCAATCCAAGTGAACCTAGAGAATTCATCTACGAGAACCAGCATATACTTCTTTCTGGCGAGACTTTCTACTCTCATAGGTCCACAAAGATCCATGTGTATCAAGTCGAGGGGACTTTGGCAATTTGTATCCATTCTCGGTGGATGAGAGCTTCTGGTCATCTTTCCTTGTTCGCACGCAGGACAGAGAGTGTCCTTGGAAAGGCGAAGCTCAGGTAGTCCCCTGACTAATCCCTTAGAAACCAATTTGTTCATATCTTTGAAGTTCTGATGACATAGTCTGCGGTGCCATAACCAACTGTCCCCTTTTGATGCTTTTGAGAGCAGACAGATCGCATTCTTCGGGTTAGCTTCAAACTGGGGGTGTGTTTGAGGGATTGAACGGAAGACGGTTGTGTAGAGATTGCCATTTCGCCTTGCGGAGAGAATAGCGTTGTTATCTTCATCGTTCACGTCACTTCCGTACTGAAAGGTCTTCACCCAGTATCCGTTATCACAGAACTGGCTGGAGCTAAACATGTTGTACCCCAATCCCTCCACATAACGTACACCCTTGATGATGTACTTTCCATTGGTGATTTTTCCCGACCCTAATATCGGCAACGGCGTTCTGTCGGCAGTCTTTATGTATCCCTCAAACTTCTCAACGTAGTCGAAGATGAAGGACCGCTGCCCAGTCATGTGTGTGTGAGCCCCCGAGTCAAAGTACCACACATGACTGATCTGCAAAACAATTAGGCTTGTTTAGGGACCCATTGCCAAATGGGTTCCTTAGGGTCAGAAACAATTGAATTGGTCGATGCAGTCTCCTTTTCGGATTTCTCCTTAGGCTTAGGGGACTGCACTGACGAGAAAGGTTTCCCCTTTCCTCTTTTTCTCCCTCTTCTCTTTCGAGATTTGATTTTAGGCACATCAGCATTAAAGGAATCATAAACACCATAGCGCAGAAAATTGTCAAACATAAAGCACATGTCATTACGCAAAGAGTCAAAAGCATGAGTTAAATGTCGATTACGTTTTACAGACATGTTTGAATTAATTTCTACACTAGGTGGAGCGTAGCCAAGACCCGCACGGTTAGGACTACGCTGCTTAGGGAAAGTTTGAAAAGAGTTGGGTCTTCCTTGGTGATCCTTCCTTGGTGGCTTCACTTCCTGTCCACCATCCTTCTTCCTCCCATCTGCATTACGAGCATGGTGTGAGTTAGATGACGGTTTAATAGGAGAAGAGTTGCCACCCTTTCCAGAAGATGTTTTTGAAAATTTAGGTTTTGTGGAAGAGAAAGGTTGCTTTGGTTTTAACTGAGAGGTCTCACCCACTTCAAAGCTGCTTGAATTAAGGTCAAGACTTTTAATGGGTTTAGCTGAGTTACGAGCATCGTTAGACTTTGAATGCCTTTTCTGGAGTCCTTTGGGTGCGTGAGGTTTAACTAACTTTCCCTTGTCAGTACCAACACATTTTTCACCCTTAGGGTTACTGTTCTCAGAAACAGGAGCTCGTGACTCAACAGACTTCTCAGGTTTTACAAAAACAGATTTTGGCTCTTTTGGGATAAAGCCTGAAGGATCATCACCTTCATCTAAGAACACCTTCAGATCGTATTCAATGTTAGGATCATGGATAGTCTTTGGTTCGGTTATCCTATGGTGTGAGTTGAGAGGTTTATCATCATCTGACAGTAAGGTGTAATAGTCCTCTGTATCAATAACAGATTTGGTTTGGGAGTCGACTATCGGATGGTTTAGGAGTGGAGTAGTCTTATCATTAACTGAGTCTGAAAGGTTTTCAAAGTACATGACTTTTCTTTTCAAAATGGAATTTGACACACGTTGGTTGGTTAAGGCCACACGATAGTTGATCTTTTCATCATGATCAAGTTCTCTTGTAATTTCTGAGTGAATATTTAGGAGAACATATCGTGCCTTAAGATCCGCAACCTTAAGTTGAAAGTCAGTAAAGGTTGAGGCTGCGGTCTCACATTCTGAAGACATTCTAACTCTCTCGGCATTTGACTCGATCAAGTCTTTCTTCAAAGTGTGAACCAAGTTGTCTTTTTCAGAAATAATCACTTTCAGATTCAGTATCTGATGTTGACATGCGTCCAGATCCATGGCTTTTAGTCTAAGTCCAAACATTTCCTTCTCTAGTTCGACTAGGTCGGGACTCTTAGTTGCGGAAACATCCTCTGGTGGGATAACTAAGGTCTCTTCTGAAAAATCCATCTCCCTAGTGTCATAACTAGTGTTAAGGTCTGAATAGTTGATGGGAGGCATAGCTACCCTAGGGGTCCTAGCCTTGATGCCTTCCCTTGTGGACTTAGTGTTTGTTGGATCACTGGCTGGGACAAATATAGGTTTGTTGGGAGCAGGGCTAGTGGGTGGACTGCTAGAGGTGCTGTTCGTTGGACTGACGGTCGTGGTTATGGTCTCACCATTTATAACTTCGGTATATGTGACAGTCTGCCTAACGAATTCCTCGGTCACATGTCCTCCTACTAGGGCAGGTTTGGGTTTGGAGGCGGCCATGTCCTCAAAATTGTATAGATTAGAAGGTGCCTTTTCTAAAACATGGTTTTCAGACAGACCAAGTCCGGGTCTGGCTTTATAGAAAGGATTTTTGTTGGCATGCTGCGTAAGAATGCTCAAGGTCTGCTCAGATTGTCCTCTCTTAAAGTTGTTATCTTCAAGCTCTTGAATTTTGGAAAACAGTCTAGTTCTTTCTTCTGAAAGTAACTGAAATTTTAGTTGGAGCTCACCATGGTCACTGTTAAGTTCCTCATGGGTTTTCTGAAGACAACTGAGTTTGTTGGACAAATTGGACTCTCTGATGCTAGACTCAAGAGTCTCACGATTGTACACTATGGTCAAGTCCTCAAGAGAACTTTTGTATATGGCACTGTCGATTCTAAATTTCGTGACGAGAGATCGTTCCGATTGGAGATATCTCTCAAGTTCACAAATTCTAGATTCTAACATTGTCACATCATCAGTTAAGTCAGGAATAGTGGATACCTCAGAAGCGTCGAGGTCTCGATATGTGCTGGGGCCAACAGCTTCAGGTCCTTCAAAGTCAGCCATCAAACACGGACCCCCTACAAGATGATCTTCCTCGTCTGAGCTTTCCTCCTCACACACCCAGTTTTCCTCATCGACTAGCAGAGCGACTCCCTTCTCTTTCTTCCTCATTAATGCTGCCTTCTTCTCAAAGTATGCGGCATCCTTGTATCTGACAGGGCAGTTGTTCGCATAGTGACCCAGCTTGCCACATTTGAAGCATGATGTAGTGGCACTAGCGGTCTTTTGAGGAGCTGGGGTAGGAGCACCACTATTCACCGGAGCTGGAGGAGCATTCATCCTTTGATCACCAATCTCAACAGGACCTTGATGATGTCCTTCTCTCGGAGCTTGCCTAGAAGAACCACTCTGATGGTTCCCGTCTTGGTAGTTTCTGTTACCATGAGCTGATTGACCATCAAATTCCCTGTAGTTCCTCTCCTGTTCTTGACCATATCCCGGACCACCTTGACCACCTACGAATCCTCCATATCTGCCATCTTCACGTCTTCCATCTTGACCACCTTCATACCCGCTACTGTATCCTTGACGATCAATGTATCCCGATTCTGGAGTGTAGTTTCTCTGATTTTGGCGATAGTTGATATGAGAAACCTGTCCTCTCCAATCTCCCTGGTCTCCAGGGCCTCCCTGATAGTCCAGGTAGGTGTTATCTCTGTAGTTTCCTCGAGCTTCCCTATACTGCCCTTGATCACCACGGTACCTTCCTGGATGCTGATTTTGATATCTGTCCCCTTGCTGGTATCCTCCTCTTCCTTGATTCCCAAACTGAACTCGTTCCGGCTGGTAGTGTCCACCTCGGCCTTGCCCCATCCTTCCTCCACTGGGATATCCAGATCCCCTGGGTCTGCTGAATCCTCGTTTGGAATTCAGCTTCTGTACGCTATTAGAGATGAGGGCAAGAGACTCATTCACATGGAAGAGTTCATCATCAGAGATTGAGATAATTAGCGGATCATCTGGATGTTGATAGCTTGGACTGTAGTTCGAGTTGAACTCTGGGTAGTTTGAGCCATAGTTCCCGTTGAACTCCTGGTTGTAGTTCTCCTGATAGTGCTGAGGTGGTGATTGGTTGTACTGCTGAGGAGATGAGGTGTTGTACTGCTGATGCTGGAAGGGAGCTGAGTTTGATCCTCCACATGGCACTGCCGCGAGTGCCAGAGGGTCAACAGTATTTTTGAATTTCCCTCCCGTGATGAATTCCTCATGCTGAACCATCATGCTGAATAGGTCGTGTAGACCCATGATCCCCAGATTTCGGCTCAGCTGCAAGTTGATCGCCAGATTTTGCCATGCCGGTGTCAGGTTCTTCAGGAACTTAACATTCACCTCGTACTTTGACTTTTCTATCCCGAGTCTTCGTAGATCATTTACGAAGGCGTTCAGTCTTTGATAAGACTCGGTGAGGGATTCGGTTTCCCTGGCTTTGAAGCCTTCGTAAGCGTTTAAGGCACTTTCCTTTTGACTCTCGAGGGCGGTGTCACCTCCTTGCATCTGCTGCTCTATTTCTAACCAAACGTCCCGTGCGTTTGTCAGACTATCCACCCTTGCATACATATCATTGGGAAGAGCCATGATCAGAAGGGTCAGTGCACGCTTGTCAACGAGGTGCCGGGCTCTTTGTTCAGGATTGAACATCTCAACTGGCTTTTCAACTACATACGAAGGTAGTTCGGGACACGTATCTGTTTTGGGAACAGCAGCAACCGTGACAGTTGGTCGGATTGGGCCTTCGCGGATTGACTTCATGAGATTACCGTCGAGCATGTCTAGGAAGTGTATCATCCGGCGCTTCCATTGTTGGTACTCGCCCATCACCAGTACAGGAGGGCGAGTTTCGGAACCAATCCCCAGGATTTCCTTCGACATTTCTGAGAAAATAAAGAGACCTCCTTGTAAGATTCACTTGGCCTGAACACAGAAAGGTTTTGAAAAAGCTGATGTTTCAAGCGCCTCGGGACACAGAAAGCTTGGAAGAAGTAAAAGATTTTTGAAAGCAAGCTTAGTGTCGAATTTGAGAAACGAAACGGCAAGAGTTTCGGCTCAAAGAGGCGAAATCCGACTTGGAAACTGGTGTTTTCCGATTCGGATTTGGCTCAAACAACAGGATTCGGAAAAGCAACTTTTCCGACTCGGAAAATGAACTTTTCCGATTCGGAAAAGGTGGGTGCGAAAAGGGAACTCGGAAAAGAGAGAAACTTCTCAAGAGCAAGACCCCGAGTCAGAGACTCGTTTTCCGATTCGGAAAACAGATGTTTTCCGATTCGGAAAAGGAGAGTTCTCCGATCCGGAGAATGAGCAATTTCCGACTCGGAAAATTTGGGCTGAAAATTCAGCTCTCGTTTTCCGATTCGGAAAACCTGCACAGAAAGCTCGAAAAATTTCCCAAAAACATTTAAAAACCTCTTAAAATTCAGTGTTTAGACCCCCAAAATGTAGGAAAATGCTTAGAAAACTATGGGGAATCACTTAACACTTATTTTAAGCCCTTTTAAAACACCTTTTGGATTGAAAATCCAAAAGTTTTGAAAAACTCAAAACTTGAAAAACTTCAAAAACCTTTTTAAAAACAAACCAAACACCAAGGAATCAACAAGATTGGCTCTGATACCAATTGTTGTCCCTAAAAACAATGAAATGCAATTGAAATGGATGGAAATCCTCTAAATGAGATGAAATCAATGTAAGCTATAATAAAACTCAACAATGGAGAACTTTGCCCAATTTGGTATATAATGATTCCAACACAAAACCCTAAACATCCTTTTCCTTTTATAGGAGAAAGGAAGTTACAAAGGTTGTCAACAATGGCCCTCGAGGTTCCAAACCTCAAACAAGGGCTTAAACAAAATAAGATTGTTTACAAAACAAGTAAACTAAACTAGAAAGCATTAAAGATAGTTGATTCTGACTCTTCTCAACACTTGGGTTCTACACATACCTACTGAAGTCGTCAGTGAAGGTAATGAAGTACCGGTATCCTCCTCTTGCTACATGACTGAAAGGTCCACATACATCTGTGTGGATTATTTCAAGCAAGTCAGTAGCCCTTTCATTCTCACTGTTGAAAGGTTGCTTTGTCATTTTACCAGATAAACAAGATTCGCAATTATCAAAAGGTTTGTAGTCGAAATTGCCAAGAAAACCTCCTTTTAGGAGTAGTTCAACGCGTTTCTTGTTTATATGGCCTAAACGACAATGCCAGAGGTAAGTCTGATCCTCAATATCCTTGGATCTCTTACTTATATGATAGATTTCACTATTGTTGTCTTTAAGATTTACAGTGTATAGACCATCTACGGGTGTAGCTTTAAAATAGAAAATATTATCTTTAAAGACTGAAATCATTTTATAAGAATATTTATAATAAAAGCCTTGGTCTACCAACAAATCAAAAGACAATACATTCTTAATCATATTTGGAATATAATAACAATTATCCAGTTCCAAAACTAGACCCGAGGGTAAACTAAGACTATAAGATCCCACGGCTTCAGCAATCAACGGAGTGCCTTCGCCAACTCGTAGGTTCGAACGGTCCTTCCTCAGAGTCTTTCTTCTAGTGAATCCCTGTAAATGATTACAAATGTGGTTACCACTGCCTGTATCAATTACCCATGATTCATAAGAAGTGATTAAGCAATCTATCATAAAGATACCTGGAGTATCGGGTAAACCGATATCCATCTGGTCAATGTTCATCGAGTGCTCGCAAATATCCTCGCTGCCGCATTCTGGGCAACTCAGATCTCCCAGCTCATCAATTATATCAGTGTCCATGAGATTCGCAGGTTCGGGTACTGGCTCTAGACTGGCCAGGATATCTTCATGAACTTTATCCACGTCGTTCTTTGGTTCCTTCATGTAGGCACTAGCTGTGTCCTGAACTTCCTTTGTGAGGGAGAACCACATGAGATACACTAACTCCTCCTGAGTCATCTTGTACCCCAGACGTGATAAACACTTAAAAAGCCTTCTCATATCAACAAGATGGTTTTTAACTGACTGACCCTTCTGTAGCTTCAGGGAGAGAATCTCTTGCATGATCAAAAGCTTGCCCGTGTGCTTGTAGAAACCTAACTGGTTTTCTACATTCCTTACGACCTCATGACAGAATTTCACTCTTAAGTCTCCCGTGAACTCGGGTGACATAGAGAAAACTAGAATGGACATTACATCCGACTCGTCTGCCATGAATCTGAAATATTCAGCAAATTCCTCTTCTGGGGCATTGCTTTTGGGTCGTGACATGGGCTTATTGATCACATAAAGCTTACCCTGGGCACTCAAAACATTCTGTAAGTGCAACTTCCAAACTGGAAAGTTCTGGCCCGTAAGCTTCCACTTGCCCGTAATAAGGCGAAGTGATTCCTCAGGTGAATAAAACGGAATGCTAATTGGAGACATCTACATAAGAATATAAATTCCAATTTAGTTTATAATTGTATATAATTCTAATAAATTATTACCCTTAGAATAAATTTATTAGACTAGAATCCATATTTCACATGTGTCGGGAAGCATGTGATCATGTCAAACCGACTCATGCGATCTATGGTAGGTAACACTATACCAATCGTATTCCTATCTGAAAATACGACTTCTAGATCGTCGGGACATCGGATATTAATAATCCGTGCATATTTAGTCCCTCTAGTGCATTTTGGCCTGGTACCACCCAGTGAATAAATAATTACCAAAATAGATTGCACCACCCGGGACCTGGACAAACTCTGGCCGGTACCACCCGGAGATAATTCGCAGAGTTTTATCACCTTCCAGTTTCGGTTTGAACACGGGCGTTCATAGTGTGTGCACTTACAACGCCCTATGTACCTTACACCGGAAGTGCCCCTAAAGTGGGTTGCACTTACTAATCTATGATTTTAACAAGGGTCTAAATTGCCAGTTTTCTTTTTTTTTTAAATCTTTAAAAAACTGGATCCAAACACTAACTGTATTTGTATCCTTTTAATTTTTTTAAACAATCCGTTCAAAAGGGCAATTTATATTTAATAACAATTACGTAAATTAAACAACCACGCAATTTAAATATAAAAAGCACAGTCATAGCTTAAACCCTTAAACTAATGTTGTTTTGTGAGCCAACACAAAACAACGGTCTCAATCCCTAAGTGACAAAAGTCTTCAACTTCTGGCACTCCCACTGGCTCCGAGATCCATGGTCGTCGTCCTCGTCTCCGTCTCGATGTAATTAAAATAATTATTACAAATGGGTTTGAATGGCACGCAGGGCTCCCAACTAGTCTAATAAAACATTAAAATTACAAAAGGGGTTGTAAATGGCACGCAGGCCTCCCAACTAGTCTAAAACGGATAAATACAATAAAACACAACCACGGGTCTAAAAGGGTTCAGCTATGACTCATAATTAAACGAATTAAAATACAACTGAATTTTAACCGGATAATTATAAAACCCAAAATTAATTTAAAATAAATAAATCAATTTAATCCTGAGAAACGTTTTAAACCTATCTGGTTAATAAAACGATTCCTACATCGACGTTTATCCGGAAACGGATTTCACACGGGACCCGCTAAGGAGAAACGATCGAAAAAAAGAAAATATCGATTCCGAATTCCGGTACTGATGGCAACGACCGAAATCATCACCATTGATACCGGTCGGATCTGAACACCAATCGATCACCACCAACCACCAACCATCGATCCACCGGTCTTGGTAGTCGGCCGGTGGTTTGCAACCATCAGCGATGACGATGACGCGAACGCCACCGCCACCGCTGTGGCTTACGCCCGGTCAATCGACAACAGCCACCGCCATCGCCGAAGACCGGCTATCACCATTGTTCGCCGGCGACAGCAGCGGCTCAAAAGCCACCACCGCCGCCTCTCGTTTCGGCAGTGGCCGACGCCGCGGCATAGCAGCAATCAACCACCGCCACCGTCTATCCGCCGGCGACAGAAAACAAGACGCCATCGCCGCCACCACCACAAACGGTGGTGTGGCGGTCGATTGGGAGTACGACGGTAGCAGCGGAAATCGCCTCCACCACCGCCGCCTCCCGGCGTGAACAACAAAACCACCACTACTGCCGACGGCAGTGGTAATAACCACCGCCACCGATCGGCGGTTAACAAAAACCATCAACGCCGCCACCACCACATATGGTGGCGTGGCGGTTTGTTCTTTGTCCGACACCACCACCACCACAATCGGTGGCATGGTGGTGTTTTCTGGCCGTGACCGACGCCGCTACCACATACGGTGGTGCGGCTGGTGGTTTGGTTCGCAAAGACAGCCGGCGGCCACCACAAACTGTGGTGAGCCGTCGTGGTGATCGAGTGGTCGGCGATCGGCCTGGTGGTCCGACCGGCTAACGGCCGTCGTTCCACCGTCGATCGCATCGATTCGTTAGGTTTTTTAACAAAAGATTCAATTTTTAAAAACAACTATATGAATAAAAACTAAAGCTTTTAAAACCTAATCAGTTTATCAACCTGATCTGCAGGTTTCAGGAAGCGGCTCTGATACCACTGTTGGAAATCGAGGGATACAAGAACATGCACAGCGGAATAAAACCCGATTCCCAATCGAGGATCCAATCCCAAACCATACAGACACAATAAAGGGTGTTTCGGTGGATTACCTTTGCGAATAATAACTCCGAAACGCAAGCAGGGGGTACACTGCTACTGACACCGGTTGAGAGGGTTGCTAGACCACCACCGAGGATCACCCGAAAAACGAATGCGAGCCTTCCTCCTACTGGATTTGGCGCCGGTTTTTAGGGGAGAGAGAGAGAGAGAGATTTTTTCTGGGTTTTTGGTACTGAAAAGAATGAATCAACTGACACCTTTAACCCCTTATTTATATGGACAAAACAAGCAGTGTTTGATTCCATATATAATTCTTGGTAATTATCTCTGAAATAACTTCCATAATTATCCTTTTAATTAATCTAACTGATTAATTAATTATAAATAATTAAACTAATTATTTAATTCTTTTTCTCTCTAAATAATTAATTAACCAATTAATTATTTCCCATAATCCAAACATTTTCATTTTGGTGTGCAGCAGTGTGACCTACTAGTGTCTTATAACATTGGACACGATAACCCCGTTACTGTCTCGCACATAATCCTAACATCATCAAGTAGACATAACCATACCTACTGAAGTCGTCAGTAAAGGTAATGAAGTACCGGTATCCTCCTCTTGCTACATGACTGAAAGGTCCACATACATCTGTGTGGATTATTTCAAGCAAATCAGTAGCCCTTTCATTTTCATTGTTGAAAGGTTGCTTTGTCATTTTGCAAGATAAACAAGATTCGCAATTATCAAAAGGTTTATAATCGAAATTGCCAAGAAAACCTCCTTTTAGGAGTAGTTCAACGCGTTTCTTGTTTATGTGGCCCAAACGACAATGCCAGAGGTAAGTCTGATCCTCAATTTCCTTGGATCGTTTACTTATATGATAGATTTCACTACTGTTGTCTTGTAGATTTACAGTGTATAGACCATTCACGGGTGTAGCTTTAAAATAGAAAATATTATCTTTAAAGACTGAAATCATTTTATAATCATATTTATAATAAAAACCTTGGTCTACTAATAAATCAAAAGACAAAACATTCTTAATCATATTTGGAATGTAATAACAATTATCCAGTTCCAAAACTAGACCCGAGGGTAAACTAAGACTATAGGATCCTACAGCTTCAGCTATCAGCGGTGTGCCTTCGCCAACTCGTAGGTTCGAACGGTCCTTCCTCAGAGTCTTTCTTCTAGTGAATCCCTGTAAATGATTACAAATGTGGTTACCACTGCCTGTATCAATTACCCATGATTCATAAGAAGTGATTAAGCAATCTATCATAAAGATACCTGGAGCATCGGGTAAACCGATCTCTATCTGGTCGATATTCATCGAGTGCTCGCAAATATCCTCGCTGCCACACTATGGGCAACTCAGATCTCCCAGCTCATCAATTATATCAGTGTCCATGAGATTTGCAGGTTCTGGTACTGGCTCTAGACTGGCCAGGATATCTTCATGAACTTTATCCACGTCGTTCTTCGGTTCCTTCATGTAGGCACTAGCTGTGTCCTGAACTTCCTTTGTGAGGGAGAACCACATGAGGTACACTAACTCCTCCTGAGTCATTTTGTACCCCTGACGTGATAAACATTTAAAAAGCCTTCTTATTTCTATAAGATGGTTTTTAACTGACTGACCCTTTTGCAGCTTCAGGGAGAGAATCTCTTGCATGATCAAAAGCTTGCCCGTATGCTTGTAGAAACCTAACTGGTTTTCCACATTTCTCACAACCTCGTGACAGAATTTTACTCTTAAGTCTCCCGTGAACTCGGGTGACATAGAGAAAACTAGAATGGACATTACATCCGATTCATCTGCCATGAATCTGAAATATTCAGCAAATTCCTCTTCAGGGGCATTGCTTTTAGGTCGTGACATGGGCTTATTGATCACATAAAGCTTACCCTGGGCACTCAAAACATTCTGTAAGTGTAACTTCCAAACTGGAAAGTTCTGGCCCGTAAGCTTCCACTTGCCCGTAATAAGGCGAAGTGATTCCTCAGGTGAATAAAACGGAATGCTAATTGGAGACATCTACAGAAGAATATAAATTCCAATTTAGTTTATAATTATATAATTCTAATAAATTATTACCCTTAAAATAAATTTATTAGACTAGAATCCATATTTCACATGTGTCGGGAAGCATGTGATCATGTCAAACCGACTCATGCGATCTATGGTAGGTAAAACTATACCAATCGTATTCTTACTCGAAAAATACGACTTCTAGATCGTCGGGACATCGGATATTTATAGTCCGTGCATATTTAGTCCCTCTAGTGCATTTTGGGCCTGGTACCACCCAGTGAATAAATAATTACCAAAATAGATTGCACCACCCGGGACCTGGACAAACTCTGGCCGGTACCACCCGGAGATAATTCGCAGAGTTTTATCACCCTCCAGTTTCGGTTTGAACACGGGCGTTCATAGTATGTGCACTTACAACGCCCTATGTACCTTACACCGAAGGTGCCCCCAAAGTGGGTTGCACTTACTAATCTATGATTTGTACAAGGGTCAAAATTGCCAGTTTCCAAAAAACTTTGAAGAACTGGATCCAAACACTAACTGTATTTGTATCCTCGTAATTTTTTAAACAATTTGTTCAAAAAAGCAATAATTATGTAAATTAAACAACCACGCAATTATAAACAGAACTTAAGAAACTACTGTGTCATAGCTTTTGCCCTTAAAACTATTGTCAGTCAAGTGAGCCAACACTAGACTGACGGTCTTTATCCTAAGTGACAAGCAACACACAAGGCATGAAGGTACAAGTCTCCCACTGGCTCCGACATCCTTGGTTGTGCCTCCAAACTCTGTCTTTTTCGTTTTCTCCGTCTTCGGCGTAATTTAAAATATAAAACAAAATTACAATAAAAAGGGTTGTAAATGGCACGCAGACCTCCCTTACCAAAACAGAGTACAATAACAAAATTATACGAAACACAAACACAGGTTCAGGGCTTGGCTATGACACTCGCAACTAACAGTTAAACTAAAATATATACAGTTACGATAAACCAGGATTTAACAGAATTACAAAACCTAACTGATTTTATAATTACTTAAAATTAATTTTTAATTTTATAAGATAAGTATAAAAATTAATTTTATCCGGGGTTTTAGCCTATTGGGCAGAAACAACCATATCCACACGAAAAACTTATCCGATACCATTACTGATAGTAACAAAAGTAACAAACGGTTACCATCGTTACTACTGGTGATCAACGACAACGTAGCCGAAGCTACCATCACCGCCGATCGTCGGCGACCTTCGCGAAACCACCACCGGCGACAGCAGCGGTAACCTAGGTCACCACCGCCGCCACCGCTAGGCCGATCGACGAAAACAGCAGCCGAGGCTGCCATCGCCGCCGTGGCCGACAGCTTCATCACCATCAGACGCCATCACCACCGTACGGTGGTGTGGCCTGCGATCGCTCAATTAAAACAGCTACCGCCGCCGCCCGGCGAGGCCGTAAGGCAGCCGGCGGTCGGCTTGGTGGCTCGCGGTTCGTCTGGCGACGACGGTCACAGCTGCCGCCACCACCCCGATCCTGTCGCCGCTGTCGATTAACACCAACGCCATCACCTAAACAACCACCGCCGCCGCCCGGCGAGGCCGCAAGGCAGCCGGCGGTTTGGCTTGGTGGTCTGCGATACACTTGGCGACAACGGCTATAGCCGTCGCCACCACCGCCTACAGCCGTTCGACGACGGCAGCGGTACTGCCACCATCACCGCCAGCCTAGCGATCGGCCACGATGGCCAAAACCACCGTAACCGCCGCCCGTCTTCTCGATCATCAGCCCCGACGCCACCGCCGTGGGCGGCCTGCAGTCGGACTGATGCCGCTGCCACCAATCGTGGTGGCCGGTGATCGGTTTGTGGTTTCAATCAGCAAACGGCCGTGATTCCATCACCGATGATCGCAGTTTCGTGTGAACAATGATAAAAATCCAATTTTTAATATAGACAAAGAAAAAATCGATTTTTTTAACCAAAACCAAAAACCAGTTTATCGCAAACTACAATTTAATCCTGATCTGTAGGTTTAAGAAGTGGCTCTGATACCACTGTTGGGAACCGAAGGCGCTTACGGTGCGCAGCGGATAACAAAACGATTCCCAAACCCGGACCCATCTTAAACCCTAACAGACACAATGAAAGTAGGTTTAGCAATTTTTACCTTTTGCAAGTAGACTTCCGGAAAGCTGGCAGGGGTTACACCGCTACTGACATCACGTGAGAAGGTTGCTAGACCACCACCAAGGATTACCCGAAAAACAAATACGAACCTCCTTCTCTTGGAAATTCGGCGCCGGTTTTTAGGGGAGAGAGAGAGAGAGAGTTTTTTCTGAGTTGTAGGTTTAAAACTGAATTGTTATGTTATCTCTGATAAACCCTTAACCCTTTATTTATATGGATAAAACTTAGCAGAGTTTTATTCCATATAAGATTCTTTGGTAATTATCTCCAAATATAATTTCCATAATTAATTCAACTAATTAATATAAATAGTTTAATTAACTATTTATTTTAACTCTCTCATTAAATAATTAATAATCAATTAATTATTTCTCATATAATCCAAATATTCTCATTTTTGGCGTGCAGCGGTGTGACCTACTAGTGTCTTATAACATTGGACACGGTAAACCCTGTTACTATCTTGCACATAATCCTAACAAAACTAACTGTTTTAAAAGCATACTTGCTAATCAAAAACTAGTTGTTTTGATGGCATGCTAGTTGACCAAAACTAACTGTTTTATCAACTTGCCTTTAAACAATCTATTTACAATTTTATAGGTTTCAAAAAATCTACCGTAAAAGGTTTTGGAAAAATCTGGTGACTTTGATTTAAAAACCTACTTGTTCTCGTGATTTATTCTAGTTTTTTTTTATAAAAAAACTCTCCTATTAAAATATACTATCACGATTAAAATTCAACCACGCAATTAATAATTATAAACACACAGATAATTATGACAACCACGCAGTTTAATAACTTAATTGTAGGTTTGCCAACCTTATCCCTAGAGACCAATAATGACCTATTTTTTTAAAGGATCTCCAATACCTCGTGTAGCTCTCACTGGCTCCGGTATCTTCATTAGGACTCCCAAAAAGAAAAACTGGGTTTTTCTTGCGTAGCTCCCACTGGCTCCAGCATCCTTGATGGAACTCCAAAAGGAAAAGAAAAGAAAGTCGATCCTAAGGCCGTTATTACAAAGGGGTTGTAAATGACACGCAGGTCTCCCCATAAAATATCCAAAGGACCTAGGTTGGCAAACACTATAATATATATATATATATATATATATATATATGAAAACATGTATATATATATATATACTCAAGCAACCACACATTTATAATATAATAAAGTGATAAATAACCCTAGATCCGTTAAAAATTATCTCATCTCATTTTTCGCAAAATCTGGTTTAAACTGATTTACTAAGACAAACTTGTTTTATAAATCCGAGTTTTAAGATTTATAACCAATAAATCCTTTTTTTTATAAAAGAAACTAACTTTATAAGATATTTGTCTTTTTATCCATAACTTTATTAAAATTAATTTTACCTTTAAAATAATAAGTAAGGTTTAAAACAAAATTGGATAAAATAACAAGTCTCCTTTTTGGGCCATAATGTTGGTCCAACAACCGGGTCTTGGGCCGATTACCAAACTGGTAACCTTTTGGGCCTTTTGTGTTGTCGAAAAATTGTTGTAAGTCGAAAACTTAGTCTTTTGTTTGGTTTGGGCTAAGAGGTCATAACCGTAGTTACTTGGTAACATCAGCATGATCGGCTGCTGATACTGTAGTCCATGGCACGACCCCGCGTTTGCACACTCCGCTCGCAGTAACCATCACTGGTCACTGCTCGCGGCGCGAGCCTACTGCTCGCGGCGCGAGTCACTGGTTTTTGATCGTCGTCGATAGCAGCAGCATAAAACCACCACCGCCGTTATTCGCGGCGCGAGCCGGTAGCCTCGCGGCGCGAATCTTGACAATGCAACAGCACCGCCATCGCCACCACGTGCCACCTTCAGTCACCATCGATTGGCGGTAATCAACAACGGCTGCCGCCGTCGCCATTATTGGTTAATCGATCAATCACCACCGCTGCAACCACCATTGTGGTGCGGCCGGTGCCGCTTGTTCTTTGCGGCTGCCGGCGGACGGAAAACAAAACAACATCGCCACTACCGTCGAACGCCACCACCAAACTGTGGTGGTTTCGCTGTCGATTAATGCCGGTGCCGTATCCACCACTAGCGGTGGTGGTAGCTTCGGCCTCTGCGAAAACAACGCCGCACACCACCGCCACCAAGGTGGCTTCTGGTGGTTGCGGTTTCAGACGAATCGTCCACCGCCACCGCCCGGCGCGGCCGTAAGGCAGCCAACGGTGGTTCGTGTATAGCGGCGGTGGCCGACGCCTCCCATAGGTGGCCATCAACCACCACCATCGTACCTGCCGGGCGACGACAGTCGTAGCGCAAGGCCACCACCACCGCCACCATTCAGCGATCGCGAACTGTTGGGTTTTTCTGTGATCCCCGAACCAAATCTGACTCGAGAAACACTAAGATTTTTGCGGAAGCGTTTTGTGGTTTAAAACCCGGAAACCACTATCTTTCGTTTCATTAGTTTAATCAATAAAGGCAGTCTAAAAATACCTGGATTGCTCGAGTACTAGTCCACCTATGAACGACCAACGAATGTTCTTCTAGCAGAACGAGAAACCCGAACTAAAACCGAACTGGTTGTGGAGGAGGAGGAGGGGCCGGCGCCAAAAAGAAGAGAGAGAGAGGGTTGAGAAAATTGTCTGGAAACTGATTATAGGATTGATTGAATTAATTATCTTAAACCCATAGGGTTTATTTATAGGAAAGAAAAACACAGTTTCCATCTGATTCAGTTTCCTTTTTAATTATCTTATTCTTTTCTTTTCTTTCAAGAAAAGATTATTCTAGATAATTACTTATAACTAATTATTCTATTATATATTTATTTATCTAATAAATATATAATTTACTTAATTAATTAATAACCTTCCAACTTTGGGATTTCTGACTGAAATTACCCAACTGATTTATAATTGATTATTATAAATCCCAATTCTCCATTTCTGGGTTTCATTTAACTTATTCGATTTATAGGTCCTCACAGGTGTGACCCTCAAGTGTCTTGTAACATTGGATGTGTAATTACTTGGTTTGTCAACTTATGCACATAATTACTAACAGGCTCCCACTTGTGCAAGTTGGCAATACCGTCTTGATTACACGGACCTAAGGAGGCCCCTAGACAGGCACTTAGGCTAACCAGGTTACAAGAACTCTTATACCCAGACAGGTGATATAAACTTTCCGTAAGGAAATAACATTTATGAATCTACTGTTCATAAATTGGGTATAACTTGGCTTTTTCCGTTTGCATCTCGATATTTCATCTGTGAGTATGAGCTTGGAAAGTGTCAACTCTAAATACTCAAGATTCTGTTTTTCTTGACTATCCGACTTTTACTGATAGGTAAACAACAAAGAACTAATCAGTTCGTTTGGGCATGGCCATGCACTTCATTAGTATATTCAGTCAGTCAAGAAGGGCCCAGAAATATCTCTCTTCAGAGAAGAGGTGCAAATCCCATCTTGCATATCTGCATTTAATACCACGGCTTCCGCTGAATCTAGTTAAGCCCTTTATAGCCACCCTGTTACGGCGTAGCGGTTGAGTGTACTAAGTATTCAGCAGTCCTCATGACATCAAACCAGATACCTTAGGTGATAGGGACAACCACTGTGAGATTTACTTATGACTATTTCCAAGAAGTAATCTCAACCGCGGATCACGTCCGATATTTGCTACTCTATCAAATATCTGTGCAACTTTTGGTCTACAACACTTGTAGCTGTTATTCAACAACTGATCATAACTACCCAGAAGTTCACAATGACTTTAACACCCTATCATGTTCCCACAATGATAAGTTGTCATGGACAAGTTTCGAATGAAAACTGGAAACTAGTTTCATTCCTGGATTATAAAACATGCAAAGTATAAAGTGATAAAGAAATTAATTTTGTATAGTCCATACTACACGCTGTAATAATAACAAAATTAATAACATTTCTTAATTACTTTTATGGTATCTATTTAACGTTTGTTAAATATTGATCTAAAATGAAGTATCACCTATCTTCAGTTTAAATCCTTTGATTAAAGTTTACCATTTTAATCAAAGTGATAACCAAATAATATAAGTTTGTATTTACTGATACAATCCACTTGATTATGCTAATTATTGTTTTGCAAGCATTTAAACAAAAATTAGTCTTTTATTTTATCATATTCCCTGAACTTGGAGACCTGGTAACTCCTAGTTCTTCCCTGAATATGTAAAATTAAACTACAACTTTCCTTAGTTGCTGTGTAGATGAATGATTTCTACCTGAAATCAGATTCCATTTACTATGCTGGCAAATTTACTGGAATTCTATCTTTATTGATTATTTTAATATTTTAATTATTGATTTCAAGACACTTGTTTCAAATACTTTGAAACTTTTATCTTTTTGACTGCAAGGTATCTCATGAACTCTTATCCTACATGGATTATGAATTCTAAGATATATTGAATCAATGAAGATATCTTTCATTCTTTATCTTAAACTAGATAGAGAATAAACTGGGCTCCCACTAGCCTATATGAAAACTAACTATCACTCAAAATTTACTATTGACTTAGTCAAAGCCTTTGATTAGTCAATTCTATTTTAAGTAATGAATTTTGAGAATTCTATTTATAAAACTTAACTGGATTTTGTCAAATCCTATTTCCAAAATTTGGAATTTTCCTAGTTTTATAAATACTGTTATTAACGCTGTCTGAGTTAATATCCTAAATCCTCTTTTAAACATTTGAGTAATTAGACCTGATCACCAAATTTATTACACATAAATGTTTTAGTCCAAAAACACATTCCTATAGTATTTCGTGTGTTTTTGATAGTTTCCTTATAAATTACTTCAATTTAATCAAAACTATCGAAGTAACTATAATAGGCAATATCTAGCATCTAATTAAGTCAAAACTTGACTTACTTCATGCATAACAGATATTTATTCAAGACAATAACTTATAAAACTCAATAAATTATAAGTATTTAAAACGTAGCCATAAATAAAAACAACTGTTTAAAATAATAAAGAATGTCTTGAAGGAAAATATCTAAAACGAACTTTTATCTTTGATCCTTGCAACTCCTGGGCATCTCACTTCTGACCACCTGCAATAGTCATTTGCTCTAGGTATCAGTATACTTGTAAACTAACAAGTGAAAAGTGACTAAAGCAATCATAAATATCTGAGGTTTACATACCTGCTTCATGACGCTTTGGGCAGTTTTGCCTCCAGTGACTGACCTCATTGCATGTGAAGCAGCGATTCTCGGTCCTAGCTTTATTTGGCTTGACCTTCTTGCCCTTGCCCTTGCCTTTGCCTTTCTTGGGTGCACTCTGGACGGCCTGAACTGGTTCTTTCTATTTGCTGGTGCTTGTATGCCCATGTTTCTTTTTCACCCCTCCATCTCTTACCATCAGGACGTCCTTGGTTTTGTTCTTGGTCCCCATATTTAATTCAGCTGTCCTAAGCATGGAGTGTAATTCTGCTATTGACTTCTCCATGTTATTCCTATTGTAATTGACTACAAAGGGCTTGTAGTCATCTGACAGTGAATTGAGTATAGTATCCGTTGCTAGCTGCAACGGAACTGGGTGACCGCTCTCCAGATGATCCAAGTGCCGTTTCATTTTCATGACGTGGTCACTTACTGATGTCCTTTTTATCATCTTGCATTCATTAAATGCTTTTGTGGCATCGTAACGTTCTGTACGAGCCTGTGTCTGGAACATGTCCCTCAGCTGACGGATCATGTCATAAGCATTTGTGTTTATGAGCCCTGCTTGTAGATCTGGGCTCATGGTTGCAAGCATGAGACAGGCGACATCTAGCAGATCATCTGAATGCTTCTTGTGAGCATTTCTAGCAGCAGCCGGAGCATTTGCTGGAAGAGCCTCCCCAAGAGGCTCTTCAAGGACATACCATTTCCTTTCGTGTCTGAGCACAATCATCAGATTGCGCTCCCAGTCGAGGAAATTGGGACCGGTTAGCTTGTCCTTTTCAAGGATAGAGCGGAGGGAAAGATTGTTTGTGCTGGTTACAGTGCTTGCCATCTACACATTAAAACTTTTGGTTTTTTAGCAACTGTAAATAGATTAATTTCCAATAAATATCAATAAACCCTTAAATGATCTATTTATTGGACTAGGATCCTTATTTCATACGCCCTGATGTGTGGTGTGTTCTTGCTCCACCAGGCCCGTATTTATTTCGGTAGGTAAGGACTTTTACCAATCATATCTAACTGATATGACTCCTAGATCTTTTCGGAACCACGGTAACTATCCGTACATGTTTCGGTCCCTCTTAGTGCATTTTGGCCCGGTACCTCCCGGTGAACTTAACAGTACCAAAATAGATCTCACCATTTTGGGAACCTAATCACTTTACTCTGGCCGGTACCACCCGGAGATAATTCGCAGAGTTATGTAACCCCTCCAGCTTCGGTTTGAACATGGACATTCAAGGTGTGTTCACTCAGAATGCCCACATACTTTATGCAGGAGGTGCCCCTAGATGGATTGCACTACTGATCTATGATTTTTCGGGGTTTTCTTTTATAGTCCAGTTTAAGGAAAAATTGTAATTTTGAAAACTGATTGTTTAAACTGATGTTTTAAACTAACTGTTTCAAACATACGCTTGTTCTAAAACTGACTGTTTTAAAAGGTTCTTGCTGTTTAAAACTAACTGTTTTAAAAGCATTTTGTTTAATCAAAACTATCTGTTTTGATGGCATTCTAGTTGATAAAACTGATTGTTTTGTCAACTTGCCCTTAAACAATCTATTTACAATTTTACTGGTTTCAAATAAAATCTACCTTTAAAAATTTAAGAAAAACTGGTGATTTTCAAAATTTAAAACCTATTTCCTTTTGTGATATTATCTAGTTCTAAAACTACAATTTTAAAACTACTGATCATGCAATGTCTCACAAATAAGCAACCACGCAGTTAAAAAACACAACTACACAGTTTAAAGGTAACTAATTATAGGTTTGCTAACTTGTGTTCCTAAGGACCATTTATGACCTAATTCCTAGAAAAACTCTAACACCTTGCGTAGCTCCCACTGGCTCCGACATCCTTGTTAGAACTCCGGGAAAAAGAAAAATGTTTTTCTTGCATAGCTTCGACTGGCCTCTCCTTCTTCGTTGGTAAAACAAAAGACTATTATCCTATGGTCATTATTACAAAAGGGTTGTGAACGGCACGCAGACCTCCTGATAACACCAAAATTATACATGTTTTGGTTGCGCGTAATCGTATGACTTTACCCCATTTCTCACCCGTTTATGATCATTTCATGCACTAAAAGAGCTTATTATTGTTTGTGAAGGATTTGGAGGCCGTGGAACGGAAAAGTACGAAAAAAGGCGAGAAAACGTGAAAAATGCACAAAGTCAACACAGTAGCTACTTGGCGATCGCGAAATCCTCAACCTGGCGCCGCCAAGTTCGACTGAATTGAAGACCAGAGTTTGACCTAAGTGTCTGGCGTCGCCAAACTAGCAGCTTGGCGATCGCCAGATGACCCCTGGGCGTTTTCCTTTAAATATCAGCCTCCTCCTTCAGTTCTAAACATGTTCGATACACGAGGGAAGTACAGAGGAACGAGAGTGAGAGTACGAAAGGTGCCGATACGCTGCGGAAGTCGATCTTCGATCATCTATCGTTGTATTGTCAGTATCATGTCGATGTCTACTTTTGTTTGTGTTTATGTTTTCATTATGATTAGTGAGTAGTGTTATTAGTGGTACTTGTCATGGTCGATGAACCTTTATGGATGATACTTTGTGATTAATGTTTACTGGTTTGTTTTGATTAATTGAATGTCTTTTATGGCTCTTTTCTGATTGATATTGTTGTGGCAATTTGAATTCAATTGGTTGGGTGTATTTGTTAGACCAAAGCAGATAGACTCCGAAAGGATAATCAACCTACCTTAGCCTGACTTGGACCAAAAGGTTGTGTTAAGGGGTTACTTGGACCAATAGTGACCAGATAGTAAAAGAGCCATTGCGATATTGATTAGGAAGGATTTACCGATTCTAGATTGTGGACCAAACGATTTAGGATTGGAATTAGGAGGATCATATCCTAGTTTCTCACCATAAATTGCACATGTTAGGGTGTCTCAGACTTAAATTCCTACAATAGTCACAACAACCAAACCTTCGACCTATTCATATCATCCATATCGGGGATTCACTTTATCATGATAAGTACTGCTGTTTTTCTTTATTATAATCTTAAATCAGTATTTTAATTGCTTTCTTAGTTTTTACTTTGTTAATTATCTTTTTAAGTATTTAAACCTTTTTCATACAGAACCCCCCTTTTAGGTTAATTAAACCGATCTAGACTTTAGTCTACGATAACTTGACCGTTCCCGGTGGTAGATACGATACTTGGACTTTCCTACACTATATTACTCACGATCAGGTACGCTTGCCTGTATATGTGGTAAGACAGTGGCTAGGCATTAGAGGTTAAAACTTGTTACGCTTTTTATATACGATAATTACCGCATCACCTCCCCATAAAATTCCAAAAGGGATCTAAGTTGGCAAATCCTATAATAGGCATATACTTAATCAACCAAGCATTCATATATATAAAGCGATATATAATAAAGCGATAAAGTGGAAGAACAATCCTAGATCCGTTAAACAATTATCCCGTCTCTCTTTTCGTAAAACTTGATTTTCAAACTGGTTTATAAAAAAAACAAAATATTTGATAACCTTAAATCCATTAAAATGTCTTGTTTCATTTTTCGAAGAACGATCTCAATTGATTTATAAAAACAAGCCGTTTTATAAATCTCAATCCAATATTTAAAAAATTGAAAAATCAAAACAAAAAATTTAAGACAAATAAATTAGTTTTATAACGGATTTTTCCCTTTTTAGAAATAATTTAGTTTTATACAAAACCCTTTGACCGTATGGGTTAAAAACTTGGATAATAAAATTTTCTAGAAAACTTGGTCCAAAAATTGAGTCTTTAAGCCCATTACCAAACTGGTAATTATTTGGGCCTAACAGTTTTTCGAAAAAATATCGTAAGTCAAGACCCTTGGCTCGGTTAGATTGGCCCGTACCCTTTACGATGCTGGATCAGCACCTCTCATGGCGCGATAACCCTGGTTACCGCCATTGCTCGTGGCGCGAGAGCTTTGGTGACCTTCGTTCACGGCGCGAGCTGAGCACTGCTCGCGGCGCGACGATTGTGGCTTTGGCCACCGCTCGCGGCGCGAGCTTATCATTACCAGGCCTTATCAAAAACCCTAGATTTAACCACCACCGCCGTTGTGGCCGGCGAACAAAACAGCCTTCCACCGCCGTTTGACGACAACGGCTAAAACCATCGTCGCCGTTTGGCGGTTTCGACAGATAACCAGCGCCACCACCACTTATGTGGTCATGGCAGCAAACGGCCACCGCAGCTGTCGACTGCCACCACCACCACGATAGCAGCAGCGATCGGCCGCCACCACCGTGGCGTGGCTGATCGGTGTTTATTTGGGAAAAAAAAACCCGGCGCACGACGGCAACGCCAAAACGCCACCGCCGCTGCCCTCTCCGTTGAAAACGAACAGACCACCACCGCCCTCCACCACCGGCGATGGCAACGGCACCAAAGCACCACCACCGCCACCAGCGGCAAACGACAGCAGCATCAAAAGGACCGCTGCCGCCATTGCCTTTTGCGGCGGTTGGAAAAACATGAATCGCCGCCACCACCGTGGCTGCCTTAGCCGATCGGTGGTGCGGCTGCTTGATGTTCGAATGCTGCCACCAATGACGCCGTATACTACCACCACCAAGGTGGAAGCGTGGTGGTTGCGGTTTGGATTCGCCGACCACCACCACCGCTAGGCTCGGCCGTGAGGCAGCCAGCGGCGGTTGGTCTGGCGGCGGCCAACGCCACCCACAGGCGGCCATTGACCACCCCCACCATCACTTGCGATTACAACCAACACCGCCATCATCTCTGCTGTCCACGGACAGCAGTGATCGTATACTCGCCGCCACCACCACGCTGGTGGTTTGGCTTGGTGATCGTGAAATCGCCGCCACCACCACGCTGGTGGTTTGGCTTTGGCGTCGACGTGGTCCGGCCACGGGTCTGCCGTGGTTGGACGATCGACCACCCTCTGCCATCATTGACTGCCACCGAACTGGTGGCTGTCGGCTTGCCGTTCTCGGCCATGGCGTGACGCGGTCGGGTGGTTCGGTTGGCTTCAGCCACCGCCATCACCACACTGGTGGTTGCGGCTGTGGTTTTGTGCGAATGGCGCGGCCACCACCAACCTGGTGGTGCGGCCGCGGTGGTTTCTTGGCAGCGAAGGGATCCAGCCACCACCATCTAACTGGTGGTGTGGCCTGGTGGTTTTACGAACAGCGGCCGATGCCGCCACCACAAGCTGTGGTGCGGCCCGGCGTTGGATCACTCGCGGCTAGGTCTCACCGGCGATCGGCCTGGCGGTCTGGTTGGCTAGCTGCCACCGTTCAACCGCCGACCGTTGGTTAGGGTTTTGACAACCACGATAAAGATAGAAACTTTATAAGAAATCAGATTTTTATACGAAAAGCTTTCAAATTTTTAACGGATCTATAATAAACCTTTAAACAAATAAAACGAAAAACGTGGCTCTGATACCACTGTTGGGTTTTTCTGTGATCCCCGAACCAAATCTGACTCCAGAAACACTAAGATTTTTGCGGAAGCATTTTGTGGTTTAAAACCCGGAAACCACTATCTTTCGTTTCATTAGTTTAATCAATAAAGGCAGTCTAAAAATACCTGGATTGCTCGAGTACTAATCCACCTATGAACGACCAACGAATGTTCTTCTAGCAGAAAGAGAAACCCGAACTAAAACCGAACTGGTTGTGGAAGAGGAGGAGGGGCCGGCGCCAAAAAGAAGAGAGAGAGAGGGTTGAGAAAATTGTCTGGAAACTGATTATAGGATTGATTGAATTAATTATCTTAAACCCATAGGGTTTATTTATAGGAAAGAAAAACACAGTTTTCATCTGATTCAGTTTCCTTTTTAATTATCTTATTCTTTTCTTTCAAGAAAAGATTATTCTAGATAATTACTTATAACTAATTATTCTATTATATATTTATTTATCTAATAAATATATAATTTACTTAATTAATTAATAACCCTCCAACTTTGGGATTTCTGACTGAAATTACCCAACTGATTTATAATTGATTATTATAAATCCCAATTCTCCATTTCTGGGTTTCATTTAACTTATTCAATTTATAGGTCCTCACAGGTGTGACCCTCAAGTGTCTTGTAACATTGGATGTGTAATTACTTGGTTTGTCAACTTATGCACATAATTACTAACACGAACAACACCACTGCCGCCACCACGACGTGTGGTGCGGCTGGTGATCGGGACGTCTGTCAATTGCCGCTACCACGACGTGTGGTGTGGCTGCCGGCGATGAGAAAACAAGGGAGGGAGGGGAACGGCCACCACCGATCTGGTGGTGTGGCCTTCGGTAGTCGGAGTTCACGGCCATCCTTCCCCGCTGCCGCCGTCGTCGATTGCCACCAATCTGGTGGTGATCAAGCGACGATTTACAGCCACCACCACCTTCCGCCGCTACCACCGTACTGTGGTGCGGCCTGGGGGTCTGAGACGCGACAGCCGACGCCGCCACCACGAGCTGTGGTGCAGCCGGCGTTCGTCGTTCGTGTGGCTAAGGTCTGCCATTGATCGGCCTGGTGGTCCGGTCAGCTACCTGCCGCCGTTCCATCGCCGGTCATTGGTTACAATTTCGATAAACATAAAACTTAAATAAAAAATCAGATTTTAATGAATTTTGAGAAACAATTTTAAACGGATCAGATAAGCAGTTTAAGCAAAAATTAAGAACGAAAAACTGTGACTCTGACACCACTGTTGGGTTTTATGTGATCCCCGAATCAAACTGATACGTAGAATCACTTAAACATGCGGAAGAGATTTATGGAATAAAAACCATAAACCACGATCTTTTCGTTTAATTTATTTAGACAATAAAATTGAGTATTTACCTGGATTGCTTGAGTAATGATCCACCAGTGATCGACCAGGCGAACGTTCCTCTAGCAGAACTGAAAAACCCGAGCTGACCGGAAAACCGAACTGGTTTGTGAGTGGGGGGCGGCACCGGTTTAGAGAGAGGGAGAGAGGAGGGAGTTTTTCTGATAACTGAATGGTGAATAATGAATTCAATAATAATCCTAAAGCCTATAAGGTTTTATTTATAAACCTTTTAAAAGGCAGTGTTTGTATCCAATTCAGTTACTTTAATTATCTGATTTTGTTTCTTTTTCTTAAAGAAAATATTTCTAGATAATTATCTTTAATTAGACTTAGGATCATGTGAGACCAAGCTGTTATCGTGAGACCGCGTGAGACCAATACCTAACGTTTGAAACTTCACAAAAAAACACCGTGAATGTACATAAAACTTGATTATGCAGACCTAAAATTCACTTTCGATGCAAAAAAATATCGAAAACAAGCTAAAAAACGAAACCTTCACAGCTCAAGTTCTGTGAAGGTTACATATATATAATGCGAACCTTCACAAAAAAAGCTGCTGTGAAGGTTTCGTTTTTTAACCTTTTTTTGGAAAAAAAAAAATTCGATAGTGTTTTTTAGTATGTTTTAACGATGAATGTTCAATTTTTTTTATCTTCACAAATGTTTTGATGTGAAGTTTCAAGTAAAATATGTTGGTCTCACCGGTCTCACCAAAAAGGCTTGGTCTCACCAGAACTTAACTCTCTTTAATTAATTAGTTATTCTTATTATATATTTATTTTACTAATAAATATATAATATATCTAATTAATTAATAACCGTCAAACTTTGGGATTTCTGACTGAATTTACCCACCTGATTTATAATTAACTATTATAAATCCAATCTATTCATTTATGGGTTTTATTTAACTTGTTCGTCTTATAGGTCCTCACATGTGTGACCCTCAAGTGTCTTGTAACATTGGATGTGTGATTACTGGTTTGTCAACTTATGCACATAATCACTAACAGACTCCCACTTGTGCAAGTTGGCAATACCGTCTTGACCCTAACTCTCATACTTGACCCAAATCGTGATGACTACACCATCCAACGATTAAGAGAGGGGTTTAAAATTCATACCTTGAGATATATTAACAAACCACACTTGATTCTCCACCATTTGCCTTCGAGAATCGCTTACACACACCGCTTAAATCCCCAAATTACCGAATTCACTTTCTTGGAAAACCAGCCAACTTCGACTGGTTGCTGCTCCTTACTGGAGCCTCCGATGCTCGATCCATCTGGTCAGATTAAAGAACAATGAGTCGTAAAGCCGCTGTCCAAATTTCACGACGATCTGACGGTTAACGAGGGAGAACGAGCCGATCTCCCACGACTGCGCAATCCTGACAGGAATTTCGAAAAAAAACCTCAAATTTATTATAATCGATTTCAAAACAAAACCCCAACAATACTCAGTCCTAGATGCGATTTACATCGAAAAACCCACAGTAAACAGCCTCGAAGCACAACTCATTCAAACCCTATTTTTACGAAACGATTAAAAACAAGTTAGAAACCATACCTTACACGATCGAAACACGAATCCAAACCCTCGATCAAACCTCTTCTCCACTTCGATCTCTTTCTCTCCTTCTCGATCTCTCTCTTCTCTCTCGGTTTCTCTCTCTCTTTCTTTCTCTCCAAGTTAGAAAATTAAATTTATGAGGAATTAATTAGAAGGTTTGGGGTATTTATAAACCCGGGCCGGACTACTTCCCCAAAGGCTAAGCCCGTAACTTAATCCAAGCCCACCACCGAATAATCTATGAGTTCCATTAAGCTCATAACAAACAGACCTTAAAAGCTTACGGTCTAAGCAGGGCCGGGTCTGCCCAAGGGCGGCCCGTGCAACAGCCTAGGGCAACAAATTTTGAGGGGGCATCATAAGCCAATTTGTTATAGTTAGTATATTATATAAAAAGTTAAATATTTCTAAATGCAAGCCGATTACAAGTTAGATAAGGCAACAATGGCAAAACATTTTTCTTAGACGGACTCTCAGTTAGAAACGGTCGGCGGATTCCAAATCAAATTTCATTTCCATTTACCAAATCAATTTTCCATTTCCATTTCCATTTACAAAATCAATTATCGATAGCCCATTTACCAAATCAGTTATCACGATTCAAGAAGCGTTACGGTAGCATCTGCTGAAAGATATTTTTCGATATTAAAGCTATTGAAGTCGTACATGCAGTCTACCATGAGTCAAGAAATATTGAAACGGTTAGCAATTTTGAATATTGAAAGAATTTTTTTTAACAAATGTTAACTACGACAAACTAATTGATATTTTTGTTTAAAGAAATGCGATAACACATAGTTTTAGGTGATATATTTTATATTTTTTATATGGGGTTTTGGTATATGTGCCCCCCACCCCCAATTGTATCGTTTACTATAATTAACTATCGTGTGGGGATGAGTCACCTAGCTAAACTAGGTTCCAAACCCCTTACAAATAGTATGTTTGGTTAGGTTAAGAAAAATCAACGATAGAGCATATTTTAACCTAGATCTGTAAAAACTTTTTTTTTCAACTTTTAAAAAAAGAGATATATACTATTTTCAGTTTTTTAAACCTTTTTTTTATAGGTTCTTAATTACAAAAGTAATAACATTAACCTAAATTTGGTTGAGTAAACCGACTAATTTAGCCAATTTCCCTTTAAAGATTAAATCTAAGTACAATAATACAATTCATATCCATAAATTTTTAGCATTAGACTTGAGCTAGAACACTACTTTGAAAAGGTCACTCCGGTTCGAGCCAAGTTTGATATTATTTTATTGGATCAAAAAACTTGGTACTTGAATTTTACTTACTTAGAGGTTGTTTACCAAACGCATACCAACAAAAATCTCCACTCTTGCTTGTTTTATCCATTAACATTTTCGACCATCAAAATAGATTGTTTGGTAAAGATCTCTCTTAATCGATAAAGGTTACCTATATAAGAGTCTTCTTTTTCATTTACTGGGTAAAATTTATCAGTCATTGTCATGCATCTTACCAGATAAGTTTTCAAATCTTACCAGACTCACTCAATAAGGCAAGTGACACCCAATAAATACTTATTTGACAAACAATTGGAAAAACGTTAATTAAGCTCGTCAATCAATTTTATCTCTTTTGCCAAAGTACTAAGGCCATCCGCGGCCATAGCGGTATGGAGCCGGTACCATAGCACCAAAGAGGGTAATTGGTATGGCCTTCGGTATGGAGGAGATCGGTAGGGAGGCACCGTTCAACAAAAAATCTCAACACACACATATATACATACAATCTATATATATATATAAAGTAATATTTTAATATTTAAATAATAAAGGTGGTATGAGTGGTATGGGTGTGGATGAAATGGTATGGTAGTGGTAAGGTGGTGGTAAAACTGATGTGGCGCTGAGCTGGCAGCTGGTATGAGTGGTACGGCTGTGGATGGCCTAAGCAAGAAATCTCAATGGACTAAACTTGTAGTTAATGAATAATATAGGGATAAAAACGGTAGTTTACTCAAAACTTATATGACATCACATCACCGACTTAAGCCTTCATATTTGGGCCCAAAACCAGCGAAGAAGATAAACACATCGAACGAACAATTTCAAATCCCTAATTTCATCTGATCAGAGGGAGACGTATTCGGTCTCAAATCGATTTCTATCTACTCTTTATCTCCGATTAACAATTAGTTTAAGCTGTTGATTGTTGATCTTTCGTCAATTTCTTCGATCCGGATTGTGTAAATCTCAGGTTTTTACGATTCTCTCTCGATCTCATCGTTAGGTTTTTTGCTATATGTAATCTAATGGATCTTTCATCATCATTTTAACATATATGTAATCCGGATTGTGTAAATTTATGATACTTTTGCTTTGTAGTTGGTTGGATTCTCTCAAATCCTTCGCTATTGCTTTGGTGTTTTGTTCTTGCTTATTAGCTGCATATGTTTAGATGATGGTTTTGTTTTTTTACAGAATCTGTTCAATTGATTTATATGTTAAAATTGGTGGTATATTAGTTTAGTCTAGAGAAAAGTGATGCTATAAGTATTTGTTTGTATGAAGTTTTGTGCAGTTTGTTTTGAGCTAGGTTGTGTTGATTAAAACTCTAGTTTTGTAGTTTTTTTTGTTGGTCCAACAAGACCTAATTCCTTGGCTGTTGATATAAATCATGATGAATTTGATCATTTGATGTGTATTTGTTTTTTGACCAATCATGTAATAGAAACTTAGGCTGTGTTTGTTTGGCAAATATAAGCTAGCTGATAAGCCGGTACATGTTTGGATGGACTATAACCTAGCTCATTGAAACGCTAGTTGGGGAAGTGTTTCAGGAGCTTTTTGTAGCTTTTTTCGGTTATACCCTTATTATACCACAAGGTACCCTTTTTGGTCATTTTACATACTCATAGTCATAAGCTAGTTTTTGCCAAACATAATTTATTCATAAGCTATATTATAAGCTACCAGCTAGCTTATCAATTAGTTTGCCAAACACAAGGTGTGCCTTCAGTTATGGGAATTATGGATTTGTTTTAAACATGACTCTGATGCTTGTATATATAGTTACTTTTTAAGATGGGACTGATGAACTCTTGGCATTGATATTTTAGCTGGCCTGTCTAATTTGTTTTAATATTTCTCTTTGTAGGTATAAGGGACTTTGAGTTGGTTCTTGTTAGAGTTTCGTCTCAATGGCAGCTTTGAAGGAGCTTTTGCCACCTGTAAAATCATCTTCTGCTACTTTCTATGATCACTCAAGTGATCCATGGTTTAAGCAAAGATACAGCGCCCCAACGGAGGAAGAAAGCGCTGAGATTGTTAAAAATGATCCCATCCCGTTGTATAACACACCAGAACGGCTAAAGTATCGGCCATCAAAAGCACAAGACTATGGTGACGGTGGAGCTTTCCCTGAGATTCACTATGCACAATATCCTCTCGATATGGGTAGGAAGAAGGAAGCTTCTGGCCCAAAGACATTGCCTGTTACCGTCGATAACCGTGGTAATTTGACGTTCGATGCTATCGTGAAGCAGAACGAAAATGCTTTAAAGATCGTTCATTCGCAGCACCGAGATCTCGTCCCAAAGATTTTGAGAGACGATGAGGAAGAAGAGGAGGATGACGAGAAGCAGAAAGAGATCGACGAGATCACACAGCAGACAAAATCAGCCCTCGAGAAGATTGTGAACGTGAGATTAAGTGCAGCACAGCCAAAAAACGTTCCTACCCAATCTCAAGATTCGAAGTTCATCAAATACAAACCGTCACAGCAATCAGCCGCTTTCAATTCAGGTGCAAAGGAGAGAATCATTCGGATGGTGGAGATGCCTGTGGACCCATTAGAGCCACCGAAGTTTAAACACAAGCGGGTCCCAAAAGCCAACGGTTCACCACCCGTCCCAGTCATGCACTCCCCTCCTCGACCTGTGACCGTGAAAGACCAACAAGATTGGAAAATTCCCCCTTGCATCTCCAACTGGAAGAACCCAAAAGGGTACACCATTCCACTTGATAAACGTCTAGCGGCCGACGGTAGAGGACTTCAAGAAGTCCAAATCAACGACAACTTCGCAAAGCTTTCCGAAGCATTATACGTAGCGGAACAAAAAGCTCGAGAAGCCGTTGCCATGAGATCCAAAGTCCAAAAGGAAATGATGATGAAGGAAAAAGAACGAAAGGAGCAAGAATTACGTGCATTGGCCCAAAAAGCACGATCCGAAGAACCGGTGCCGCCACTTCTTTCCCACCACCCTCCGACAAGAACCCAATGGACATTGACGAACCAACTCGAGGTGCACACGAACACGAACGCGTCAAAGAGCGGGACATGCCTAGAGAAACGAAAGACGAGCGAGAAGAACGTCTCCAACGAGAGAAAATCCGCGAAGAGCGGCGGCGGGAGAGGGAGAGAGAACGCCGCTTGGAAGCCAAAGACGCCGCCATGGGGAAAAAGAGCAAGATCACCCGAGACCGAGACCGTGACATCAGCGAGAAGGTCGCCCTCGGGATGGCCTCCGGTGGGGCGGCACGCGGTGGCGAGGTCATGTACGACCAGCGGCTGTTCAACCAAGAAAAGGGGATGGACTCTGGCTTTGCAACAGACGACCAGTACAACGTCTACGACAAAGGCCTCTTCACCGCCCAACCGACCCTCTCCACCCTATACCGACCCAAGAAGGATGCCGATGACGAGATGTATGGCGGGGCCGACGAGCAGATGGAGAAGATCCGGAAGACCGACCGGTTCAAGCCCGACAAAGGGTTCACGGGTGCGGGCGAGAAGAGTGGTCCTCGGGACCGGCCAGTGGAGTTCGAGAAGGAAGTGGCTGAAGAGGCTGATCCATTTGGTTTGGACCAGTTTTTGACAGAGGTTAAGGGAGGAGAAGAAGCGTTGGATAAAGTCGGAAGTGGCGGAACGATGAAGGCAAGCGGCGGGTCGTCTACACGAGAAGGGTATGAGGGGTCCGGCAGGAGTCGAATCGGGTTCGAAAGGGGACGATAAACGATAAACGGAAGTTATTTTATGCATTAAAGGGTTGTACTTTTGGTTGTTTGGTTTGTACCCATGACTATGAATTGGATACTGGTTTGTTGTATTGGTATTTGGTATTTTTCGAGTAATTGTGGATTCGGATTTTCTGATCAGTTTGTGTAGAGCTCGAACATACTCGTTTAATTTAACAAGACAGGCTTTATAACATTAGTGTTTGACTTGGCTTGTTTGTTTGAAAACTTCGATTTAGTTTCTCGAGCCGAGCTGAGCAATTTAAACATACCCTTTTCCAAGCCAAACATGTATTTATTAATCGTATAAATAAAAATATAAAAATTTATTGAGCTCAAGTCAACAAACGAGTTTATCGATCATGAGTTCAAATTTATAAACAAGCATCGAGCTCGAGCCTAATAACTCAAGAAATATTCAAGCTCGATAGAGCACCAGACTAGTATTAGGCTGTGTTTGGTAAAAATAAGCTACCTTATAAGCTAGTCCATCTAAACATGTACCATAAACTAGCTTTTTGAAACACTACTTTGAGTAGCTTTTGAGGACCTTATTTCCAATTATACCCATATTAATAATAATTATTAAATTCAAATATACCCTTTTTGGTCATTTTACATACTTATAAGCTAGTTTTTGCCAAACATAATTTGTTCATAAGCTAGTTTATCAGCTACTAACAAGCTTATCAATCAATAGCTAGCTTATAAGGTGCGTATGCCAGCCTTAATTTTTGATTCCGACTTGGTTAAATTACTCTCCAACTTGGTTCGCTTATCCCCTAGGTAATATCCTCTTGACCATCAGTTGTTCATCGGTCAAAACCGTGAGCGTTTTTGCCCCTTTGACCAATGATTCTTGGTTCTAAGGCTACACGCACCGCAGGCGTGGGTTGGCAGCGGGCTTAGCCGCCGAGCCCGGCGGGTTGAAGGGGTTTGGGTGCGCAGCAAGGGAATCCGGCGGGTTGGGAGTGGAATCGGGTTGGGAGAGCCGTTGTCAAATGGCTCTCTCCAACGTATATATATATATATATATATATATATTTTTTTTTTCTTTTTCATTTAATACCTTCTATATATACCCTCCATACACAACATATACACATACCCAACCAAATTTCTTCATCTTCCAAATTACACAAATTCAATCATCCTCCAAATTACACAAATTTCTTCATCCTCCAACCAAATTTCTTATACAAAACAACCATGAATCCAAACACGTCGGTACGAGGAAGAGGTTCACGTGGTGCCGGTGGTTCGCGAGGTGGTTCACGAGGAAGAGGTTCGAGAGGTGGCGGTGGTTCGGGAGGTGCCGGTCCGTCGGGAGGTGCCGGTGGGTCGGGATTCGGCGGTGGGTCGGCATTCGTCGATTACGCGAACCACGAACCGTATATACCGCAATTTGACGCTCAACAACAACCGCCGTTTATACCGCATTTTGATACACAAAACGCCGGTTACGGAACCGGTTATGCGCTAAATTTCTTTCCTTACCCTCCAAATTACTTTCCCACCCAATTTTCTCATACTCCCTTTCCCACCCACTACGGGACATCCGGTGTCAATACGGATTATAACCCCGGAAATACGGGTAACCCCGAATTCGTACCCCGTGATACGGCCTCGGGTTCCGATTCAAGCGAAACACATTCGTATGTTCCGGAAACCCAACGGTTGCCAACCGAAGGTTCCGCTTCACCCGATGCCGAACCCGAGGCCGAACCCGAGCTTTTCCCCGAAAAACCGAAACAAACCTTCCCCACCCGCGCAACTGCAAAAAAATGGACACCCGATGAGGAAGTAGCGTTATGCCAGGCGTGGATTAACGAGTCCGAGAACCCCTCATCCGGTAACGCGCAAAGATCTAGTATATTTTTTCGTTAATTTGTTAAGTTATTCGTTTATTTTTTCGTTAATTTATTCATTAATTTTTTCGTTAATTTATTTGTAGTTCAATTTTGGAAGTCAATCGAGTGGTCGTTTTACGCCCGACTTCAAGTCGCCCCGTACAGAACCCACCACCAACTGACTGCAAAATGGAAGGCGATGAACAAAAAAATCATGGCCTTCAACGGAATATACAACCAAATAATGAACAATAGGCCTAGCGGAGAAAGCGACGTCAACCTTCTAAAAAAGGTTCGTTCCCATTACCAAATGACGGAGGGCGGTGCTTTCCCCTTCGAAAACTGTTGGGAGATAGTCCGTCACAGCCCTAAATGGGCTGCAGTTCCGTTAATGTCCGGTGGGTCTTCGTCTCGCTCAACAAAACGTACTCGCACGTCCGGGTCTTCCGATGCTCACTTTGGTCAAGATTCCGACGAGGTTGAGGTTCCGCCACCTAAACGACCCGTAGGTCGGGGCAAGGCGAAAAAGGCCCTTAGAGGGGGCCAATCTTCCACCCCCACGACGGAACTGTATGAGTCGTGGGACCGCAATTTGGCAGAAAAAATGGAGTACAAGATGAAAAAACTTGAACTCGATAGGAAAATTGCGGAACTCGAAGAAAAAAAACTCCAACTCCAACTAAATGCGGAATACGAGCAAGACTGGTTGTTCTGCAAAACCCCGCATGACCACCTTTCGGGTTTGGAGTTGGAAGCCGTGTTGCAAAAAAAGGTTGTACTAAGAGCGAGACACGACTTCAAGTTTTAGTTTATTTATTTTCGTATTTTTTAGTTTATTTTTTTCGTAATTTTTTTAGTTTACTTAATTTTAGTTTAGTTAATTATGTAACTTTTATTAATATTAGAATTTTTAACTTATTTTTAACAATATTATTTATTTAATTATGTTATTAAATTAAATTAAATAAATGAAATAAATAAAATAAATTGAAAAGTGAGAGAGTTGGGAGGGTTGGGTGTGTGTTGTAGAGGGTTATGGGAGGGTAAAGAGAGGGTTGACCAAAAGCTGATGTGGAAGTTGATGTGGCATTCAAAAAGTGAGTGGGTTGAGTGGGTTGGGTGCGTGTAGCCTAAATGGCTTATACAAGTGTACATTGTGCATATTAGTTAACTAACATTTCCTTCTTTCTTACACTAAAAAGCAAAATGCATGATGATTCACTATAATAAAAAATAAACGATGTCTTTGAGATTTTTACTGCCCTACTCCTAATTGGTAAATATATTGACAAGCTGTTTACACAGACATGTATCTATATACATACGAAAGAGACGTTGAAGTAAGAACCCCAAAACACTGGAATTAAAACCAAGGCAAAATGGGTTATCCTACCACATCACCGTAAACCACTATGCTGCATTGTCTTTGTGTGCTTAATTTGTGTCATTAAATTATAAATAAACTAGTATTGAGAAAAAAATAATTAAAAATGCTAACAAGTGAAATCAATCCTAGGGTAGATAGAATATCCCACCACATACCCCTAAGCCTCAACCACTATGTTGCATTGTCTTTGTGTACTTAATTTGTGTCATTAAATTATAAATAAACAAGTACTAAGATGCATAAACTCTAACTTATCAGTCACTAGAAAACAGAAATTTGACATGTAAAATGCTCTCTATTCATTAGTGAAATAGATAATATGGAATTAGGCTCCACTTTCAATTATGGAAACTCAAACCTGGTGCTTTCAAATTCAAAATGAGACAATTCTCTCCACCCAACATGTTTCTGTATGGAAATGTTACATTTGTTGTTGACTAATGTGATTACAAATTTTTACTACAGAAAAAAACAATTGCTATCAGTTTTGAAGTTAATGAAATAGAAATTTAATTCAAAGCCATAAATGGACATTTTTTGGGGAAGAAGGGAATGAGTTCAAATCTGGAACTCTTTTAAATAAAAGATATGTATTCCAGTATTCCACAAACTTGTATAACAAAAGCTTTTACACCAAACCATAAGAGTATAAACAAATATATTGCAGGTTTTGGGCAAAAAAACGCTTGAGCATATTGATAAAGGGTATAAGTGATATTTTAGAAATAGGCGTAAGACGGGATAAAATAGTCATTTAGATAAATAGCATATATGATATTTGTACATTAGGTCAGGTAAATATGATATTTTCAATTTTAATAAGAGTATTAACCCTTTATTTATTTATTTATTAACATAAACTAGTAGAATTTTTCACGTTTTCTTGTCAATCTTTACCATGAATTATTAATTTGGACGTAAGAAATCGTGAAAGAGTGGACATTATCAAATAACCAATGCTTTTAAATAATTTAACTTAGAGAAAATAATTTAAATACCCACTGAGCCACCCCTCTTTCGTCTCCTACCCAATCTCTCCCACCGATTACCCAAATACCCACCGATCCGCCAAAAACCTCCGACAGCCGCCAAAAAGCCTTCCCCAAACATCCTTCCTTATTCAACCGCCAATGGTGAATCAAATGAGCCGCCAAATGAAATTGAGCCAAGGGGTAGGTGAGCCTTGGCGACCGCCAAGATAAAATTGTAATAAGGAAGGGTGTTTGAGCCGCCAATGTAATAAGGAAGGGTGTTTGACCGCCAATTATTGTAATACAAATCTAGACATACACTTGGTAATACAAATTTGAGCCGCCTTCAAACCATCAAACCATTGCTTTCTCACATATTTTTTAAAGTTTTCTCACAATAATTTGAGCCGCCAATTTAAAATTATAGACCGCCATCAAACCATAATAATACAAAGTTGAAATATTTTGGCGGTCGCCGGAAAGTGTTTGGCGGCAGGATTTTGGCGGCCCGGTGGGTATTTGGGTAATCGGTGGGAGAAACTGGGTAGGAGACGAAAGAGGGATGGCTCAGTGGGTATTTAAATTATTTTCTCTTTAACTTATTTTAACTTGTAGCACTTTATCATTCCTATTTACGGGTATTGTAATCAATTTAAATGTTATATTTATTACAAACTTTATATTGTAAATGATGTTAACTTCTAGAAACCATGAATCAAACCACAAGTAACCTGTAACTATATTGTAAATGATATTAACTTCTAGTAACCATGAATCGAACTACAAGTAATCGCTTTATTTCAGTTTGGGTTGGTGTAGTCTAAATTCAGCCTTTTCAAGTAATCTTATCCACATCATGCAATTTGTATCACATTTCCCTCACTAACCGAACCATCAACTCCCTTGAACTCTTATGAACATTGCTTTATTAAATTTACACACGCAAAAAAAAAAAAAAAAAAATTGTTGGGAAAAGATCGGTCAATCTCAAATTTGATTAACTTTATAAAAGAAACAACATACCACTGTACTTCTATGAACGAGTTCACGAAAATTATACAACCGATCATAACGATACTTTAGAAATTTGGTACAGTACTGCCCTCTCAAATAAAATGAAAGCTTCAAATCCATACAAACAGATTTTATATCAGCAGCATACATGACTTGCAAATATGACCAATTTAAAAGAATTCTTTTAATCTAAGCAAACACTTCCGAATCAATTTGCTCAATATTTGGGAAGATTTGTCGTAGACTAGTCAAATACTCCGGTGACTTTGCCTGCAAAACGGCAAAAAAAGATGTTAGATACTCCCACCGTCCCAAGACAAATGTCTACAATGAAAAAGCACACCATATTATACATGTTATTATATTGTTAATTAACCAAAAGACTTTTTCCCCGTAATAATAGATGGTGTAATTCATTTTGCCATCTCATAGTTAAAGGGTAAATTTGGAAAGTTAGGTAATTTCAGTTTTGAAAGTAAACGCTCATTTTGGGACAAACAGAAGTAGAGATGTGAACGTTTATTTTGGGACGGAGGGAGTTCATTTATAAAGAATACACGGACAAAAGAGTCATCTGGTAGAGCCTAGCCTCCCTAGAAGTCGAGGATTTAAGGCTCATCAAAGGTGACCAGTGGGTGCGAGTATTTGTCGTATGTGTGTGTGTCTATATATATATATATATAGGGGTGGGTTCAAATGTGAACCACTTTTTGGTTGTAAACGTGAGGACAGTCGAGAGCGCGACACGTGGCGGATGACTAGGCGCCACGTCAGGTCCACGGCGGATGACTAGGCGCGATTCATGGGAGAGCATTGAATTAAAGGGGGGGGACCACACTCAAAGCCGCCACGTGTCGCACTCTCGGTTGTCCTCACGTTCACAACCAAAAAGTGGATCACATTTGAACTTTCCTCTCTCTCTCTCTCTCTCTCTCTCTCTATATATATATATATATATCCATATAGAGTGGCTTAATCAAATGAGAACTCGGTAGTTTGTGGTAATTGTGAGATCCAATTTCAGTCAATCATTTTATAATATTAACTGTTTTTTGGGGTTTTTTGATTTTACTACTTGGATCACTTTGGTTCCATTTTTAACTAACAAGTTGTTGCAGTTTGTCAATTGCAATTGTCTATATGGCTATCTCACATGGTATTCTGTGACATATTTGAGTATATAACCTTAAATAAGATTTTAATTAAATTCACAACCTTTTGATGAGTATAGAGTCACTTTTGTTATAGCAGGTCATAAGGTCATGAATTTAATTTATATCACATTTAGGTGCTGTTTGGTTGGTTTTCCATTGAGTCATGTATGGATAAAGTTGGCTGTGTGGATTAATTTGTGTGTATAGAGTGCGAAGTTTTTTGTTTGGGAGAGTTAACTTGTTTTTTAATTGAGAGTGACATGTATGGAAAAACTTGGCTTTCTGCATAAAGCTCCCCCTAAAAACTTACTTAATAAGCCACTTTCTATATCATTAAGCCACTACCAAACAGTCATGTATAGCTGACTGAATAAACTGTCTCTCATTAAGTTCATTAAGCTGCTAACAAACAGGCCCTTAAGATTATACACCTAAACAATCCATATATTGTACCAACATGACATCCTACTAAATAGGATTGGTTTTAATGATTTTGTTGTAGTTTTTTAATTTCTAAGGGTTTGATCATTATGGTTTATTTATAACTGTATGATCATTGTATATAGCAATTCTGGTCAATTACCATTTGCATTAGAAGCATACTTTGTAATAAAATTTGTACACCGATAAATATCTTAGTTATAACTAAGTGGCTATGCTTTATGCATCTTTTACTTGTATCTAAATCCAACTAAAAGTTTCAAATATTTGTTTTCATGAAAAAGAGTAAGTTGATTTTAGGATGGATACATTATTTTTGTTTTCTTTTTGCATCATAACTAAAATGTGCCTTGTGCTAATTAACCCTTTAAATCAAATTTCATATATCTGAAGTCCATTCTAACTTAATTTTATAGCACCATAGCACACCTAATATCTCTTTTTGATAATCTGTAGCATATAATATTTAATTTACTATTTAATCATATACTGTACCAGCAACATATCTCATGCTGAAAAGTTTTTTTAATCATTAGTTAATACCAAAATTCATCATTTAATGTTTTTTTGCAAAGCATAAAACAAACTGCATTTTTGTATCATGGCAGTACAGGTTGTCCTAAAAAGCAGCATATACTTGTACTCTTAATTCAGAGAAAAAAATAATAATAAAAGATAACTACTTAGAAACTATTATCTTCTAAAAATAGTATGGAAAAGCATAACAGCAGAAAAACAGCATTCCCCAATGGAGAGAGGTGAAACGAAGCAAATTTATTATTTTCTTGGTCCCATAATAATTGCACGACTTGGAGTCAAAATTACCTAATAGCCCATTACCATCATTGCGAACCAGTTAATGGTATTAATTTGAATCCACAATAACTCTTTTATGTTCACACAGAATCTTATTTTAGATGGTACACATAGTTCAAACATTTTACTTACTTAAACTATAAGCCAAATCAGTTGCAATTTCATAAAAGGATGTAGTATCATATAGAAGATAATCCAGAGCCTATATCTAGCATGGAGATGTATAACCAATAATTTTTAAACATATAATAAGATATACTTACACATGGATTGTGCTCAAGATAAATGGTGGTTAGCTTCTCTCTCGAACCAGAAACCGCCTCAGCGATACCATCTAACGATGCAAGCTGGTTGTCATTGAACCATAGATCTTCCAAGCTGCAACGACAAAAAAACAAAAAAAGAAAGAAAAAGAAAAACAATAATTAAAACTACGGTGGATATGATGAAAATAAATTCATATAATTCATGTATGCATACCAAGTGAGCTTTTCAATGTCCTCAATTGCAGCAAGCTTATTTGAAGAAACATCTAAGACCCGTAGGTTTGCCAAAGTTGACAACCCTTCCATTTTCATGATACCATTATGGCTTAAGTATAATTCTTCTAATGCAGTACATTCCTGGACATGGTACATAGTTGCGTTAGTCATTCAGATAGAAAAGCCATATAAAGGGTTTAATTTAGAATAAATTACAAATTTGGTTCATGTGGTTTCTTTTTTCTTGGTTTTGGTCCTTCCACTAACGAAAGTTAAATTCCATCCGTTAACTCCCTCATGTGCAAGTCATTTTATCTCTGAAATATGAGACGGCTACGACGTATACTGAAATACTTTTTAATACACCCTCATTTCATATATAAAATGACTACTCTGTCCTCATGTGCAAGGCACATGGTGGAGTTAACATTTGGAGCTTAACTTCCATTAGTAGGAGGGACTAAAACCAAGCACTTTTGCATACCATGAAGGTTTTCTTACAATCAAAATTTTGTAAGGATCAAAACCAAGAAAAACAACAAACCACAGGGACCAATATTGCAGCTTACTCTTTTTACTATAGATAAAAAGTTACCTCCAATCCTTTCATAGAAGTTAGTCGATTGCTTTGCAAACTGAGCTTCTTAATGCATTTTAATCCACATAAGTTGATGACTTTTATACGGTTCCGACCTAACCATAGCTCCTGTAAGTTTGTCAAGTTCTGCAGATTCTCGATCACCTATAATAAACACAAAGGAATTAACTCTGGACTAAGCAATTACTTGAAGCAACAAAGCACAGTACATCAATCATCTTCTCCATCACCACAAAGACTATTTTCTCACTTGCACAGATACATTATACAAAGTACACAACATAGAGAAAAATATGTACATAGCAGATGAAGCAATGTTTCGGTGAATAATGTGAAAAAATGACTTTGCTATCTGACTATCAAACATGATGTCTTTTGTTTTTATATCAGTAAAAGGTTTTGGAAAGTCAAATTACTTCAAATCTGTTTCCATGGATAATTAACCAAAAAAACACCTAAATTTATGAATCTAATCAAAAGGTTTAGGGGACTAGGCTAGTGATAACCCTACATGTCCATCCTCTGTACCTTGTTCAACTTTGTCTGTTTGTCGGAAGTATGTAAACGAAAGTTCGTTTGTAGAAAATTGAGTCTGATATCCATTAAAGCTTCATGCTTCCTTTCATAGTCTTGAAAACACAATCATGGGAAAAGAGTTTGCATCTTTGTTAAAACTTGCATGCAAATATTTTTCTTTATTAAAAACATGAACGGCTTGAAGTTATGTAGTGAGACTTTAGTGATCTGCATATGAAATAATCAACATGGACTTCTGGTTCAGAACAAAATCCTCACCCTTAATCTATTGGAACCAAGTTCAAGAATTTGAAGTTGATACAAGTGCTCAATCTCCTCAATCTTGGTGACTTCATTTTTAGAAACATAGAGTTCCTTGAGTGTGCTCGACACCTTGGACACTCCAGTCATTGCTGAAATTTCATTGAAGGAAACATCAAATACCAGGAGGCTTTTAAATATGCTAACATCCGGAATCTTTTTCAGCTGGTTGTCTCTGAGAACCAACTCCTGCACAAACAGCAAAAATAATGTATTAAAGCCACACAAAGTACATCTGCACAACAAAATGAGACTCACAGCTTATTCAGTTAACCATACATGATTTTTTGGTAGTGTTTTAACGGTATACAAAGTGGCTTATGGTAAAGCTTCTACGGGGAGCTTTATGCAGAAAGACAACTTTTTTTTCCAAACCTGCCCTTCCCACTTAAAAGACACACTCCTTTCATCTATAAAAAGGACTTCCCCAATATATACAGGCAGATTAATCGGCATATTCTGCTTTATCCATACAGGTTTTAATGAAAAAGCCCCTTAGTTGTTTGCTTATTAAGCACTCTAAAGCAATAGCATCACTGTCAATCTGTCATCCAGGTTTTCTTGGGATGCCAAGCATTAATTAGATGCAACATTCTAAAATCATATTACTCCTTCGCTTAGTCAAATACAGACAAATAAATAAAGAAATCATGGTGATAGGATCACTGAAAGTACAAAACAATCAGTAACTGACTAGTAGAATGAGCACTACACATTTAACACATAAAATTACTTGACAACAGCTTTACATCAGATGTAGAACTATTCTTCACTTACCCATTTGCAACGCAACACCATGTCCTTTGTCTAATGGACACACAACAAAAACTCTCGTATTTTCACCTATGTTTCATTTAAAGTTATAATTACTCTAACCTCTGTTAATGAACATCGAGAGATAGTCCATGTCAAGGGTAATATTACCTTCTATGAATGGTGGTGACTCGACTTCCTTAGAGTCCTTGTATTTCCTGCTGATGGTATGGTCCATATTTCAATATTTCTACTCACGGTGGTCCACTATAATTCTTGCCAGGCTGTGATTTGTGATCACTATAGCAGAGCTCCTCTATACAAAGAAATTTCTGCATACTACCTCCATCATATATTAGGTGCAATGAACGACTTCCAAAAAATGTCTTAACCCTTAGGTGTTTCGTGACCATTAATAATCTTAATCAAGTTTGCGTAATTTAAAGTTACATCTTGCACATAATATTGGATCCACGACCGTATCATTTCCTCACCTTACCTAATTTCCGGCAACACCCGTGGTTCACAGGCTAGGGCAGTATTACTAATTATTTCACTGTAGCGCATATAACATCTAAATATTACCACATACAATCTGTTTTAAAACTTAAAACGGATTCATATTAATCCTAGATCACGCTATCTCACAACATAGATGTGGTAGATCAATGAATAAAAAGACTTGTCTGTGAATTACAGATTTGGCTGATCTGTGCATGCATCAATTACAGCAATCCTAATTCCTAAAACTATTAAAAAAGACTCCTAACAGTGTCTGTGTGTGCATGCTATATCTGACGTCACATCAATTTGTATTGATCTTCAATTATTTCATGATAATAATTGATTCGTTAACCGCCAAACCGTATCCTATTTAAGCAAAAAGTGGAGAGAAGTATCACGAGGCCGAAGACAGATTCCCACTAGAAATTCGAATAGCCAGATACGCAAAGATATAACTAATATTACTACATCCATGCAAAAAAGCAAGGCGATTGTGGGGTCGTAAAATGCAAAAACCATATTCTTCTTTCTGATTGTACAGAGTGCAAGTGTAACCACAATACCACATTAAACCATATTGGAACCATGAATTAACATTCAAACACACATATTCGCACTTATATATAGTTATACCCAATGCTCATATGGTTTTCAGAACATAACCTAATTCATATCACTTTTTCTTAAAAATAAATCACAACTTTAAAGATTATCTAGTACAAGATCACATCTATATCTAATCCTACAACATCAATCTCACAATAACAACTTCACCACATTACAACATTACACTACATGATGTCCATAACTAAAATGCAAATTGCATTGAACTTAAATCTCAAGTTACTATACTAATCAGTACGCATACACATTATCCTCAAAAGTTAAATGAACTAGCACCGTTCTTAACATCCAATCCAATACCAAAAAAAATTGAAAAAAACCTAAAATCAAACAGTTATTCAACTTAAATCTCAAGTTACTATAATAATCAGCAAACACGATTTCAGTACGTAAACACATTATCCTCAGAAGCTAAATAACCTAGCATCGTTCTTAACATCGAATACAAAAAACCTGAAAAAACCTAAAATCGAAGAACAAAAGTTGATGAAATCAAACGATTAAACAGAAAAGAAGCATATACCTCGAGGCCGGAAATGGAGTTCCAGTGCGAAATAGGCTCAACACCGGCATCATTGAAGAGATTCTGACGAAGAGATAGCTTTTTGAGATTCGATAAATGAGACATACGTGAATCTAACTTAGTCAATCGATTTGCCGTCAAATCGATCTCGATGAGAGTAGGCGGGAGGTCGATTGAATCGAGATCATGGAGCTGGTAGCTGCTGGCATCGAGGATAGTCATCGGCGTAGATTCTTCTTCTTCGATCATCGGATCGTTGGCTGCTATTGGCTCCATTGATACAGAGTTACAGAGCACTAAGAACAAACCCTAGAACCAGTAATCGAAGGTGGAATGATCGTTTGCTTCTCGATTTCCATTTTCTTTCTTTCTATTTGAAAAAGAGAAAGGCGAAAGTATTTTTTTTCTATTGTTAAAAAAGTTAAAAGTTTTACAAATAGTTACTTTTAACCGAGCCGAGTCGACTAGTGGGTTAATCAAGCCGAGCTCAAAAATTAATGTTGGGCTCGGGTTCGACTCGAGCTTCATTAACTTTTCAATATAGAGCTCGAGCTCGAATATTTTTTGAGTTATCGGGCTCGAGCTCGAAGCTCGTTTATGGGTTCGAACTCACAATCGATTAACTCGTTTATCTACTTGAGCTCAATAATTATTATATTTTTATACTATTATTAATAAAATATATGAACATGTTTAGCTCAAAAAAACGTATGCTCGAATGGCTCGGCTTGACTCGACTCGGAAAATTTAATCGAGTTTTCGAACGAGTCGAGTCGAACATTAGTGTTATAAAGCTCGGCTCGTTAATTTAAACAAGCTCGATTGTGTGTTCGATATCGACTCGAGCTCGAGTATTACTTAGCTCGAGCTCGAGATAAACGAGCTCGAGCTTGAGTAGCTCGTTAAAAGCTCGACTCGATTACACCCCCCTTAGATAAGATAGGACGGGATAAAAAAATAGTCTTCATGTTTGGTATGCATTGGACAAGAATCACATGGGATAACAAGACAAAATTCAATTTTTTTAGTTCCACCCAAATAGGTGGAACATTTGGGTAGAACAAGGTGGGACTAAATGTAAGGATAGTCGAGAACACACCACTACGTGGCATATTCACTCTGAATAATCATGTGTTATTAAGAATTAATAAACACAACATTCAATGTTATTCAGAGTGAGTAACACAACGTCTAGTGTTATTCAAAATGAATAATACAACATTATGTATTATTCAATATTATTCACTCTAAATAACACTAATGTTGTGTTATTAAGTTTGAATAATACATGATTATTTAAAGTTAATTTGTTACGTGTCACGCTCATGACTATCCTCACGTTTGCAATGAAATTTAAGTTTGCAACCCAATTTTGGCCTCCTTTACATAGCTTTATCTTTTTCAAAAGATAAAATTAAGAGTTAATTACATATTTAGTGTAACATCCAATTTTCAAAAACGGGATTTTTTTTAAGGTTTTAAATAAAAAGAATTTAATAAATAAATTTATTACGAAATAAATACGTTTTCACGGCGAACTGGCTCAATAAATGCCAACTAAAAATAAGTAACTAAAAATCCCATTTAATTATAAAATAAAAACCCACAAATAAATGTCAAGGTGTCGCTAGAACCGTCATCCACAGGAAAATCAAGCTGGGGCCTTGCCCTTATCCACTTCTAAACCAGAACCTGAAAAAAAAAGGGTAAACAACGAAAGGGTAAGCGAAAACGCTTAGTGAGCTAGCACTATGCCTATTTCATACTGCCACGCGGGCACATACCACAACCGGTGCCATCACAATCACACATACCAATCACATCATATCCACATCTTAACGGTTTCCCGCTCTTCGGATCATCCCGCAATCCGGCCTTAGTGGTTACCCACTCTTCGGATCATCCCGCAATCCGGCCTTAGTGGTTACCCACTCTTCGGATCGTCCATCGACCCGGCCTCAGTGGTTACCCACTCTTCGGATCGTCCCACGACCCGGCCTTAGCGATTACTCGCTCTTCGGATCGTCCCACGACCCGGCCTTTCAATTTACATCAACATACACGTATGTCACAATATAAGGCACGCAAAACCCACTCACAATTATAAAAGTGACTCCACCAAATCATGCATACATACACACGAAACAATATAAAACAAGCACAGTGTAACTCACCTTATAGCAGCTTAGGGTATTCCTCGGTATCCTCACGATAGCAAGTTAACTCACCTAAACAATTCAATCGTAAAGCACATTACTTACTATCAAATCAATACGAAGACTCGATACCGAAACAAGGGTCTTAGACGTAGCTAGACTAGTCCAATTTCCCCTAAAATTCACACATTGCTATCCTATAACATCCCTATCCATTCCAATACCAAAAACCAACATTAAACGACTTCTAGCAACGAATTAACGGTTCAAAAACAACATTAAACCCTAGCCTATCGATTACTTGATAATCACTTCAATTAAACCAACAACATGCTTAAGATTCTTACCTTGTGATCGATTAACAACCACACTTGATTCTCCGTCTTTTGCCTTTGAGAATCGCACACACCGCTTAATAATCCAAATTACCGAATTCGCTTTTCCTGGAAAATCAGCCAACTTCGACTAGTTGCTGCTCCTTACTGGAGCCTCCGATGCTCGATCCCTCCGGTCAGATTTAAGAACAATGAGTCGTGAAGCCGCTGTCCAAATTTCATGACGATCCGACGGTTAACGAAGGAGAACGAGCCGATCTCCCACGGCTGCGCAATCCTGACAGCAATTTCGAAATTTAACCCCAAACTCATTATAATCGATTTCAAAGCAAAACCCCAACAATACTTAGTCCTAAATTCGATTAACATCGAAAACCCAACCATAAACAATCTCGAAACATCAACAAATCAAAACCCTAACTTACGAAATCGGTTAACAACGGGATTAGAAACCTTACCTTATGCGATCGGAACTTGAATCCAACCCTCGATCAACCTTTTCTAAATCGATCTCCCTTTGTCTCTCTCTCTTTTGGTTTCTCTCTCTCGGTTTCTTTCTCTCCAAGTAAAAGAATGGAATTATGAGGAGAAGGTAGGAGATTTGGGGTATTTATAAACCCGGGCCGGGCTAATGCTCCTAGCCTAAGCCCATAACTTAATCTAAGCCCACACCAATCCTAATTAAAGTCAACTCTAATTTAATAATAATAATACTACTAACTAATATAACTCCCGGATTTTGGGGCGTTACAACTCTCCCCCACTTACAAGGATTTCGTCCCCGAAATCAATCTGCGAAAAGTCCCTGTACTTCTCCAGCATCTCAGCTTCATGCTCCCGAATCCATTCAGATTCTTTTCTAAGTTGCCCTTGAACTTTTTCGATACTACTCTCCTTGTTCCGCAACCTCCAAGCGTAAGCGAATACCCTGCCTCTCTACGTAACAACACCACCCAATAAAAAAGAGATGTATCGCAATACCCCATCATCTACTTGACGCACTCGGGAGGCGTCAAGATCAACTCCTCACACAACTTCGCTGCAAACCTCGAATGCCGATTGCTAATCTGCACCCCAACACCTAATCCCGACAGTCCTCACTCGACCCTTGAAGCCTACGAGTGTAACCACCAGTGTAGGAAACACAAGCGTCAAGTAAGACTAGTCTGGATCACAACTCGACCTTCACAAATCCCCTGTACCTAACTTCCTCCAACCTCAAAATCAAAGCAAACAACAACTTCGTACGAACGAGCATCCGTTCCACGCTTTCCTACAATAACATTCGAAAAACTAACACCGTTCTATCAAGCGTCTGCCTATAGACCCGGTTCATCAAACCACCAATGTAGCTGGGCAGCAGCGAGGCCGAAAAGCCTCGCTAAGAACTCACATCATGCATCTGACTCTGAACGCTGCCTTGTGGATGTCTCCCTCCTCCACCTCAACTGGTGCTAAATCGAAGAAAATCAAACTTGAAACCACGCCGCTTCCGAAAGCTGCTCAACAAGTCACCATTTTTAGGTAAGGGATACCTACTCCCGGTGATAACCCGAGTGAGTTTTTGCTAACCACTACCCATGCGATGACCCCTGTTCTTCTTCTCCACGACCCTTAGATGGCGAACCCCGAAACTAACTACTCAACGGGTAACCTTTCTCCCCTGAAGGCTTAAGCAGCCCGCTAGTTCTTAGAGCTCAAGTGATGCTAAACGACTGGGGTCCCCGCAACTGATGCTAATCCGAGCATCAAGTCGAACCTAATCTCAACATGTCTACCGGTCGGAATCCCGATAGATCTCCCGAAAGCACGCCCGAAGGTTCACTGACTACCGATGCTTCCTCTCGACTGATTGCTTAAGGCGTAAGCTAAATAACCCATGCAATCACGCGACAGGTACCGTCTCCTCAACGCGACCGAATAGAACGCCGTCTTGGTTCGCTCTCTTTCGCCGTACACGACCAACTATCCCTCCCCCACTTGGGCCTTGGGTACGAACCAACTGGCCTCCTTGATCTTCTCGGCTATAAACTCTATAAACGACAAACACTGCTCTCTAGGCAGCCACCTAGAATAACCTCGAGTCGAGGATGCTAACCCATCCAAACGCGACTCCAAGCTCCTCTTATCCTTATCTATTCTTCCAAGAAGAATTAACAACTACCTTCAAAACCCATATTGGCGTAGGGAGCGTCCTCCGCTCCTGGTATTTAGCACGTAGACAATCACCAGTCCTTCTTTCCCTTAGGCAGGGCATTTGGGAATGCTTCGACGTCAACGTAGCTGCGTCTTCGGTCCCGCCTCTGCTACAGGCCTTGGCCTCCAGATTCCTAACCGCTAGATCTGTCTCGATCTTCAGGTCTATCATCCGACAACATCTCTCTCTCTCCAACTAAAGAGTCTAACCTAACCACAACTGCTGGAGTGTCTCTCCAACCTTAACATAAACATCTATCCTTGAGTCAGGGCTTACTGTCTCTAGGTAAAACCCCCTCCCTCTATTGACCACCAAAAACTATATCCAACAACATATTCACCTAGAACCATGCCTTATGACATGCACTAACGTATTCTCAACCGTACTGCTATAGGATCATAGTCAACCGACTAAGTGTTCTAAGGATCCCACTACTCTCTACACTGACTCTACAAGTCTACAGGTTTAACTAACCTATAGCGCAATCCGACTCCAAACCAACTATTTCCAAAACCTCAGGATGCCTCAAAATCCTATCAAGAATCAAATCCGAACGAAAACTATAACACGGCTTTTAGAAATCGGGACGTACGATTTTCAGCATTAAACATGTTTAGAGATCAAACAGTTTAACATGTCTACAATAGGCTTTAGAAAAACATATCAAAATGAAAGTTTTAGATCAGCGCGTCTTAGGATTCCAACGAATCAAGAATGGACTGAATCGGGTTTAAAACGAGTCTTGTGCGAAATTTTGAAAACGGTTGCGGTATTTTCGTCTAAAACAGGAGCTGTTTCGGAAAACTCAGATTTTGGATACTTTAGCATAAAAATTACAGGTTGTTCGTGTGACAATAATTTGTAGTACACTGCTGGGGGTTTCTAAACATATATCGTATGAAGTAATCCGATAAACGAGCAATTAGTTATGATTTTTACAAACAACACAAAATTTTTAAAAAAATTTCCAGCAGCTTATAACTATAAAATCATGTTTCTATACGAAATTTCGAAAGAAGACGCCCCACCAAACGAACAACTGAATTAATAGAAACACTCAATAACCTTTATCAACAAAACACATTAAGCACGAACGAATAGATCGAATGACACGAATGAAAACATAAGGAGTCCGTACACGTATCAAATAAACGCAACGGAAATTTAGCAAACGAATATACGTAACGAAGAAACAAGAAATCCGTACCGGTGCTCATAATCCACCGAGTGTAAATAAGCAGTCTAAACAACTCTCACCAGTTGAGTGCTCCTAAAGTCACCCTTCTAAATGTTTAACAAAGTAATTTAGGAACAATACTACTTGAGGTCATTCCACTATCCACATCTAGAGTGTCCTACCACACCCTTCTTTAATCATAGCTAAAGCTCACGCAGTACTTAACACTAGTCATTAGTGCACATGCAATCCTAACGACTAGATCACGTCCCCACCCACACATATAAGTGCATAACACATATGTTTAAACCTCATATAGTCATTCTCATGCAGTATCATAAGCAACAAATAACCTCATCAAATTGTATTTACAGCTCAAGCATTCATCGGTCCCCTAACTGTCGTCAATCAAATTGAGATTCCCAAGATTTAATCAAATTCAAATCTACACCGGTGTTTATAGTAGTACTATTATTTGGGCCCGTACTGCTATAACCAACCGAAAATCGATAACCGGCTTGAGATCACAAGACAACAATCAAACAAGAACATGCCTAGTAACCCCTTACCGACTTCTCGAGGTGTTTACATTTGAGGTTGATACCATCCTAAATCAATCTCAATCCTATCGACTAAGTAGGTAGTCCACAAACATAAATTACCAACATACTCCAAGAGGAGTTGCCAAAAATCACAACTCAAACGTTAACACATAATCACTTTGATGGCACAAAATAATCAAATACAGATAGTGCTACTCACCCCCACCTTGAAGTTCCGTTGACAGTTCTGACCCTTGACCATTTTCTTTTTCCCAAAATCTCCTAGTTTAAGTCCAACCACACACACACTCGCAAGCATGTGTGCTGATTCTCTTAAACCTAGGCTCTGATACCAAGTTGTAACATCCAATTTTCAAAAACGGGATTTTTTTTAAGGTTTTAAATAAAAAGAATTTAATAAATAAATTTATTACGAAATAAATACGTTTTCACGGCGAACTGGCTCAATAAATGCCAACTAAAAATAAGTAACTAAAAATCCCATTTAATTATAAAATAAAAACCCACAAATAAATGTCAAGGTGTCGCTAGAACCGTCATCCACAGGAAAATCAAGCTGGGGCCTTGCCCTTATCCACTTCTAAACCAGAACCTGAAAAAAAAAGGGTAAACAACGAAAGGGTAAGCGAAAACGCTTAGTGAGCTAGCACTATGCCTATTTCATACTGCCACGCGGGCACATACCACAACCGGTGCCATCACAATCACACATACCAATCACATCATATCCACATCTTAACGGTTTCCCGCTCTTCGGATCATCCCGCAATCCGGCCTTAGTGGTTACCCACTCTTCGGATCATCCCGCAATCCGGCCTTAGTGGTTACCCACTCTTCGGATCGTCCATCGACCCGGCCTCAGTGGTTACCCACTCTTCGGATCGTCCCACGACCCGGCCTTAGCGATTACTCGCTCTTCGGATCGTCCCACGACCCGGCCTTTCAATTTACATCAACATACACGTATGTCACAATATAAGGCACGCAAAACCCACTCACAATTATAAAAGTGACTCCACCAAATCATGCATACATACACACGAAACAATATAAAACAAGCACAGTGTAACTCACCTTATAGCAGCTTAGGGTATTCCTCGGTATCCTCACGATAGCAAGTTAACTCACCTAAACAATTCAATCGTAAAGCACATTACTTACTATCAAATCAATACGAAGACTCGATACCGAAACAAGGGTCTTAGACGTAGCTAGACTAGTCCAATTTCCCCTAAAATTCACACATTGCTATCCTATAACATCCCTATCCATTCCAATACCAAAAACCAACATTAAACGACTTCTAGCAACGAATTAACGGTTCAAAAACAACATTAAACCCTAGCCTATCGATTACTTGATAATCACTTCAATTAAACCAACAACATGCTTAAGATTCTTACCTTGTGATCGATTAACAACCACACTTGATTCTCCGTCTTTTGCCTTTGAGAATCGCACACACCGCTTAATAATCCAAATTACCGAATTCGCTTTTCCTGGAAAATCAGCCAACTTCGACTAGTTGCTGCTCCTTACTGGAGCCTCCGATGCTCGATCCCTCCGGTCAGATTTAAGAACAATGAGTCGTGAAGCCGCTGTCCAAATTTCATGACGATCCGACGGTTAACGAAGGAGAACGAGCCGATCTCCCACGGCTGCGCAATCCTGACAGCAATTTCGAAATTTAACCCCAAACTCATTATAATCGATTTCAAAGCAAAACCCCAACAATACTTAGTCCTAAATTCGATTAACATCGAAAACCCAACCATAAACAATCTCGAAACATCAACAAATCAAAACCCTAACTTACGAAATCGGTTAACAACGGGATTAGAAACCTTACCTTATGCGATCGGAACTTGAATCCAACCCTCGATCAACCTTTTCTAAATCGATCTCCCTTTGTCTCTCTCTCTTTTGGTTTCTCTCTCTCGGTTTCTTTCTCTCCAAGTAAAAGAATGGAATTATGAGGAGAAGGTAGGAGATTTGGGGTATTTATAAACCCGGGCCGGGCTAATGCTCCTAGCCTAAGCCCATAACTTAATCTAAGCCCACACCAATCCTAATTAAAGTCAACTCTAATTTAATAATAATAATACTACTAACTAATATAACTCCCGGATTTTGGGGCGTTACAACTCTCCCCCACTTACAAGGATTTCGTCCCCGAAATCAATCTGCGAAAAGTCCCTGTACTTCTCCAGCATCTCAGCTTCATGCTCCCGAATCCATTCAGATTCTTTTCTAAGTTGCCCTTGAACTTTTTCGATACTACTCTCCTTGTTCCGCAACCTCCAAGCGTAAGCGAATACCCTGCCTCTCTACGTAAACAACACCACCCAATAAAAAAGAGATGTATCGCAATACCCCATCATCTACTTGACGCACTCGGGAGGCGTCAAGATCAACTCCTCACACAACTTCGCTGCAAACCTCGAATGCCGATTGCTAATCTGCACCCCAACACCTAATCCCGACAGTCCTCACTCGACCCTTGAAGCCTACGAGTGTAACCACCAGTGTAGGAAACACAAGCGTCAAGTAAGACTAGTCTGGATCACAACTCGACCTTCACAAATCCCCTGTACCTAACTTCCTCCAACCTCAAAATCAAAGCAAACAACAACTTCGTACGAACGAGCATCCGTTCCACGCTTTCCTACAATAACATTCGAAAAACTAACACCGTTCTATCAAGCGTCTGCCTATAGACCCGGTTCATCAAACCACCAATGTAGCTGGGCAGCAGCGAGGCCGAAAAGCCTCGCTAAGAACTCACATCATGCATCTGACTCTGAACGCTGCCTTGTGGATGTCTCCCTCCTCCACCTCAACTGGTGCTAAATCGAAGAAAATCAAACTTGAAACCACGCCGCTTCCGAAAGCTGCTCAACAAGTCACCATTTTTAGGTAAGGGATACCTACTCCCGGTGATAACCCGAGTGAGTTTTTGCTAACCACTACCCATGCGATGACCCCTGTTCTTCTTCTCCACGACCCTTAGATGGCGAACCCCGAAACTAACTACTCAACGGGTAACCTTTCTCCCCTGAAGGCTTAAGCAGCCCGCTAGTTCTTAGAGCTCAAGTGATGCTAAACGACTGGGGTCCCCGCAACTGATGCTAATCCGAGCATCAAGTCGAACCTAATCTCAACATGTCTACCGGTCGGAATCCCGATAGATCTCCCGAAAGCACGCCCGAAGGTTCACTGACTACCGATGCTTCCTCTCGACTGATTGCTTAAGGCGTAAGCTAAATAACCCATGCAATCACGCGACAGGTACCGTCTCCTCAACGCGACCGAATAGAACGCCGTCTTGGTTCGCTCTCTTTCGCCGTACACGACCAACTATCCCTCCCCCACTTGGGCCTTGGGTACGAACCAACTGGCCTCCTTGATCTTCTCGGCTATAAACTCTATAAACGACAAACACTGCTCTCTAGGCAGCCACCTAGAATAACCTCGAGTCGAGGATGCTAACCCATCCAAACGCGACTCCAAGCTCCTCTTATCCTTATCTATTCTTCCAAGAAGAATTAACAACTACCTTCAAAACCCATATTGGCGTAGGGAGCGTCCTCCGCTCCTGGTATTTAGCACGTAGACAATCACCAGTCCTTCTTTCCCTTAGGCAGGGCATTTGGGAATGCTTCGACGTCAACGTAGCTGCGTCTTCGGTCCCGCCTCTGCTACAGGCCTTGGCCTCCAGATTCCTAACCGCTAGATCTGTCTCGATCTTCAGGTCTATCATCCGACAACATCTCTCTCTCTCCAACTAAAGAGTCTAACCTAACCACAACTGCTGGAGTGTCTCTCCAACCTTAACATAAACATCTATCCTTGAGTCAGGGCTTACTGTCTCTAGGTAAAACCCCCTCCCTCTATTGACCACCAAAAACTATATCCAACAACATATTCACCTAGAACCATGCCTTATGACATGCACTAACGTATTCTCAACCGTACTGCTATAGGATCATAGTCAACCGACTAAGTGTTCTAAGGATCCCACTACTCTCTACACTGACTCTACAAGTCTACAGGTTTAACTAACCTATAGCGCAATCCGACTCCAAACCAACTATTTCCAAAACCTCAGGATGCCTCAAAATCCTATCAAGAATCAAATCCGAACGAAAACTATAACACGGCTTTTAGAAATCGGGACGTACGATTTTCAGCATTAAACATGTTTAGAGATCAAACAGTTTAACATGTCTACAATAGGCTTTAGAAAAACATATCAAAATGAAAGTTTTAGATCAGCGCGTCTTAGGATTCCAACGAATCAAGAATGGACTGAATCGGGTTTAAAACGAGTCTTGTGCGAAATTTTGAAAACGGTTGCGGTATTTTCGTCTAAAACAGGAGCTGTTTCGGAAAACTCAGATTTTGGATACTTTAGCATAAAAATTACAGGTTGTTCGTGTGACAATAATTTGTAGTACACTGCTGGGGGTTTCTAAACATATATCGTATGAAGTAATCCGATAAACGAGCAATTAGTTATGATTTTTACAAACAACACAAAATTTTTAAAAAAATTTCCAGCAGCTTATAACTATAAAATCATGTTTCTATACGAAATTTCGAAAGAAGACGCCCCACCAAACGAACAACTGAATTAATAGAAACACTCAATAACCTTTATCAACAAAACACATTAAGCACGAACGAATAGATCGAATGACACGAATGAAAACATAAGGAGTCCGTACACGTATCAAATAAACGCAACGGAAATTTAGCAAACGAATATACGTAACGAAGAAACAAGAAATCCGTACCGGTGCTCATAATCCACCGAGTGTAAATAAGCAGTCTAAACAACTCTCACCAGTTGAGTGCTCCTAAAGTCACCCTTCTAAATGTTTAACAAAGTAATTTAGGAACAATACTACTTGAGGTCATTCCACTATCCACATCTAGAGTGTCCTACCACACCCTTCTTTAATCATAGCTAAAGCTCACGCAGTACTTAACACTAGTCATTAGTGCACATGCAATCCTAACGACTAGATCACGTCCCCACCCACACATATAAGTGCATAACACATATGTTTAAACCTCATATAGTCATTCTCATGCAGTATCATAAGCAACAAATAACCTCATCAAATTGTATTTACAGCTCAAGCATTCATCGGTCCCCTAACTGTCGTCAATCAAATTGAGATTCCCAAGATTTAATCAAATTCAAATCTACACCGGTGTTTATAGTAGTACTATTATTTGGGCCCGTACTGCTATAACCAACCGAAAATCGATAACCGGCTTGAGATCACAAGACAACAATCAAACAAGAACATGCCTAGTAACCCCTTACCGACTTCTCGAGGTGTTTACATTTGAGGTTGATACCATCCTAAATCAATCTCAATCCTATCGACTAAGTAGGTAGTCCACAAACATAAATTACCAACATACTCCAAGAGGAGTTGCCAAAAATCACAACTCAAACGTTAACACATAATCACTTTGATGGCACAAAATAATCAAATACAGATAGTGCTACTCACCCCCACCTTGAAGTTCCGTTGACAGTTCTGACCCTTGACCATTTTCTTTTTCCCAAAATCTCCTAGTTTAAGTCCAACCACACACACACTCGCAAGCATGTGTGCTGATTCTCTTAAACCTAGGCTCTGATACCAAGTTGTAACATCCAATTTTCAAAAACGGGATTTTTTTTAAGGTTTTAAATAAAAAGAATTTAATAAATAAATTTATTACGAAATAAATACGTTTTCACGGCGAACTGGCTCAATAAATGCCAACTAAAAATAAGTAACTAAAAATCCCATTTAATTATAAAATAAAAACCCACAAATAAATGTCAAGGTGTCGCTAGAACCGTCATCCACAGGAAAATCAAGCTGGGGCCTTGCCCTTATCCACTTCTAAACCAGAACCTGAAAAAAAAAGGGTAAACAACGAAAGGGTAAGCGAAAACGCTTAGTGAGCTAGCACTATGCCTATTTCATACTGCCACGCGGGCACATACCACAACCGGTGCCATCACAATCACACATACCAATCACATCATATCCACATCTTAACGGTTTCCCGCTCTTCGGATCATCCCGCAATCCGGCCTTAGTGGTTACCCACTCTTCGGATCATCCCGCAATCCGGCCTTAGTGGTTACCCACTCTTCGGATCGTCCATCGACCCGGCCTCAGTGGTTACCCACTCTTCGGATCGTCCCACGACCCGGCCTTAGCGATTACTCGCTCTTCGGATCGTCCCACGACCCGGCCTTTCAATTTACATCAACATACACGTATGTCACAATATAAGGCACGCAAAACCCACTCACAATTATAAAAGTGACTCCACCAAATCATGCATACATACACACGAAACAATATAAAACAAGCACAGTGTAACTCACCTTATAGCAGCTTAGGGTATTCCTCGGTATCCTCACGATAGCAAGTTAACTCACCTAAACAATTCAATCGTAAAGCACATTACTTACTATCAAATCAATACGAAGACTCGATACCGAAACAAGGGTCTTAGACGTAGCTAGACTAGTCCAATTTCCCCTAAAATTCACACATTGCTATCCTATAACATCCCTATCCATTCCAATACCAAAAACCAACATTAAACGACTTCTAGCAACGAATTAACGGTTCAAAAACAACATTAAACCCTAGCCTATCGATTACTTGATAATCACTTCAATTAAACCAACAACATGCTTAAGATTCTTACCTTGTGATCGATTAACAACCACACTTGATTCTCCGTCTTTTGCCTTTGAGAATCGCACACACCGCTTAATAATCCAAATTACCGAATTCGCTTTTCCTGGAAAATCAGCCAACTTCGACTAGTTGCTGCTCCTTACTGGAGCCTCCGATGCTCGATCCCTCCGGTCAGATTTAAGAACAATGAGTCGTGAAGCCGCTGTCCAAATTTCATGACGATCCGACGGTTAACGAAGGAGAACGAGCCGATCTCCCACGGCTGCGCAATCCTGACAGCAATTTCGAAATTTAACCCCAAACTCATTATAATCGATTTCAAAGCAAAACCCCAACAATACTTAGTCCTAAATTCGATTAACATCGAAAACCCAACCATAAACAATCTCGAAACATCAACAAATCAAAACCCTAACTTACGAAATCGGTTAACAACGGGATTAGAAACCTTACCTTATGCGATCGGAACTTGAATCCAACCCTCGATCAACCTTTTCTAAATCGATCTCCCTTTGTCTCTCTCTCTTTTGGTTTCTCTCTCTCGGTTTCTTTCTCTCCAAGTAAAAGAATGGAATTATGAGGAGAAGGTAGGAGATTTGGGGTATTTATAAACCCGGGCCGGGCTAATGCTCCTAGCCTAAGCCCATAACTTAATCTAAGCCCACACCAATCCTAATTAAAGTCAACTCTAATTTAATAATAATAATACTACTAACTAATATAACTCCCGGATTTTGGGGCGTTACATTTAGTCCCTGTGGTTTGATGATTTTAACACTCTGGGTCCATTTTTAAAATAATTATGGATTTGGTACCTGTGGTTTACACTTTATAACGCTTTGGGTCCATGATTCCTAACTCCGTTAAAGCATTCTGTTAAGTTGGTCAGTTAAAGGGGTATTTTAGTCTATTAGAGAAAAATTTATTTACAATTAAAATCACAGGAACCAAAAATGAAAATTACTTAATAGTTTTAATATTAAAATAGTCAAATAGTCACCATTACTTAATAGTTTTAATTAGGGGTGTTCATTTTCGGATATCCGGAATTTCGGATATCCGAATTTCGGATATCCGAAAATTTCGGATACTTAAATTTACTATCCGAATCCGAATCCGAAATTCCGGATATCCGAAAATCCGGATATCCGAAATTCCGGATTCGGATACCGGATAATCCGAAAATTCCGAAATTCCGAAATATTTGATAAAAATGTCATTTTTAGCTTAAAAAAACCCAAAAAAAAAAACATCATTCTTGTACATAATAATCGTCCACATGTTTCCAATCATCCACAAGCTAATACGACATCAAATACTTAGTTTACGAGTTTTAAATAATAATACGAAGGTTTAAAGTAACATAAGAACATAAAATAATATATAAAATAATATATATCTATTATTAATAAAATGCATATGAGACTTTGAGTAGGGTTTTAATTTTTTATATATATGTATTATTAATAAAATAATATATAAAATAATATATTAATATAAAAATCGGATATTTCGGATATCCGAAAATCCGAAATTTTCCGAAAACACTATCCGAATCCGAATCCGAAAATCCGGATATCCGAAAATCCGGATATCCGAATTTTCGGATATTTTCGGATCGGAAATTTTCGGGTATTCGGATGTCGGATCGGATTCGGATTTTTTTGAACACCCCTAGTTTTAATATTAAAATAGTCAAGTAGTCACCATTACTTAAATAGTTTTAATATTAAAATAGTCAAATAGTCACCATCATCTTCTTCATCTTGTTTTTTCTCTGTATCTCACTGTTACCATTATTGAAGATGAAAACAAATAACTTTAACTTAAAAAATTCTTCTTCTTCAACAGCCACCACTACCCCACCCCTACCCCCACTACCAGCCCCACCATGGCACCACCATCCCCACCACCAGTGCCACCACAGCAGCACCACCAGACTCACCACGACACCACCAGCCCCACGACAACACCACCACCATCACCACCACCCACCGCCACCACCATTACCGCCGCCATCGGCCCGTCGCCACCACCACCACCATCACCACCACTCACCACCACCCAAAATAAAAACTCTATTAACATTCGAAACCAAAATCAAAGATAAAAGATGCACCCATATCTGGAAAAATCACCACCACTACATGCACTCAACAACCATTTCCCCCTCCCAAAAAAGCAGATCTGAAAAAAATGAAGATGAAAACCACTGGAGATGGAAAACGAAGAGACAGGTCAAAGATATAGCCACCGATGATGATTCGTTGCATCAGATTCGTCTCCTATTTCAGCCGGTAGATCTGTTGTCGTAGTTGTCCTCAATTCGATCTCCTCTCCGTTAAGAAAATGTCGCCGGATATATCGCCGGAGAATATGAGCGGAACTTGTGGGGAGAGGCAGCAAGCTGAGGATGGTGGTGAAGAACTTGGTTTCATCTTCAATAATGGTGATGGTGAGATAGAGAACTTGGTTTCATCTTCAATAATGGTGATGGTGAAATAGAGAGAGAAATCAAGATGAAGAAGATGATGGTGACTATTGACTATTTTAATATTAGTACTATAAAGTAATTTTCATTTTTGGTCCTATGATTTTAATTGTAAATAAAAAATTTCTAAAAGACTAAAATACCCCTCTAACTGGCCAACTTAACAGAATACTTTAACGGAGTTAAGAATCATGGACCCAAAGCGTTATAAAGTGTAAACCACAGGTACCAAATCCACAATTATTTTAAAAATGGACCCAAAGTGTTAAAACCACAAAACCACAGGGACCAAATATGTAATTAACTCTAAAATTAATAATTTGTGATATAATATCAACATAATCCTTTTTATAAAAAGTAAGAATCATACAAGAATACTGATATATGAAATCTCTATTAACATTCAACCGTTCTATCTATAAAAAAATAGATGGTTTTAATTCAAATGTAACCACTTACATAATTATTGGTTTAATTCTAATGAAATGTATGTAATTTTATTATTCACAAACATTATATTACAATAAATTGATGGTTCCTATGTGAATTTCATTCATATTCATGTATGATTGAAAAACTTTTTTTTTAACTATGGTTTGTCCATCAGTTCTTCAACAATGAGAATGAAGATTTTGGAAAATCTTTTGCACCAACAAATTCATGAAATTATCTAACCTTAACAGTTGTTTATTAAACATATATTGAGTAAGTGCTTATTACGTCACTTTACTTTACAAGATAAACATGACAATGATTGATAATTTTATCTAGTAAGAGCGATAACAAGGACCCGAGTTTTACCCAGTAGGTGAGAGTAACGAATCCTACCCAATAAAAACACTTATCGGATAAAAATGGTGCATTAGATGTCGTTTTAATGAACTAAAATCTCATCTAGTAAGTTAAATGCAAGTATTCACACATATCTGGTAAGCAGGTAAGCGTCAGATAAAAAAGGATGTTATGCACTAACTCAAGCCAGTGCCCATTAGGAAAATGTATATCCTAGAAAGGGTATTTCAGGTATTGCTTACCCTTGTCTTTTAATAAATACGCTAAACACTTGCTAAAAATGTTGCATAAGGTGTCGTTTTAATGAACTAAAATCTCACCTAATAAGTTAAATGCAACTTGTTCACACTTATTGGCAATGGCGGATCCAAAACGTTAGATTACTGGGAGCATGGATGTAGCCATAGTGGTTCTCATGGTGGCACATGCCACCGTAATGTTTCTCCGGCGAAGGATAATTTTTTTTAGTTTCGTGAAGGTGCAACCGTACCGTCGTGGAGGGTGCCACCATATCATTCGAACTTCTGAGGAGTGCACCAAAAAAGCCTAAAAGTTCTCTCGAAATCAACAAAAAAAAAAACAAAAAATTCTCTTGAAATCAACCAAAAAAACGAAAAATTGTTTTGAAATCAACCAAAAAAACGAAAAATTCTTTTGAAATCAACAAAAAAAAAAGAAAAATTCTTTTGAAATAAACCAAAAACTAAAAAATCCTCCCGAGATCAACCAAAAACCATAAAAACTATCGATTCAACAAAAAAAAATCCATCAAAATTAACAAAAAGAACTTAAAAAATCTCTCGAGAGATCAACCAAAAATCTAGTTATATAGTGTCACCGCTTGAAAATGTTCTGGCTCCATCCCTAACTGAGGGGGCCTAGGGTATAACAAAATTTTGAAACCTAAACGGTTTCTAGTTATTCGGTGTGTGGGTTAAACGGTTCGGTTAACCGAATGACGTAAATTTCGATTTCAAGTATTTATTTACCATGCCGGGTAACCGAATAGCAAAGAATACTACATTTTGATTTATATAATTTCCTTTTAGATGAAGTGGTTTGAACATAAATAAAATTAAAAGAATAAAACTTGGAGAATAAAAACTCAAATATATATAATTTGGTTTGCAGTTGTGACTCTAAGGCTGTGTTTGGCAAAAAGAAGCTAGCTTATAAGCTAGTCCATCCAAACATGTACAATAAGCTAGCTTTTTGAAACGCTACTTTGAGTAGCTTTTTGGGAGCTTATGTAGTTTTTTCCAATTATACCCTTATTAATATTAATTATTAAATTCAAAAATACCCTTTTTGGTCATTTTACATACCCATAAGCTAGTTTTTGCCAAACATAATTTGTTAATAAGCTAGCTTATTAGTTACTAGCTAGCTTATCAATCAACAATTAGCTTATCAACTACCAACTAGCTTATCATCTAGTTTGCCAAATATAGCCTAAACCGTACCGCGAAACAAACCTTTGATTTTAAATATTATAGTTATAATTCAACCATCAAATTTTCTATGTAAAATTTTAAACCCATAACAAATTATTCAAAAGCAACTCTTTTTGACTTAAAACAACAAAATTGTATCATGTTACCATAAAAGGCTTTACTGTCTTATTACAATCCAAAACATCACTTGTATGCTTGTTCAAGAAATCTTGATTTGGCAACAGGAACACCATATTTGAGCAATTGTAAATTTTTCTAAGTATATAACCTGCAAATTCTATATCTTGAGCATATTTCAATATAAACCGAGTTCTCGATAGCAATTTTTTATTGCGGTCCATACAAAAATGAGAAAACTCGGTATCTATAGTTCTATAGTTTTTACGTGGCAAAGAACGCTAAAACCCGTTACCAAACTTCACCAAAACTACATTCAGCCACCAAACTACGTTCAGCCCTCCTTACTAGTCGTCCTAGTTTATGTAGTAATCGCATTAATGGACTCAGACACGGGTTTCATTACCTGATTGAGCTGACTCGTGCTGAATGAGTTGACTCGTTCCCAACAAACTTGTCACGGGCAAGATCCGGAATTCCATTTTCGTCGGGAAAGCTGTGTATAATAAGATCAGGCTTATTTGGCTTCATCTTAGTCAACACTGTTGTTGATACCGATTCTTGTTCTTTCTCATCATTTCCCCCATTGTTTTCCTTCATCCCGGAATCGACTTTACTGAATTCACTGGGATTAGTTATGTCATCTGGAATCTTGTTTGAGTCAACTCGGTGAGTTGAGTCCCATGGTTTGAAATACCCTTTTCGTCCAAACATGTTGGAGATGGAAATCCGCTCTTGGTTGAGACGGATCAGAAAGGTCTCATCGATGACATTCTTCTTTGAATACGATTGGCCGATCTCGTACACTAACCAAAGGGCGAAAATCACGAACAAGGCAAAGTGAAATGCGTGCTTAGTTGTTGATGATTTCGGGCGAGTGTTCTTGAAGGTGAGTCGGTTATTCATCATAGTCAACAACTTCTTAGATGGAATTCCTAAAAAAAAATCAGGGAAATGATGAAAATAATTAGCTTCATAGATAATATGCAAATTGAACACACCATCATGAAGTTAAGATGTAGCAAAACTGATTGCAAAAGAGGGGAAATTGACCCACCATTAGTGGGATAAAACCTCAAAATCTTGATGTCCTATGTATGTCCACCAATCATACGAATACACATAATGAGAAAGAGAAACTGAACATGATATGAATAAAAATTTAAATTAAATAAAATCTAACGTGTCTTAATTTCATTGGTGGGACAGGAATGAGACCTACAATTTTGAGACACGTGATTTTTGGTGACATTATTAGGCAGGTTCGTTTACACCAACTTATCGGTTTTCCATTTCACGGTTCTCGTTGTTAATTTGTTTTCATGTCAAGTAAACAAGACACATAATCACAGGTTCTCTCACCCAACTTTGTATACATGAGTTTCATACAATATAAGAATGTTAGACGTATAACCAAACCGACTCATATGAGGTGGTATCAGGAGAGGGTAAGATGTATGTAGACCTAACCTCTATCCGAAAGAGGACAGGTGTAGCAATGAAAAGTGAAAACCTCCAATTTGTTAAAAGTGTAATAAGTGAGAAAGTCAGTGAAACATATAGATAGAAGCAAGTACAAGTTACATGTGTGACCCTCATAAAATGAAACAACTTTTAATTAGACTCTCGTATCAACTAGACCTGGATCATTTAGGCTATGTTTGGCAAACTAGTTGATAAGCTAGCTATTGACTTATAAGTTAGCTAGTAGCTGATAAGCTAGCTTATGAAACACCCTCGAACAAATTATGTTTGGCAAAAAATAGCTTATGGGTATGTAATGACCAAAAAGGGTATATTGGGATATAATAATTAATATTAATAGGGGTATAATAGGAAAAAGCTACAAAAAGCTCCAAAGAGCTACCTCCAAGTAGCTTATCAAAAAGCTAGCTTATAAGCTACTTTTTGTCCATCCAAACATGTATACTGAAAGTAAGCTAGCTTATAAGCTACTTTGTGTTTACCAAACAATGCCTTATCCTCAATAAAAGGCTCTTTTGGACGGTAATATAATGGATTCCACACACGACAATTACTATTTCGGTATTAAAGAATGACAACTAAACCTATGAAATAGTATATTGCAAGAAACAGAACATGGCTTTTAGGTAGTTTGACCATTTACGTAACATCTCTGTTTTTTTTGCTATGATTTTTTTTATCTTCTCATGAATATCACAAAAGATGGAACTGTCATCCTGTCTCTACTTTAACAATTTTCTTGCAAGAATTTGGTACACACTCAAAACTGATCTTTTAGTTTAACAAATTGTTCCACTCTAGCTACACATGAAATCAGGAAATGTGTAGAAAACCTAAAATGATTCTCTTAGAGCATCTCCAACAGTTTCTCTAAAAAATCTCCAAAATAGAGAATCGAAGTCTAAAAATCTTTATTAGAAAATGCATTCAACTCCAACAAATTCTTCATTTTGGAGATAGTATCATTATTTATCTTATTAAAATATTATATATGTATATATACTAATAGAATATTATTTCTCTCTTCTATACATATCATTCCAAATTTTTTTATTGATGGAATGTAATAAAAAACTAATTCTCTCACATAGTAATCATTTTTGAAGACTTCTCCAAATTTGAAGTTTTTTGCATCCTTTCTCCTACTTTCTCCATTTTGGAGAATCTTTTGGAGCCAAAATTTGTTCAAAATCTCTATTTTCTCCATTTGGAGAAGCTAATCGAGATGCTCTTACAATTTCGAAGTTCAAGTGCAACTAAACAAGCTATTTGACACTTGAGAGTCGGATTCGGCAACTAATCAGTCCCAAACTCTCTCATTCTAGTCAAACATCAAGAAAAAAAAAAAGCACAAACAACACTGATTCAAGCAAAAGCTGGATGACACCTATCAGCTTCTAATTCCACCCAAAAAAAAAAATGAACAGCAAACTTTTGAAAATCTAGGAATCATAGAGAGAATTCTCAAGGAGATAACAACATAATCTTATAGACTTATACTGGCAACCACATCACACATAAAATAAAGATTAAATCGAAGAAAATAATAAGAATATCATCATTGAACCGTTTCTCCTTACTTAAATCAATTACAGCAAACAGAAACCCTAACATATGAATCTATAGCAAACAAAAGCTCGTATTGATAAAATTCAAAGCTATCATCGTAAATCTCCAAGTTACACTAAAAATTGCGAAATATAGCAACAAAAACGCAAAAATCAAAGAAAATTTTACCTCGGGTTAAACATATCATCAATAAACTGTTAAACATATCATCAACTAACTTTCCGGAATCCAGGAATCATATAGACGAAATTCTCAAGAAGATAAACAACATAATTTTATACTGTTGAAACTTATCACACATAGAATGAATATTAAGTCGAAAAAATGATGAGATATCATCAATAAACTATTTTTTGCTTACTTAAATCAATTACTTCAAACTGAAATCAAACTACCGTACATCATTCGTCTTCTTCGCCAATCAATTTTCAAGTAATCAATCGAATGATCCTACACACACCTCAATTTCTCTCAAACAGAAACCCTAACATATGAATCTATAGCAAACAAAAACGCATAAAATTCAAATCATTCATCGAAAATCTCCAAGTTACACTAAGAATCGCGTAATCTAGCAACGAAAAAAGTGAAAATCGATAGAGATTTTACCTCGTGGTATGCAAATCGAACAGAATTTGATCGCAGAGTGAGCTCTCAAACCCTAAATCGGAAGCTGATTATGTGTTCTTGTGAATATTTTGGCAAAAAGATATATTGGGAAAACTCTGGTTTTTGGTGTGATTTTTTTTTGAACAAAAGAGGAAGTGTTTGAACTTTTGAAGTCAAAATAAATGGAAAATAAACGGTCACCAACATATATTTTTTCATGTGTTTTCTGTTGAACAGAATATTCCTTTTTTTGCTCTTTAAATTACATTTTTGGTCCCTGTGATATGTTCAAAATTCTAGAATTGGTTTATAAAATGCAAACATTACATGAGTGGTTACTATAAAGTCTTATAAAGGTTATATTTAGGGGTGTAAATGAGCCGAGACAATTCGCAAGCTATACGAGATCGACTTGGTCAGAACTCAGCCAAAACTCAACTCGAATAAACTTGGTCAAAACTCGACTCGAATAGAACTCGACTCGATATACTAACGAGTCGAGTCGACCTACCTAATACTCGACTTAATAAGATCGTGAAATACTCAAATTGGTTTATATATATATATATATATATATATATATATATATAGAGTCACCTTATTTTGAAAACTCATTAATTTGTGGAAACTTTGGAAACTCATATAAACCATTGATTAGAAGGATCAATGGACAAGATTAATTGCAAAATTCAAAATCATAACCAACAACTCCTATAATTAAGCATCACAAAAATAAAATAAATAAAATTACCAAAAATAAACAAGAAAATGGATTATGATTGGTGGAAAACATGGTTTCCAAAGTTTCCACAAATTAATGAGTTTTCAAAATAAGGTGACTCTATTTATATATATATATATATACACACACACATAGGGGCTTTTATTATGCACCCCTTCAAAATGTTACACACCTTGCACCCTAATCAACACCCTTCATTCACTAATCAACGGCCATGATGATCAATAGAATATTAAATTAATTTTCCTTTTTCTTTAACCCCCAAAATTAGGCGCCTATTCATTAAGTAAGGGCAAATCTGTCCAATTAAAAAAATTGAATTGGAGTTACAAAAGGAGTTGCAAAATTTTGAATTACAGTTCAAAAATCTGAGAATTGGAGACCAAAAATGTAGACCAAAAATTAGAATTGGAGTTTTAAAAAATCCAAGATTCATTTTTTTGAATCATGCTCCTGTTTGTATATCACTCCAAACCACTATTTCGATTGCTTTAAATTTGTTTAAAAATTCATCAGAAATGTATTGAAAATCTAATACATTCGTTGAAACTTAGTCGAAAAAATTATACATTCATCGAAAAAAGTAAACAATCATTGGAAAACGTGAACAATCATCAAAAAACTTAAACATCCACCGGAAATGCATTGAAAAAATAAAACATTCATCGAAACTTAGACGGAAAACATAAACATTCATCAGAAAACTTAAAACATTCATTGAAATTGTATCGAAAAACTAATACATTCATCGTCTTCATTGTAACCTCTTCCAACGTTCATCGTATTCATCGGAGATGTATCGAAAAGCTAATACATTAATACGAAAATTTATACATTCATCGAAACTTAATCGGAAAACTTATAATTTATCGGAGACTGTGACCAATCCTCGGAAAACTTAAACATTCATCGGAAATGAATCGAAAAACTAAAACATTCATCGAAACTTAGGAAAACTTAAACATTCATTGAAAATGTATCGAAAAACTAATACATTCATCGTCTTCATCATAACCTCTTCCAACATTCATCGTATTCATCGAATATTCATCAAAAATGTACCAAAAAGCTAATACATTAATACGGAAATTTATGCATTCATCGAAACGTAATCGGAAAACTTATACATTTATCGTAGAACTTATACATTCATCGGAAAACTTATATACATTCATCGAAAATGTATCGGAAAACAAAATACATTCATCGGAAAACTTATGCATTCATTGAAAAATTTATACATTCATTGAAACTTCGTCAGAAAACTTAAACATTCATCGAAAAACGTACATTCATCGGATCATGCTACGATACTCTTTCTTGTGCTTCGAAAACTTGACGGCTTTACCGATTCTTATAGATTTCGATGACAATGATGACGACGATACTATACTAACACCAAGAAAGTGGCAACAATAATGAATTGGCCGATGAACCAGTGAATGCAAATGAAGCCGTTGATGAACCAGTGGCAACAATCATGCTTTGATTGCTTCTCTGCATGCACAACTTTTATCCATTAAGAAACAAAAAAATGAAATCTGGAAAATTAATATGTTCATGCCTATAATGGTGGAAACGATGAAGAAACCTTCAGTTATGTTAATGAATAACTATCTAAAATAATTGAAATTATCATTTAATTTTAACATCCATGAAATTCGTGATTCCTATTTATTCATTAGAAAACTTAAACATTTCTTAGTTTTTAAAAACTCAATTTACAAAAAGACCAATATACCCATTGGTTTGAAATTAAAGAAAAATGAAAAATTTAATAATTAAATTCAAATCTTCCAGATGAAGGGTGGAGATTAGGGGTGCAAGGTGTGCAACCTTTTGAAGGGGTGCATAATAACCTCCCTCCATACACATATATATTTAATATTATTAATTATAAAAAATTTAATTTAACTTGAAATTAACATGAAAATTTGAAAGTTCACATGTGTCCTGTCAAAGTAAAAAAGAGGACTTTTTAAATTTTATACAAGATTAATTATTTTTATTTTTTATTAACTTGAAAGACATAAAACTTAATTTAGAATCTATCTCTCGTTTATTCTTCCTCTTTCTTCAAGCATAGGTTCACAACACAGCTCTATCTGATCTTTCCTCTCTTCACCGCTGACAACTTCAGTGTCAATGACGCCATGCCGGCGATCCTCTTTCTCTCTAATCGAATAGGCTCGACTTGAAATTCGGTTAAAACTCGACTCGGTCAAAACTCGACTCTATAAAACTCGACTCGAGATACTAACGACTCGACTCAAACTACCTGATACTCGGCTCGACTCGGCTTGTTTACACCCCTATTTATATTTAGACTCTTTCTTTTTAATATATGTTAGTAATTTTTTTCTCCTTTTAAGGGCTATTCTAATAAGTAATTCAAAGGTTCGTGTATTCTAACAACCATTCAAACGAAACATATATACTATAAGAAACAAATCATGCGTGCAACATAGCAAAACAACTACTGATTTTCAATACTTTCGAACGTTTGTGAAGTTAATGGCAACAATATAGTAGAAATCTCATATTTCCCGAATTTGAATACAAGGTGCTATTACAACATTTGTGGTTATGGAGATTCACCTATAATATTCGGAAAAATTAATCGGTGCACTGACCAAAAACTCCGGATAATTAAAAAATTGCGGAGAAAAAATAATTATTAATTTGCATGAATGATTGTGGTGTGGAGTGTGGACCAGAGAGATTAAAGGGAAATAATGTAAGTTTTGCAATTGATTATTACGGTCCGGCCCAACTAGAGCTTTCCAAGGCCCAAGCCATTGGATATTGGCGTTTGGAGCCCATTTTTCTTTCATAATTTGAGCTATATAAATGCTTAGATTTGAGGTTTTGCTTAGGGGTGTAAACGAGTCGAGACAGTTCGCGAGCTACTCGAGACCGACTCGAAAAATACTCGGAATCGACTCGGTGTGAACCGAGTCGAGTTCGAGCTCGAGCTACTCGAGTAGTGAGTCGAGCCGAGTTCGAGCTTCAAAATACTCGGTTCGTCAGGCTCGCAAGCCTAATCGAGCTTCTAACAAATTACCCATTTTCCCTTTTATGTTAAGTAATTTACAATTGTACCCCTAGTATATAAGTGAAAAACCTTAAATTCCTAATTTAGCACTTAATCGAGTTGAGTCGAGTCGAGCTCGAGCTACTCGAGCAGTGATTCGAGTCGAGCTCGAGCCTGAGATTTTAAGCTCGACCGAGCTGGAGTCGAGTTGTAGTGCCGAGTTTAAGTTCGAGCTTGGTGATACTCGACTCGACTCGGCTCGATTACACTCCAAGTTTTGCTCATATTTGTTCATGGTTTTAAATTTTTTGTAAAACGTGGTTGACTTTAATTCAAAAGATTTCATTTGATTTGATGGAATGTTTTCTTTGAGAATTTTTTTATAATAATTCTTAACCATTTTTTAATTAGTTGCTTGAATAACCATCTTTTCTTCAAGATCAACTTTCTAATTAATGAATTATCGAATTCCGACAAAAAATGGAACTATGCTGAAAAGAAGTCTGTCAACAACGAATTTCTTAAATTCTACAATTTTGGTTCCTAAACATATTGCATCATTTGGCCCCTGAAAAACCAATAGTTACACTTTTGATTCTTATCCGTCAATAGCGGATTCTGGCCGAAAAAGGAAACTCCGCTATTGAGGAGTTGTTTTTTTTTCTTTCTTTTTTCTTTTTTCTTTTTGTTTTTTTTTTTTTTGGGGGGGGGGGGGGGGGGATATCTATTTTGAAGGTTTTGGTAAGAAAATGGTTAGGAAGTATTAACACTATTTGTAAAAGGCTAAAAAAATTAATTTCTCATGTTTTTTATAAGTGATTGGATTTTGTAAAAGAATTTGGAATCGAAAGTTTTGGAATTATGGTTTGTAGAATTCGTAAGGGAATTAAATTCCATTTTTTGTAATTCTAATGTTTATGAAATTCCAATAAAATCCCATGATTTAAATGTGATACTTTCTTTTGATCAAATGTAAGAATGAAACGAAATCTAGTTCCAAATCTCGTAAATCAAATTGGCGCTAACTATTTTCTTCTGTATTTTTCACAATTAAAACAATGTCATTTTCTTTTTATATTTTCAAACCATTAAATCTCAAGTTTGTATTATATTCATAATTCAGTTTAGGACCAAAGAGTTTCAAATCACTCTCGTTATTGGTCCCGTTAATTGAACATCATTAGTTAATATAGTCACTTTCATATAATTAGATAGGTTGCAATAAGATACATTCAACTTGCAAGTATTTGTCTTTTTTTCTTGACCTAAAAATGCATTTAGTTCTCTTGTCTACCTTTTATCATCAGGGAAAAGTTTATACTTCTAATTCAGTTAATGCTTTTAAAATAATTAAACCGAGGTGTTACATTTATATTTACGAAAACTAGTATAAATCACTATATATTATATTTAATTCCCGCTCTAGTATTTATACATTATCTTGTGTATTAACTATTCTAGAATCAATCCCAAAAAGAAAACTAGGAACCAACTTGTTCACCTCATTTGGTTATCAGTCCTTTTGGATGTCGTTGTAAGTTGTTTTTCTAAATTAAATCTTAAAATCAAGTGCATGTCGTATAAAACTCGTTAGTTGTCTGGTTGATGTTGTCTTTGTTGTCATTTTCATTTGTTCCCTTGTCAAAATCAATATCATGAATTTAAACTTGAATTCAAGTCACAATCTCATGATTCAAGCTTGATGTAGTGGTTTTTTCACATAATCTTGTGGTTTAAAGTAGATAACGATTTAATGAATATACAAAATAAAACATGATTCTTGTCATCTAATTTATAAATCTTGTAAGCAGTCATCAAAATAGATATATGACCATTAAGTAAGTTTTTTACTGATTTTTTTATGTATACACGTTTATAAATTTAAAAATTTTAAGAAAATTTTGATAACGATTTAACAAATATACAAAGTAAAACATGATTCTCGTAATCTAATTAATACATCTTGTAAGTAGTACATCAAAAAGGATATATGACCATTACGCAAGTTTTTACTACCTTTTTCATTTGTAAATCGATCACTATAGTATATGTTGTAATACGCGTTTATAAATTTGATATATTTTAGAAAGAAAGAAAAAATATTAAAGTGAAAAAGTGAGAATTAAACAAAACAAAATACAGCTTTAATGGTTAAATAATTACTTAAATAAAGTTGAAAGAGCCTTCCCATCTGATTATCAGTAGAGGATTGATGTACCCTAATGATGTTCATTAACTGCTTTTTACTTTCCATGATGGACTCTTTTCCTTTTCGATATTTCAAATGCATAGAGAATGAAATGTATCAAATATGATTTTTTTTAATTGTAAATAGAATGAAAATAAATATATATGTATTTTAAAGCTAATACGTGTGTCAAGCACAAAAATAAAAAAGTAAGAGAGAGAGAGCCACATTCATATATATAAGAAGTTAGGGGTGTTCAAAAAAACCGAAAACCCGAAAAACCGAACCGAACCGTGTGATCCGAAACCGTGAAAACCGATACCCGAGCAACCCGTAACCCGAAAAACCCGAAAATGAGGGTACCCGCTAAGTCGCGGGGCGGGTTCGGTTCACAAAATTTACTACCCGCGGGTACCCGCCCCCCCCGCATATACTTAGTTTATTATAAAATATATTTATTAATACTTCAAAATAAAAAATTACTAATCTTAAAAAACTCTCCGTCACATACCGAGTTTTCTTCATTCACCCATACTCTTATTTTCATTTGCTAATATTTTTTAGTGTTAATTGTTTTAGTTTTGTTACAAAATAACTTCATTTTTTAGTATATATTTTGTATACATCATAACTTTCGGCAAAATGCGGGTACCCGTGAACCGAACCGCGGGTACCGCTTCTTTTCGGTTTAGTTCGGTGCGGGTACCCGCCCCGCGCGGTTCGGTTTCGGATAGTAAAATTAGGTACCCGCCCCGCACATGTGGTTCTCAAAAAGTTCACTACCCGCCCCGCAAACACCCCTATAAGAAGGTAACTAACTAACAGAACAAAAAAATTATTAAATTACATATGATTTTACACTAAATCATGTATAAATTACTTGTGTTTTATGCGATCTAAAGTTAGCCGAAGTGTCGAACACCCTTACATTGAGCGTTAGTGTAACATGCAATTTTGCAAATAATTTATTCCATCAATGTGCTATTTCGTCTGTTTTTTTTCATCAATGACTAGAATTTATATAATGATTAACATGTATTTGTTTTACTTGTGTTCGGTTCACAATGTGAAACTTTTTTGCATGTTTGTAAAGCAAAAGGTACATGTAAAAAGTTTTACATTGTGAACCAAATACATATGAAACAAACACATCGTAAAACAAATATATGCTAATTAATACTTTATTATTATACGTAAAGTCATATATGAAAAAATCATGGGAAACAAAATCTCAAGGTAGAAGTTTTCACGAACTTATGCATACATTCAATAACTTACACATGCATGGATTTGTTAAAATTTCAGTATGATGATAAAAACAGGTGAACAAAAGAACGTAGATAAATGTATATAAGGGTCCTTTTGGTTTGTAGGAATGACACGGAATGAATTTGATTTCATGTAAGGATTTGGATTTTGAGGGATTGAGATTTGAGAGGATTTAGAATCCTTTTGTGTGTTTGGTTCGTAGGATTTGGAATGAGGTTGATTTTCATTATTTATAAAAAAGTTATGAAAAAAATAAAAAAAGATTTAAATCCTAGCCATCTCCTTAGGATTTCAAAATCCAATGTTTGAGGGATTTCAAAGAAATTCGGGGATTTCAAATCCTTACAATTTTGCAAACCAAATATGTGTTTGGAATTTATTTGAAATCCAAATCCACTCAAATCCATTCCATTCTTGCAAACTAAATAGACCTGAAGGTGTATTTGGTTTGCGGAATGGAATTCCCTGGAATTAAAATTCACCAAGGAATTTGACTTTGAAGGACTTGAAATGAAATTTGATAGAATATGACCACACAGTTTGCTCGTGTTTGGTTGGATGAAATTGTAAAAAGATTTGGAATGAGAGAATGGTAGATGGAGATGAAAAGACTATAGAGGGAGAAGGGGGCGGGGAATGGTCCCAATGAATTCTATGGTATATCCTATGGAATGACAAATTCTGTGATTTAAGGAATTTAATGAAGTACAAGGGATTTCATTCCTTTCATCCGTGAATGAAACACGACATTGGAATTTGATCAAATGAATTAACCATTCCAATTCCATTAAGGCTATGTTTGGCAAACTAGCTGATAAGTTAACTTATGACTGATAAGGTAGCTGGTGACTGATAAGGTAGCTGATGACTGATAAGGTAGCTGATGAATAAGTTACGTTTGGCAAAAACTAGCTGATAAGGTAGCTTATGACTGTAAAATGACAAAAAAAGACATGTTTAAAAATTGATAATATAAAAAGTAGAAGGGTATATTTGGAATAAAAAAATAAAAAGTTCCATAAGCCACTTAGGCATTGTTTGGTAAAAAAAAACTAGCTTATAAGCTGACTTATAAGCTAGCTTATTTTCCATGTACATGTTTGGTAAGACCAAAAGTAGCTTATAAGCTAGCTTATAAGCTAGTTTTTTGATAAGCTGCTTTGAGTAGCTTATGAGAAGCTTTTTGTGACTTTTTCCAATTATACCCCTTATTAATAATTAATTATTATAATTATAATTATATATTAATTAATAGTTATTAGTTTTTAATAATTTAAAATAATTATTAATTAAATTAAATTATACCTTATATATTATTTATTTTTAAATGTTATTAGTTATTATTATTGTATATTATTTAATATGTTTAACTATCAAACAAAAATACAATAATTTTTAAAATTTTATATAAGTGAAAACATGTTAAATATTTTAATAAAAAAATATTTATATCTAATTCTTAATTATATTTTTTTAGAATTATTGATTATTTCAAATATGTTAAGTTGATTAATTTTACTTTTATTATATTTAATAGTAATTTAAATTATTAGTTAATGTAGATTTTTTCTAAAGTTTATTTTAACAAATTCTAAATTTATAGTGTGTATATATAATAATAATATCTATATTATTTTTTAACATATTATATTATTAGAAATTTATTTTAATTATATTATTAAATTTTATCTTAATTATATTATAAAATACTTGTAATTGATTATTTTTTAAAGATGTCCTTTTTGGTCATTTTACATACTAATAAGCTAGTTTTTACCAAATGTGACTTGTTCACCAGCTAGCTTATCAGTCACCAGCTAGCTTATCAGCTATCAATTAGCTTATCAGTCATCAGCTAGCTTATCAGCTAGTTTACCAAACATAGCCTTAAACGCTAGTAGGAGTAGCTTTTCAAAAAGCTAGCTTATAAGTCAGCTTATAAGTTAACTTATGGTCCATCCAAACATGTACCTGACTTATAAGCTGACTTATAAGTTAACTTATAAACTACCTTATTTTTACCAAACAATGCCTAAATTCCATGAACCAAACGGGCCTTAAGATTTTTGTCCTCATTTTCTCATCATAACTTTTATTCTCACAAGAATCCAACCCTTTTTAATTTAAGTGTTTGACATACATTATAGCCTGGGAAAAAAATGTTTGGTATTTTTATTGTTGAGTACAAGAAATTCATCAAAAATGAAATGCTATAATTTTGTTACTGCTATGTTAAATGGCACAATTGGTTATTTTTTTCTTGAAATTAATTTGTTGATATTTAATGTGTTAATAAATCAAGTAGCGGTGGCAAGTATTAATAATGTGTGAGTTTAAGAAAAAATAATTAATTTAAAATGTTGTTTTCAATTACTTTCCCTACAAGTATTTTAGAATACATGTCTCATTTTCCAATCATCGGCTTCTCCTTTTTATTCCCACAACAAGAAAACAAACACATGACTACTTTTAGGAAAGTGTTAAATCTTTTCATTTCAATTACCATCCTTGATTAAATAATGAACGAGTTGCACTTTATATATAGGGAGAATTGCACCTATATCCTTGCAAACTTAAATAACTACATGTATATCCTTGCAAACTTTTAAACTACACTCATATCCTTGCAAAACTTAAATAATTACACTTATATCCTTATACCCATTTTGTTTATTTTTAAAATATTTTAAAATCATTAAAAACATAATTTAGATGGTAAATTCCCAATCTACCCTTGTTTCTAAATCAAAATCAAAATCAACATATATATGTGCTTAATACAAATTCGATTATATATATATATATATATATAGAGGGAGGTTCATTTGTAAACCTCAAATATCTTGTAAACCGCGTAAACCAATCCACACCATTGATTTTCAAAATGTTTTCATATTTCACATTCCCATATTTCCATAATCGTTGACTTACCATAAATTTCACATTTCCATACTTTCAATGAATCCATATCCTCCTTTGATTTTTTTGATCAAGGGCCACGATGGGTTCACAAAGTTTACAAGATATTTGAGGTTTACAAATTAACCTCCCTCTATATATATACGCCCTTATATACACACTAAGAGAGATAAAGGCGCTAAAATAAGGGATGTTGAAAATTGTTTCCCCAAAGATGTTAATGAAGAATTGATTTGCGCAGATTGAGTGCTTTGCTGCTTTTCTTGCATAAATTATTCCCCCAAATAAATTAAGATGGCAACATCACAGTTAATAAATTTGCAGGTTTGATGGTTGCTCTTTTAATTGATTGTCCTTTGAATTTTTATTATAAAAGGCAATTTTACTAAACAACACAAGGGATAAGGGATATACCAATTACCGAGGCATAAAAACCCCATCAACAAACAAAGAAACAAAAACACCCAGATGGCTTCCACCATAGACTTAACAATACAGCAAGTGCTTTGCTTTGATTTCTGTATATAAATCTTGATGGAAAATTTTGTTGCTATGTTTCGAATAATGTGATTTGGTTGGAATTTTTGTTGTTGGTGTGTTTGGATGGAAAGTTGGTTGATTCCATTTGGGAAAGAATTTGGGGATTTTGATTTTGAGGAAGAAGATGGAAGGATTTTGATTTTGATTTAGAAACAAGGGTAGATTGGGAATTTACCATCTAAATTATGTTTTTAATGATTAATTTTAAAATATTTTAAAAATAAACAAAATGGGTATAAGGATATAGGTGTAATTATTTAAGTTTTGCAAGGATATGAGTGTAGTTTAAAAGTTTGTAAGGATATACACGTAATTATTTAAGTTTGTAAGGATATAGGTGTAATTCTCCCTTATATATATATATATAGAGAGAGAGAGAGAGAGAGACAGAGAGAGAGGAAGGGAGGTTCCAAGAAAAGAACTCCTAAAAAAATGAAAAACTGAACGCTCTGGTAATCATTCATTCGAATGATATACATATACATATACAAGTAATTTAAAGTTGTGTTTTAGTTGTTATGCATGTATGCATATTATGCATATGTACATATTGGACAAATAGGTCACAAATTAGTTGTATGTACATATGCAGAGTCTAGATTAATGGCAACCAGAGCATTCCTCAGTTTTTATTTTGTTTTTTTACGGTTTTCCCTGTACCTGACTATATATATATATATATATTATATATATATATAGAGAGAGAGAGAGATAGAGACAAAGAGAGAGGATTGAGTTCATGTGAAACAAGTTTATTATCATGAGACCCATATGACAACAAAATAAACTGAAACTTCATAGTAAAATACTGTGAAGGTATGAAACACACCAAGCCTTTCATAGCAAAAAACACTAAGGGTTTACATTTTAAAGAGATTTAGTGAATGTTAAGTGTTATTTTTGTAGTCCCACAGGTTTCACGAAAATAAATATGGTCTCACATGATCCCAAGTCCTAGGGTTTACATGAGACCAACATATTTTCGTGGGTCATAATACCATAATTTAACATTGAAGTTTCACATCAAGACATTGAAGGTGTCTTGCTGTGAAGGTTGAATGTTATTTTTATGGTCTCATGCCTCTCAACAAAATAAGTTAGTCTCACACAAATGTTATGTGCATGTGTATAGGCAAACTAAAAAGTTAAGTTGACGTGAGAAGCGTGAGAAGTAAATCTGACCCCTTGATTACTTTTAGCCTCAAACAGTCAAACCCACCCTTGAATCGCACTTCATACGGGGAGTCATCCAGTCTCTTATCTCAATGATTGTCAAGTTTAATAGCCACACAAACAATTGAGACTTGCACCATTTAAAATTTGAATCACCACATTTAGTTACGAAATAGACATTTTGCATTTAATCTTAAACTTTGACGTATAGCTTCTTTCCAATTATTGGTTTTTTAATCATTATTTTGATCAATAATAAATTTAGTATGCTTTTATTTTATTTAAAGTTTAGTTGTTGTGTCTCAAAAAGCAATAGTAGATTCATCATGCATTCAAAATCAAATTTTAAGTAATTTTAATCCAGAAACTTGTTATGACGGAATTTTTAAATAACAATGGTGTTGAATGTTATGGTTTTTACTAAGAATATTAAAAACCGGTAATCAAATTCAAATTTAAGCGAAATTGTTGCTAGTTATGTACTTTTCTAGCAGCGGAAATTTTAAAAAAGACTAGCAAGAAGCTAGCAACCAAACATTACAAAGCAGAACAAGTGAGTAATGGGTTTTGTAACAAACTTAGCCAATTGATATTAAGCTTACTACTTCTGTTAGTAATCCAGAAAAAAGACTAAGTAACAATATTATTTCGCAACACCGCTTTTTTCTGTTTTGAAGGTTTAAACAAGATTCCATTTCGGTAAGACAAAATAATCCAAAGAGGCATATAGACAACCGCCTCCAGACATGTCAGACCCACTTTCTGTAACCTTATAATACTGTCCAACCAATGTTCTTCCAAGTATCTCGGTTAGCATATGCCCAAAAAATAATTGATTTACCGATTTTCTTTCTAAAAAACGATTGTTGGTTATGTTTTACAACTATTTAGCTTTTCAAAAAAAGGTATTACAACTATTTAAATCTTGTAAATGCGAACGTATATATATTATATTTTTACAAAAGTGAAACTATTTTAAATAAGTGTTAAAATCTCAAAACAAAAACTAAAAGTACTTTTTTATCTATGAATTGTTGTCTTTCAAATTAGAACCATATCAAATAATATATTTACTTTCAAACTCAAAAGCAATTATTGAAAGCATTCATTTTGTATGTTATCAGTTAACATCCAAATTTTTGGGAGCTTGGAAGTCAAATGGATTCATTGTCAATATCATACACACCAGTGGAAGCAATCTAAAAAATAAATATTATATAATTGGTTGTTAAGTGTTAATCACTTAGGCCATCCGTTGTCGACCAACTACTACCCAATGGTTTCAACTGCCACATCAGCGCCACATCAGCTTTCCACTATTTTACCCAAAACTACCAAATTCATCCACTATCAACCCAAAATCATTTAATTAAAAGTTAAATAAAAATAATAATAAAAGAAGAGAGAGATAGAGACAAAGAAGAGAGAGAAGTGGGGTGTGGGGGGTGGAAGACTTCGGCTTGGTGAAACCGAAACTCACCTACCCGCTGGCACCCGCGGCGGTGTTCTTGTAGCTACTCGTCGGCTTCATCCTACCCGATTCCTTCGGGTAGTGGCCACAGCGGATGGCCTTATGAGTCATCGGCCAATGATTCAAGTAATATAACTTTTAGTTACTTTTATTAAACCATCTGTATACTTAATTTTATTAGGCCATCCACTGTCGATCCACTACAACCCAATGAATCCAACTGTCACATCAGCTTTCCACTATTTTACCCAAAACAACTCAATCCATCCACTATCAACCCAAAATCATTTAATTAAAAGTTAAATAAATAAATAAATAAGGGAGAGAAAGAAGAGAGAGAAAGAGGGGGTGGGGTGGGGTGGGGTGGGGTGGGGTGGAGTGGGTGGGAGTCATCGGGTTCACCAAACCGATGGGGAGCTACCCGCTACCCCCCACGGTGGTGTTCACCAAACTACCCAATGGGTTCCTACTACCCGGGTAGATCGGGTACCCGCTACCCCCTCACAGTGCATGGCCTTAGGCCGTGCATACCTCATGTTAGGTTGAGCGGGTTTGAACTCGCCGGGCTCAGCAGGCTCCGCGGCTACCGTTACATGGCCAGCGGGTTCGGCGGGTTCTAAGCTCTAGAGGGTTGGGGAAACTGATTTCAAAATCAACAGTTTGATTTTTTTTAAATAAAAATAAAATTTTAATTAAAAAGATCGGTTAAAAAAAGATAATTTTTTTTTACTTTTTCTTTTTGTTTTCTACAATTTATTAACCCTATATAAATACCCTTCAACCCAACTTATTTTTTCACATCAATTCTATCTTTCTCTCTCAAATACACTTCTAATCAACTTATTTTTTTCCCCTAAATCATGAATCCAAACGATGCATCTTCATCCCGTCGATCATGACTCAAACATCCAGGTCCATCGCAACAACACCCCGGTTTTGCTCTCGAAGTTTCGCATACCGGTTTTGATCCACAATCTCCACCCGATTATGCTCTCCAAATTTCTCCCACTGGTTTTAGTATCCAAGTTTCTCATCTCGGGGTGTTGTTAGTCCCAAGGGGTGACCTTCAAGCTAGGATTAGTGTATGGGATTATAGAAGGGGGGTTGAATATAATCACACCAAATTTCACTTTTAAATTCTATGTTGTATTAACACTTTGAATTTACAGATTGTTGCGGAAAGAGAAAAGACTAAAGTCTAAACTAAACAATCTAAGTTTTCTACTTTCTTTCACTATGCACTAGAGTGAGAAGAACTAGAAAAGATAAGAAATTGAGGGATAAAGAAAGAAAGGATTTGGGTAATAAGATAGGTGAAGAAGAGGTGTGGAGAACATCTTCTTCACGTCCTATTTATACTCAATGCATTAAATGCTTGCAGACCAACTTTTGTGTGTGTGTCACACTCTAAGTGGTTCTTTGTACTATTTACTATAAACAATATCTTTTGTATGGTGTACAAAAGAGAGCTTATATAAATAGTTGCCTTGAGGTCTGATAAGTACAGAGGGAACAGTAAAGTGACTGTCCTTGTGTATTTTTCGTGTCAGTAAAGGCGTATAATCCTTAGATTATTGTAACATCCAGCCTTACCTCGATAACAATATTATCCGCTTTGCCCCCGGATTTAATCAACGTGTAGCACACGGATTTGTTTTTGACGACCTGGTGAGAAACTTCCCAGGGGGTCCCTCATCCTGAGACTACACCCACCCAAGCACGCTTAACCTCAGAGTTCCTAGAACCTGACGTGCTTGTGGCCCCAAAACGCTTTGTTGTTAAAAAGGCCAAGATATTACTTATAACACTTAGCATCACTCCTGTCCACAGCTGATATGGGATATGCCTAAGGTGTTACAATTATGTTTGGCAAACTATATAATAAGCTAATTTTTAGTTAAAAAGATAGCAATCAACTAATTACGTTTGACAAAAGCCAACTAATAACTCAAAGCATCGGGTGTCCATGGATCCCGAATACCCTGGTAACGTGTGTATGTGTGTGTTTACTTATCATTCAGAAAATCCAACTAATAAGTTAGTTTTAAAATTATTAAAAAATTAGTCAGTTATGACACTAAATGATGTATTTAAAACAAATTGTTAATATGTTAATTTACATATACAGAGGAGTCTTCATGTAAAAAACCACTTTTTTGTAAAACCCTGTTAGGGTAAAAATCTACAATCGCACGATGACCGACTATAATCGTAAGACAAATATTAGGACAGTGATCCTGTATTAAGATAAGGTCCTGAGATAAAACCTAAAAGAACTGTCGAACAAAGATCATTAAACATCGAACGAATACATCGAATAAGTCGAACGATGCCTATAATATCGTACGACAGTACCAACGAATAAACATATGAAGTTTATATCTTTGATGCAGGAAAGCTGATTATCATTTCTAACAATTGTCCACCTTTGAGAAAGTCTGAGATTGAGTACTATGCTATGCTTGTTGGAGTTCACCATTACAATGGATGTGTCTCAACTTACAACTCGTTCGACAGGGTCCAACGACATTAAGAGATCGACCGTTACAAGCAAGATTCTCGCAGCAGTTACAATCTAGACATTAATTACCAGCAACACCGTTGGACGGTTATAAACCAAGCATTAATAGTCAATAGTACCGTTGGACAGTTACGATTTTAACATTGATGAACCATAGTACCGTTGGATGGTTATTTTGAAGCTACTATAAAAGAAGGATCAAGCCAACATTTGAAGACACGAAGTCTGCTCAAAGCTCACAAGTTCTGTATTGGCTATTCTTTGATCATCAGTTGTAATTTACATTCGATTTCATTGTTATTTCTCTTGTAATCGTACGACCAAAGCTGTATACTTGAAGGATATCACCCCTGCTTGGTGATCATAGTGCACAGTCGACTTACCTTTTAGGTCGACCGCAGGTTTTTTCCTCCGTCGTGAGGTTTTTCCTGCGTCATCAAATTATCTGTCTCATTTTACTTTTCCGCACTTCTCATTGATTGTAATTTCTTTCTCTCGACGGTTAAGCCTCACACAAACTTCTTATGACATTGACTTGTGTAATTTTTTACATAAACAGTTTGGCGCCCACCGTGGGGCTCCGTTTTGAGAAAAGTTTCATTCGGTGAAAAGTGCGCCTTAGTACTAACCTTTTCTTCGAGTTCTCTTTGAGCTATTTTTGCAGGATAATGGATAACGGATTCATAGCATCTCTACAACAACAATTGCAACAAGCTAATGACGAAATCCAGCGTCTTCGAGCTTCGCAAGTTCCATCGATGCCTATTCCTCCTCCTTATCCACCTCAACACCTGAGGCCACCACTTCGACCACAGTTCAATGCCTCAGTACCTCTATCGACTGTACACCAGCAGTATAACAACGTACGACCGCCTATGCCTCAAGGTCCACCACCAATACCTCAAGGCCCACCACCTATGCCTCAAGGTCCACCTTCCATGCCTCACGGCCCACCCGCATTCACGTTCGGACCCTTCAACAACATATCCCAACAAATTCCTATCCCTGGTCACATACCTACAGCTGCTAGTTCCAGTGTTCATACGACGATACCACCCAGCACCGGAATCTATTCTGGTTTTATCCCAACAATTCCAATAACCATTGAAGATCCTCTAAACGTACGATTGAAATCTCTAGAAGAGCAGAATCAGAAGCTATTCGCGTTACTTACGAAGTTACCCGGAGCAGCAGTGCCTGTCGAGGTCGAACCCAAGACTGGATTCCAAGCCTCACCGTTTGTTGACGAAATATCTCTCATTGACGTACCCAAAAAATATACGATTCCCGCCTTCGCAACAAAATATTCTGGAGTCACTGACCCCGTCGAGCATGTCGCACAATATAAGCAGCTCATGTGGACAGTCCCTATACCGGCGCAATTCCAAGAAGTCTGCATGTGCAAGAGCTTTGGGTTAACCTTAACAGGAGCAACATTACAATGGCTTATCAACTTAAAGCCAAAGAGTATTGGATCCTTCGCAGAATTGGTAAACCAATTCACTCGACAGTTTGCTAGCAGTCGTAAGATGGAGAAACAGACCAGCGACCTATACTATGTCGTACAAAAGTGTTAGGAATTATGTGCAGAGTTGACAAACCAAGTGATTACACATCCAATGTTACAAGACACTTGAGGGTCACACCTGTGAGGACCTATAAGTCGAACAAGTCAGTAGAAACCCCGAAATGGAGAATTAGGATTTATAATAGTGTATTATAAATCAGTTGGGTAATTTCAGTCAGAATTACCAAAGTTGGAGGGTTATTAATTAATTAGGATATTATATATTTATTAAGATAAATAAATATATAATAGTTAATTAATAAAGATTTTATATATTAGATAAATATATAAATTATAATTATCGTATGCAAATTCTTTTCCAGCTAATTAAATAAGGAAAGGATTCGAGATAATTATCATAAGGAAACTGGATTCCATACAAACTGTATTTTTCCTCCATATAAATATAGCCTATGGGTTAAGGAAAAATAATAAGCTTTCAGTTAAGAAAAACCAGTTCCCAGTTTTCTCTCTCTCCACCGGCGCCGATCACCCCCTCCCCCCCAGGGTCGGATTCCAGTTTTTGTTCGGGTTTCACAAAGTTCTGCTAGAGGAACGTTCGCTGGTCGATCATTGGTGGATCTATTCTCAAGCAACCAGGTAAATTGATCTAAACCAAATTAATAGGATTAAACTATAACGATTAAAAGATCAATAGGCTTTAATGGGTTTTTAGCTTTTATCGCTTCCGCACAAATAAGATCAAAACAGCGTGTTTTGATCACATAGGTTTTATCAGTTTGATTAACCTATGAGATATATCAAACCAGCGAGGTTTTGATAGATCTGAGGTATTCCTCGAGTCAGTTTGATTCAAGGAAACCCACAAAAACCCAACAGTGGTATCAGAGCCATTGTTTACAAATCGTTTAGTTTTTATCTATCAGTTTATCAGTTTATCTGTTTATGCGTGATCCGTTAAATATTATTGTTTCTTGCGTATCAAGTTTTTTTTTATTGATTAAATTGTTATCCGTACGAAAACCTAATCGATTATCACCATGGCCGCACCACCGTTTGTGGTGGCGGCCGAACCAATCATCACCAAAAACCGGGCCGCACCACAGTTGATGGTGCCAGCGCCGGCTGTCGAACGGAGAACCACCAAGCCACAACCACCCAGATTGGTGGTGGCTGTGGCGGTCACGAACTCGGAACCGCAACCACCAGGCGGTGGCTGCGGCGGACACACACACACACAACCGCTACCACCCGATTGGTGGTGGCGGGTTGTTCCTCGGTAGTGGCGGCATCGAGTATCGACCCAAACGCCGGCCAAGACCACCAGCCTGGTGGTAACGGCGGCGGCTGTTGCTGCTCGCACAATCGATGGCCGCACCGCGCATAGCGGTGGCGGCTTCTGGCTGCCGTGTCCAGACCAAGCACACCCGAGTGGTGGAGACGTCGGTTGTAATCACCGCCAGTGGGCGGTGATAGTAGGTTTTATTCAAATCGCCGGAAAACCACCAGCTTGGTGACAGCAGGCGGTAGACGGCGGTGGCAGGCGGTATTCGCGATGATGATCGGTCGCCGGCTGAACCGCGTCTAGTGGTGATGTCGTGCGGCTGCCGTAACTTAACCGACCCACAACCACCAGAAACCGCTAACGCGGTGGTGGACGGCGGAATAATGGTGGTGTTCGCAACGGCTGAAGACGGCCGTAGCCGTTTACTCGATTGCCGGCCGCACCGCGCATAGCGGTGGCAACGGCTGTTGTTGTTTGACGGCCGAACGAAAAAAACCGCAACCACCAGGCGGTGGATGACGGTACGAACACCAGCCGCACCGCGCATAGCGGTGGCGGCGGCTAATGTTGTTTTTTTCCTTTTCCGCCGGTTACACCGAATAAAGCGATGGTAGTGGTTTTGGTCGCCGCTGTCAATGGCCGATGATTGAAGAGATGATGGCGGCTCGTTAAGCTGCTGTCATCAATCACATCCAAGCCAGCGTTATTGGTGGTAATTGCTTGCAAAACACAACGATTAGGGTTTCTCAATCTACGATCTTCCGAGTAAATCATAAAACCCTAACGGGCCCGAAATTTACAATTTAAAATAGGCCCCAAAGCCCAGTTTCTTGGACCAAGTTATGGCCCAAGAGGGGTTTATTAGTTTTGACTGTTTTATCCAAATTAGTCGTTTTAGAATATTTTAAAATAATGTTTTATCAAACTAGTTATTTTGACCAACTTGGTCAAATAGTTTTTGTGTCATGTCTTGACCAGCTAAGTCAAACACGACGCGGTTTAAAGTTCACTCATTTTAGACAATCAGTTTGTCTGGTAAAACCCGTTTTTGACACAATTTTGGATAAAAGGAATTTTTCCTAGCAAGTCAATTTTATTTATAAAAGTGTAATTTTATAAAACTAATTTTAGTTTCGATTTATAAAACTGTTGTTTTTATAAATCAGTTTAAACCAAGTTTTGCGATAATTGATAACAAGATAATTTTAACGGATCCAGGTTTATTCTCTCGTAATTAATATTGTTTTTATTATATTACATATTTAATTGCGTGATTGCTTGAGTTCTATATATGCATCTCAGTTTGAGTTTGTATCTATATCTATTGTAGTGTTTTGCCAACCTAGACCCTTGACGTATCTACGGGGAGGCCTGCGTGCCGTTTACAACCCCTTATGTAATAATGACCCTAGGATAGTTTTTTCTTTTGGGATGACAAGGCCAGTGGGAGCTATTCTTCATCTTACCAGAATACTGACAAGCATGGCGAAGCCAGTGGGAGCTACGCGAAGTTTTGAAGTTGTAGAAAAACTAGGTCATTATTGGTCCCTAGGAACAAAATTGGCAAATCCTATAATTATTTGTTTTACAATTGCGTGGTTGTTGTAATTATCTGTGTGCATGATTAACTACGTAATAGATACTAATAACTGTTAGTTTATTAGATATGTTTTAAAAGGAATTTTTTAAAACAAGAAGAAAATAGGTTTTATTAACTTTTTCAATCGAAAACCTTTAAAGTGAAGCACTTTAATAAAACCTAGTGTATTGTTATAAAAGAGCAAAATTGACGGAACAGTTAGTTTTTGTCAGCCGGAAAGGTTATCGAAACAGGTAGTTTCGATCAACCAGTACACTTTAAATCAGTTGATTTCAATTAACCGATGTTTTAAACAGTTGGTTTAAAATAACATGAATATTTAAAACAGTTAGTTTAGAATATTAATTGCTCTTTATAACAACGCATAGATGATTGTTTTATATAAAAGGATAAGTTGACAAAACAGTTAGATTTAATCAACTGGGTATGCTATTAAAACAGTTAGTTTTAATTAGCAAGTAATTTTTAAGAACAGTTAGTTTTAAAATTGCATGTATGTTTCAAACAGTTAGTTTAAAACATAAGTAGCCTTTATAAACAATCAGTTTTTTCAAAATCCTGGAAATAAAGTTTTTCAAAAACCCCGAAAATCATAGATCAGTAGTGCAACCCATCTAGGGGCACCTTCGGCGTAAAGTACATAGGCATTGTAAGTGATCACACATTCAACGTCTGTGTTCAAACTGAAGCTGAAGGGGTTACATAACTCTGCGAATTATCTCCGGGTGGTACCGGCCAGAGTATAGTAATCAGGTCCCCAAAATGGTGAGATCTGTTTTGGTTCTATAATGTTCACCGGGTGGTACCGGGCCAAAAAGCACTAAGAGGGACTAAAACATGCACAGGTAGTTGCCATGGTCCCGAAAAGATCTAGGAGTCATGTCAGTTAGATATGATTGGTAAAAGTCCTTACCTACCGAAATAAATACGGGTCTGGTGGAGCAAGAACATTACGCACATCAGGACGTATGAAATAAGGATCCTAGTCCAATAAATTGATCATTTAAGGGTTTATTGATATTTTATTGGAAATTAGTCTATTTACAGTTGCTAAGACCAAAAAGTTTTATTTTGTGTAGATGGCAAGCACTGTTACCAGCACTAACAATCTTTCCCTCCGCTCTATCCTAGAGAAGGATAAGTTGACCGGCTCTAACTTTCTTGACTGGGAGCGCAATCTGATGATTGTGCTCAGACATGAAAGAAAGTGGTATGTGCTTGAAGAGCCACTTGGGGAGGCACCTCCGGCAAACGCTCCGGCTGCTGCCAGAAATGCCCACAAGAAGCACTCAGATGATCTCCTTGATGTTGCCTGTCTGATGTTAGCAACAATGAGCCCAGACCTGCAAGCAGGGCTCATAAATACAAATGCTTACGACATGATCCGCCAGCTGAGGGACATGTTTCAGACTCAGGCTCGTACAGAGCGCTACGATGCCACCAAAGCATTCAATGAGTGCAAAATGGTAAAAGGAACATCAGTAAGTGACCATGTCATGAAAATGAAACGGCACTTAGATCATCTGGAGAGGCTGGGTCATCCTGTTCCGTTGCAGCTAGCAACTGACACCATACTTAATTCACTGTCAGAAGACTACAGGCCCTTTGTAGTCAACTACAACATGAACAACATGGAGAAAACAATAGCAGAATTACACTCCATGCTTAAGACAGCTGAATTAAATATGGGGAACAAGAACAAGACAAAGGATGTCTTGATGGTAAAAGACGGAGGGGTTAAAAAGAAAAATGGGCATGCTAGCACCAGCAAGGGAAAAGGACCAGTTCAGGCCCTCCAGAGTGCACCCAAGAAAGGCAAGGGCAAGGGCAAGGGCAAGAAGGTTAAGCCAAACAAAGCTAGGACCGAGAATCGCTGCTTCATATGCAATGAGATCGGTCATTGGAGGCAAAACTGCCCTAAGCGTCATGAAGCAGGTATGTAAACCTCAGAAAATTTATGATTGCTTTGTTTTGACACTTCTTACTTGTTAGCTTACAAGTATACTGATACCTAGAGCAAATGACATTGCAGGAAATCAGAAATGAAGTGAAGTGCCCAGGAGTTGCCAAGGATCAAAGCACGAGATAATTTAAGTCAAGACATCTTTTGAATTTATAGTTTTAAAACAGTTATTTTGGGGATTTTATGTTTTAAACAATGTTTGGATAATTATTTTTATAATTCGATGGTTTTAATTTTCAAAAGTTATTGTCTTGACAATTGAAATATCTGATTGTGCTTAGTGTTTGTATGATCCTAGTTGTTGATGCCTGTTATAATTACTTTAATGAAATTGAAGTAATTTGTATAAAAACTATCAAAACACACGAGATTCTATAGGAATGTGTTTTGAGAATAAAACATTTATGAATAACAACTTTATGATCAAAAGGAAGAATTTAAGATATTAACTCAGATAGCGTTAATAACAGCATTTATAAAACTAGAAAGATTCCAAGTTCTGGAATTAGGATTTGACCAAAATCCAGTTAAGTTTTATAAAAGAAATTCTCAAGAATTAACTGATCAAGTTTGATCAAGATTTATTCAAATGTTTTAAAGGAGAATTTAGGATAATAACAGTATTTATGAAACTAGAAGGATTCCAAGGTTTGGAATTAGGATTTAACCAAATCCAGTTGAGTTTCATAAAAGGGAAATTCTCATAGTTCATTACTCGAAATTAGGATTGACTAATCAAAGTCTTGAATAAGTCAATAGTAAATTTTGAGTAATAGTTAGTTTTTATGCAAGCAAGTGGGAGCCCGATTATTCTCTATCTAGTTTAAGATAAAAGAATAAAAGACATAATTATTGATATATCTCGGAATTCATAAATCCAGGTAGGATAAGAATTCATAAGATATAATTTACCCTTTTAGTTAAAAGGATAAAAGTTTCAAGACCCATGAAACAAAGGTCGTGACTGACTTAAAAATCAATAATTATAGTGTTGGATTAAAATATATAGCATTCCAGTAGATTTGCCAGGATTGCAAATGGAATCGGATTTCAGGTAGAAATCATTCATCTACACAGCAACTAAGGAAAGTTGCAATCTTACATATTCAGGAACTGGAAGTTAGTCCAGGTCTCCAAGTTCATGGAATATGATAGAAGTCTAATTATTGTTTTAAGAGGTGTTTGCAGAACAATAATTAGCAGATACAAGTAGATCGTATGAACAGACTTGTATTTTTGGTCATCACTTTGATTAAAATGGTAAACTTTAATCAAAGGGTTTAAAATTGAAGGTAGGTGATACTTCATTTTAGATCAGTATTTAACAAATGTTAAATAGATGAAATGAAAGTTATTAAAGAAAAGACATTTAATTTTGTTATTATTACAGCGTGTAATATGGACTATACAAAATTGGTTTCTTTATCACTTTCACTATTTTGCATGTTTTAATGTATCCAGGAATGAAATCAGTCTCCGATTTTTCATTCAAAAATCTGTCCGTGACAACTTATCATTGTGGGAGCATGATAAGGCGTTAAAGTCATTGTGAACTTTTAGGTAGTTATGATCAGTTGCTAAATAACAGCTACAAGTGTTGTAGACTAAAAGTTGCACAGATATTTGATAGAGTAGCAAATATCGGACGTGATCCGCGGTTGAGATTGCTTCTTGGAATAAAGTCATAAGTGAATCTCACAGTGGTTGTCCCTATCACCTGAGGTATCTGATTTGATATCATGAGGACTGCTGAATTCTTAGTGCACTCAACCGCTACGCCGTAACAGGGTGGCTATAAAGGGTATAACTAGATTCAGCGGAAGCCGTGGTGTTAAAGGCAGATATGCAAGATGGGATTTGCACCTCTTCTTAGAAGAGAGATATTTCTGGGCCCATCTTGACTGACTAAGTATACTGATGAAGTGCATGGCCATGCCCAAACGAACTGATTAGTTCTTTGTCGTTTACCTATCAGTGAAAGTCAGATAATCAAGAAAACAGAATCTTGAGTATTTAGAGTTGACATTTTCCAAGCTCATACTCACAGATGAAATATCGCGATGCAAAGGGAAAAGCCAAGATATACCCAATCAATGAACAGTACTTTCATAGATACCGGTTCCTCACGGAATGTTTATATCACCAAATCTGGGTATAAGAGTTCTTGTAACCTGGTCAGCCTAAGTGCCTGTCTAGGGGCCTCCTTAGGTCCGTATAATCAAAGGTGGTATTGCCAACTTGCACAAGTGGGAGTCTGTTAGGAATTATGTGCAGAGTTGACAAACCAAGTGATTACACATCCAATGTTACAAGACACTTGAGGGTCACACCTGTGAGGACCTATAAGTCGAACAAGTCAGTAGAAACCCCGAAATGGAGAATTAGGATTTATAATAGTGTATTATAAATCAGTTGGGTAATTTCAGTCAGAATTACCAAAGTTGGAGGGTTATTAATTAATTAGGATATTATATATTTATTAAGATAAATAAATATATAATAGTTAATTAATAAAGATTTTATATATTAGATAAATATATAAATTATAATTATCGTATGCAAATTCTTTTCCAGCTAATTAAATAAGGAAAGGATTCGAGATAATTATCATAAGGAAACTGGATTCCATACAAACTGTATTTTTCCTCCATATAAATAAAAGCCTATGGGTTAAGGAAAAATAATAAGCTTTCAGTTAAGAAAAACCAGTTCCCAGTTTTCTCTCTCTCCACCGGCGCCGATCACCCCCTCCCCCCCAGGGTCGGATTCCAGTTTTTGTTCGGGTTTCACAAAGTTCTGCTAGAGGAACGTTCGCTGGTCGATCATTGGTGGATCTATTCTCAAGCAACCAGGTAAATTGATCTAAACCAAATTAATAGGATTAAACTATAACGATTAAAAGATCAATAGGCTTTAATGGGTTTTTAGCTTTTATCGCTTCCGCACAAATAAGATCAAAACAGCGTGTTTTGATCACATAGGTTTTATCAGTTTGATTAACCTATGAGATATATCAAACCAGCGAGGTTTTGATAGATCTGAGGTATTCCTCGAGTCAGTTTGATTCAAGGAAACCCACAAAAACCCAACAAAAAGCCTGGAGAAACAATTCGCGACTACTTCAACAGATTCAATGCAGCAATGATCGAAGTAAAGAATTGTGATGTGAAGACTGGGATCGAGGCATACAAACGTGGGCTAGAAGATTCCTCTGGATTATATCTAGAATTGACGAAATACCCGCCAGAAAACTTCGACGAGTACGAGCTAGAACACTAGCTTTCATGAGAATAGAGGACGATGCTCTTTTTCGACGAAAGCATTCTGCTGAAAAGAAACCTCTTAGTGCTCAAAAACATGATTTTAAGCACAAAAGAGTGAACAAAATCGGAAACCCTCGATATGAGTCAAAAGCTCGACCAAGCAAAGGTACCGTTAAAATACGATATCTAGAGTTATCTACTTACAATTTTGCAGGTACATCGAAAGACTTGGTGGATTCGCTACGAAAGATTGATGCAAACTTACGATGGCCAAAGAAATCTGACAAACCAAGCAAAGACAAAGATCAAAACAGATGGTGCGATTTCCATGAAGACCATGGCCATACGACGGATGAATGCATCAGCCTCAAGAAGGAGATTTCATATTTGAAATCTAAGGGACATCTAAAAGGTGTCATTCCAGAAGAACAAGGACGACCAGAAGAAGTCGTACTCGATCCTGAACATCCTGATCGAAAGGTCTTCGTAGGAGCCTTGCTCCCCCTGACATAAAAAATACGATTGTATCTTTTTTGCAGGAACATTCAGACTGTTTTGCATGGTCGCACGAAGACATGGTTGGAATAGATCCCAACGTTATATCACATAAACTGAACGTGGATCCCACTTTCAAGCCAATCAAGCAGAAACGTCGCAAGTTTGCACCTGAACGAAATAAAGTAATCAATGACGAAGTCGATAATCTGCTCAAAACTGGAAAAATCCGAGAAGTCAAATATCCAGAATGGTTAGCCAACGTGGTCGTCGTACAAAAGAAGAATGGAAAGTGGCGAGTCTGCATCGATTTCACGGATCTAAACAAAGCTTGTCCAAAAGATCCTTTCCCGTTACCTCATATCGACGCTATGGTCGATGCAACAGCAGGACATGAGTTGTTGACATTCATGGATGCATATTCAGGATACAACCAAATCCTGATGCACACGGATGACCAAGAAAAAACCGCATTCATGACAGACAAAGGCATATACTGTTATAAAGTTATGCCATTTGGTCTTAAGAATGCAGGTTCGACATATCAGAGGCTGGTTAATATGATGTTTAAGGAACATCTTGGTCGAACGATGAAGGTTTATATCGACGACATGCTCGTGAAATCAGAACGTTCGATTGATCATGTCGCACATTTAAAGCAATCGTTCGACATCCTACGACAATACAAGATGAAGCTCAATCCAACAAAATGTTCCTTCGGAGTACGTGCAGGAAAATTCTTGGGATACTTAGTGACCCAACGGGGAATCGAAGCAAGTCCAGAGCAAGTGAAAGCTATCACTGAGATACAATCTCCGAGGAATATCAAAGAGGTCCAGAAGTTAACAGGACGCGTGGCAGCCTTAACCAGATTTATCTCACGATCATCGGATAAGTGCCATTTGTTCTACAATGTCCTACGGAAGAATCAAGGCTTCTCCTGGACAGAAGAACATGAGAAGGCTCTACAAGAACTGAAGCAGTACATGACATCGCCATCACTGTTGAAAAAACCAGTCGAAGGTGAAAGCCTGCAACTGTATTTGGCAGTGAGCAAAAATGCGACGAGCGCAGTACTCGTGCGGGAGGAAGATCAGCAGCAACGACCAATTTATTATGTCAGCAAGTCCTTCCTCGACGCAGAAACCAGATACACGTCCATGGAGAAATTGCTATTAGGTCTCATGACTGCCGCAAAGAAGCTAAGGCATTACTTCGAGTCGCATCATATTATCGTCGTGACCAATTATCCACTCAAGACGGTACTTCGAAAGCCAGAACTGACAGGACGTCTAGCTAAGTGGAGCATCTATCTCAGTGGATTCAACATTGAGTTCAAACCCAAGACAGCAATTAAATCGCAAGTACTGGCAGATTTTGTAGCAGAATTCTCTCCAGGATTGGAACCAATGACGTGCGACGAAATTGTGATGATTTCAGACAACAAACCCTGGATACTCTACGTTGATGGCTCTTCGAACATACGAGGGTGTGGATTAGGTATTGTCTTAAAATCATCACAGGGGGGAAACATAGTATACTCCATACGATGCGAATTCAAAGCCACGGACAACGAAGCAGAATATGAAGCTTTGATCGCAGGATTGGATATTGCTCTTAGACTGGGGGCAAAACAGTTGCATGTTCGAAGCGATTCTCTGTTGGTGGTCAACCAAGTAAATGGAGATTTTCAAGCAAAGGACTCAAAGATGATGAGTTATCTCAAAGCTGTTAAGGATCGAATCGCATGATTCGAACACTTTTTGATCGAACAAATACCAAGAGATTTAAACATGCAAGCTGACGCACTAGCTAACTTGGGATCTGCATTCCACAATCCATCTATGGAAAATATCCCAATACTTCATCTTACGACGCCAACAATTGAAGCAAAAGAAGAAGTACAGATGAACGAAGAAATTTACAATTGGTCGCTCGACGTATGGAATTATCTCAAGCACGACCAACTTCCTGAAGACAGAATGGAAGCCCGAAAGACAAGGTCCAAAGCTTCAAGATATACGATTTTTGAAGACCAACTCTATCGAAGATCCACGACTGGACTTCTTCTACGATGTGTTACAAATAAGACACAAATCAATCAAATTCTCCAAGAAATGCACGATGGAGAATGTGGAAACATTCAGGGGGCAGAAGTCTTGCTAATCGAATCTCACGACAAGGTTATTATTGGCCTACTTTACGAGAGGATGTAATAACGTACGTCCATCGATGTGATGCATGTCAAAAGCATTCGGGTATGGTCCATCGACGATCCGAACCCTTGCACTCTGTTCTAGTTCCATGGCCATTCATGCGATGGGGAATGGATATCGTGGGAAAATTACCCCCAGCTCCTGGACAAAAAGTCTATCTACTCGTGCTTACCGACTATTTCTCGAAGTGGATAGAAGCTGGTGCTTTTTCGCAAGTTAGAGATAAAGAGGTAATATCTATCATCCAAAAGAATATCATTTACAGATTTGGAGTACCGACCGAGATTATGTGCGACAACGGCTCACAGTTTATAAGTGATAAAACTCGCACGTTTTGTGAAAAACGAGGAATCAAGTTAATCACTTCTACTCCGAGATACCCACAGTCCAACGGATTGGCTGAATCAAGCAACAAAGTTATCATCAATTCAATCCGAAAGAGATTAAAAGGAGCAAAAGGCAAATGAGTAGAGGAATTACCATCCGTTCTATAGGCAAATCGTACGACACCAAGAGCATCAACAGGACAAACTCCATATTCTCTGGTATATGGATGTGAAGCGGTCTTGCCAATCGAAGCCCAAGTACCAGTTTCCCGGAATCGAACGTTTGATCAAAATGCCATAAATTTATCTTACGATCTGGATGCTCTAGAAGAACTCCGAGAAAAAGCATTACGAACAATGGCTGCACAGAAAGGAATCGTCGAAAGACACTTCAACAAAAAGGGAAAAGCCAAAATTTTCCAAGTTGGAGATTATGTCTTACGACATGTGTTTCAAAACACACAAGAGCCAAATGCTGGAAAACTTTCCATCAAATGGGAAGGACCCTACATAATTTCAAAAGTCATTGGAAATGGAGCATACAGACTTGCGACAATGGAAGGTATGGAAATTCCACGTAGTTGGAATGCCCATCATCTCAAAAGGTACTATTTCTAAACCTATTTACATACGATTTATTTCTTAAATCAAGTACTGACTTGGGCGTCGGAGCGCCGTTGGTCAAACCAACGGCCACCCCCTAGTAACTATGTTATTTCGCATGTATCGCACGAACTATCGCATGTCTCGCACGATTATCGCAGGTATCGCACGATTATCGCATGTATCGCACGATTATCGCAGGTATCGCAGATTATTGCAAAAATCGCACGAATAAATTGCTATAAACGCACGATTATCTCGCAAGAGCGCAAGACAATTCGCCAGTCGCACGTATACTCTTATGAGTATAAAAAGAAACGTTTCTAACTTAAGTCTTAGGACTTTAAAACAAACGCATGCAAAAACAAAGGCTATAACGCACGATACAATCTATATACAAAGCTAAAAACGCAAGACAAAAGTTAAAAGCTAAAAACGCACGACAAATGTGTTAGGATTGTGTGCGAGACAGTAACATGGTTACCGTGTCCAATGTTATAAGACACTAGTAGGTCACACCGCTGCACACCAAAATAAGAACGTTTGGATTACATGAGAAAATTAATTGATTATTAATTATTTAATGAGAGAGAATTAAAATAATAGTTAGTTAAACTATTTATTCATAATTAATTAATTAGATGAATTAATTGATTATTTATGGAAATTATTTGAGATAATTACCAAAGAATTTTATATGGAATAAAACTCTGCTAGGTTTATCCGTATAAATAAAGGGTTAAGGGTTTATCAGAATTAATTCAGTTTTTCAATCCTACAACTCAGAAAAACTCTCTCTCTCTTCTCTCTCTCACTCAAAACCGGCGCCAATTTCAAGTAGAGGTTCGCGTTCGTTTTTCGGTAATCCTCGGTGGTGGTCTAGCAACTGTCTCAATCGGTGTCAGTAGCGGTGTACCCCCTGCAAGCTTTCCGGAAAGTAATCGCATAAGGTAAATCATCAAACCTCGCCAAATTGTATCTGTTAAGGTTTAAGTTGGGTCCGTTATTGGGAATTGATTTTGTTTTTCCGCTGCGCGTTTATACGCATTAATTCCCAACAGTGATATCAGAGCCACTTCTTAAACCTACAGATCAGGTTTATTTGTTTAATATTTAGGTTTGAAAAATTTCGATTTTTATATGCTTGATAATTGTAAAAATTGTTTTTTTTTTCTCGAAAAACCTAATCGGATTCGGACCACCGGAAACCACCGCGGCTACACCACAGCTGGTGGTGGCTGCCGCCGTCGCACCCAAAGCCAACCGCACCACAGCTAGTGGTGGCGGCGATGGCTGTCGACCGCACCACAGAGCCGTGGTGACGGCGGCTGTCAAAATAAACAACCACCACACAGCCGTGTGGTGGCGACGGGATTGTGATCCGACCACCGAAGCCGAAAAACGGCGACAGTGGTGGTGCTCGACTAACAACGCCGGCAGGCGGCGGTGATGGTGGCGATTGCCACTGCTGCTGTCTTGCCCCAAAATCCACCGCCACGCCACCGCTTGTGGTAGTGGCGGCGATCGTGTTGCTAATCGAACATCGCGGCATCGGCTGTGGCCGAAGAAAATCCACCGCACCATCGTTTGTGGTGGCGGTGGTAATCCACTAACCCGCCGGAGGCAATGGTGGTGTTGGTTTGTTGTTTACGCCGGAGGCGGTGGCAGTGGTAGCAACTACCGCTGCTGTTGTGCTCCTAATCGGACCGCCACACCACCGTTTGTGGTGGTGGCGGCGATGGCGTGTTTTTTTAGTTACACAAAACACCGGCGAAAGGCGGCGGTGGTGGCAATTCGTTGCTGCCGTCGTCAAAAGCACACCACGGGTGCCGATTGTGTCCGCCGTTGCCATCGATGATGGTGGCGGTGGTGTTTCGTTTGTTACGCGACCACGGCGGCAGCGGTGGTGTTAAACCGCTGCTGTTGCCGGTGGTTTAACGGTGGTCGATGGTGATGTTGTTGTACCACGGCGGTGGTGGTGGCACTAAGCCACTGCCATCGTTAGTTGGATTGGTGGCAACGTGGTTATTTTCAGATCAAAACCAGAACGGTTAAACTTTAGCTGATAAGGGTTTGTTCTAAACCAGATAAGGTTTAAAACCCTAGGGATTGTTTTTGTTAATTGTTAAATTAATTGTTTAATCAAATTAGATTTAATTGTTTAATTAATTCTGTTTTAATTAAATAAAATCTAGTCAAGTTTTGTTGTCATGGTCAAACCCTTTGGCCCTTGGTTGCGTTTTTATGTATTGATTACGGGAGGTCTGCGTGCCATTTACAACCCGGTCTTTGTAATGTAATATTAAATTTGTAAATAAATCGAGAACTGAAGACGGAGCCAAGGAGACAACCATGGAGCTTGGAGCCAGTGGGAGCGCCGAGAAGTTTTGTCCCTTAGGAATAAAAGACTGTCGTTTTGTGTTGGCTCACGAAACGACAATAGTTAAGGGTTTTTGACTATGACATATTTCATTGCGTGGTTGTTTATATTTATCAGTTATGATTGCGTGGTTGTTTTAGTTGCGTAATTATAGATATAAACAATTTTAAAAGATTTTAAAAGTAAAATTGGATACAAATACAGTTTGTGTTTGGATCCAAAGTTTTTGAAAACTGGCATTTTTGACCCTTGTTCAAATCATAGATTAGTAAGTGCAACCCACTTTGGGGGCACCTCCGGTGTAAGGTACATAGGGCGTTGTAAGTGCACACACTATGAACGCCCGCGTTCAAACCGAAACTAGAGGGTGATAAAACTCTGCGAATTATCTCTGGGTGGTACCGGCCAGAGTTTGTCCAGGTCCCTGGTGGTGCAGTCTATTTTCGTAATTATTTATTCACTGGGTGGTACCAGGCCAAAATGCACTAGAGGGACTAAATATGCACGGATTATATATCCGATGTCCCGACGATCTAGAAGTCGTATTTTCGAATTAAAATACGATTGGTATAGTTTTACCTACCATAAATCGCATGAGTCGGTTTGACATGATCACATGCTTCCCGACACATGTGAAATATGGATTCTAGTCTAATAAATTTATTTTAAGGGTAATAATTTATTAGAATTTATGTAATTATAACTAAAGTTGGAATTTGTTCTTAATTTGTAGATGTCGAAATCTGTAATTCCGTTTTATACCCCTGAGGAATCCCTAAGACTCATCAACTGCAAATGGAAGCTTACAGACCAAAATTTTCCAGTTTGGAAAATGCACCTTGATAATATCTTGCGTGCACAGGGTAAGCTGTATGTTCTGGAAAAACCTGTTTCACGACCAGAGAGTAATTCTCCCGAGAGGGATTTTACTCAGTACTTTAAATATCTGGAAGATGAATCGGATGTAATGTCCATTCTCATTTTCTCAACATCACCCGAGTTCATGGGAGATTTAAGAGTTAAATCATGTTGCCAGGTTGTGAAAGATATAGAGAACCAGTTAGGTATCTATAAACACACAGGTAAACTTCTGATCATGCAAGAAATCTTTTCACTGAAGCTGAAAAGTGGTCAGTCAGTTAAAGACCATCTTATTGAAATGAGAAGGCTCTTTAAATGTTTATCGCGTTTGGGGTACAAAATGACTCAGGAAGAGCTAGTGTACCTCATGTGGTTTTCCTTCACGAAAGAGATTCAAGACACAGCTAGTGCCTATATGAAGGAACCAAAGAAAGACGTGGATAAAGTTCATGAAGATATTCTGGCCAGTTTAGAGCCAGTACCGGAACCTGCAGATCTCATGGACACTGATGTAATTGATGAACTGGGAGATCTGAGTTGCCCAGAATGCGGCAGCGAGAATATTTGCGAGCACTCGATGAATATCGACCAGATAGAGATCGGTTTACCCGATGCTCCAGGTATCTTTATGATAGATTGCTTAATCACTTCTTATGAATCATGGGTAATTGATACAGGCAGTGGTAACCACATTTGTAATCATTTACAGGGATTCACTAGAAGAAAGACTCTGAGGAAGGACCGTTCGAACCTACGAGTTGGCAAAGGCACTCCGCTGATAGCTGAAGCTGTAGGATCTTATAGTCTTAGTTTACCCTCGGGTCTAGTTTTGGAACTGGATAATTGTTATTATATTCCAAATATGACTAAGAATGTTTTGTCTTTTGATTTGTTAGTAGACCAAGGATTTTATTATAAATACGATTATAAAATGATTTCTGTCTTTAAAGATAATATTTTCTATTTTAAAGCTACACCCGTGAATGGTCTATATACAGTAAATCTACAAGACAACAGTAGTGAAATCTATCATATAAGTAAACGATCCAAAGACATTGAGGATCAAACTTACCTCTGGCATTGTCGTTTAGGCCACATAAACAAGAAACGCGTTGACCTACTCCTAAAGGAGGTTTTCTTGGAACTTTCGATTATAAACCCTTTGATAATTGCGAGTCTTGTTTATCTGGCAAAATGACAAAGCAACCTTTCAACAAAGAAAATGAAAGGGCTACTGACTTATTAGAAATAATTCACACAGATGTGTGTGGACCATTTAGTCATGTAGCAAGAGGAGGATACCGGTACTTCATTACCTTTACTGACGATTTCAGTAGGTATGGTTATGTCTATCTTATGAGACATAAATCTGAAAGCTTTGAAAGATTCAAAGAATTTCAGAATGAAGTACAGAATCAACTTGACAGAAAGATCAAGTTTTTACGGTCGGATCGCGGAGGCGAATATCTCAGTGACGAGTTTGACAATCATCTAATGGAGTGCGGATTGTATCCCAACTCACACCTCCGTATACACCTCAGATGAATGGTGTGTCAGAAAGGGGAAATCGTACTTTACTTGATATGGTACGAACGATGATGTGTCACTCTTCGCTGCCAATGTCATTCTGGGGACATGCGCTCGAAACAGCAGCACACATACTGAACAGAGCGCCAACAAAGTCGGTAGAAAAGACTCCATATGAATTATGGAAAGGTAAGAAACCCAATATATCTTTTCTAAGAATTTGGGGCTGTGAGGTTTACGTCAAACGACCCACCTCAGAAAAACTCAAACCCAAATCCGACAAGTGTTTCTTCGTAGGATATCCCAGAACCACCGTGGGATATTATTTCTACAACCCTGAAGAGAACAAAGTCTTTGTTGCTCGAAATGGAAAATTTCTGGAAGAAAAGTTTCTCAGTTCTGGAAACACCAGAAATGATGTAGATCTACAGGTGGTAGACGAAGAAAACACTACACCAATTGTTGAGCCAGAAATTCAACATGAGAATGTTGAACCTCAATCAGAACCGATTGAGGAAGTGCAAACACAGGACCTTCGCAGATCCAGTAGGGTAAGACAAGAACCAGATAGGTATCTTGGGTTTCTGGTCTCTCAAGATAGCGGAGACTTGAATGAACCAACATCCTATGGAGAAGCTGTGTCAGGCAATGAGTCTGAACAATGGCAGGAAGCCATGAAGGCCGAGATGCAATCCATGTACGACAACCAAGTTTGGGAGTTGACTGATTTGCCACAACACTGTAGAGCTGTTGGACGCAAATGGGTTTTCAAGAAGAAAACCGACATGGATGGGAATGTACACACCTTTAAGGCCAGACTGGTCGCAAAAGGGTTCACGCAAACTCATGGTATCGACTATGATGAAACCTTTTCGCCAGCAGCCATGCTAAAATCAATTAGGATTCTAATGGCCATTTCAGCATACTTTAACTACGAGATCTGGCAAATGGACGTCAAGACAGGCTTTCTGAACGGAAAGTTAACAGAAGACGTCTGTATGGAACAACCAGAGGGGTTTGAAGATCCTAAGAATCCTAATAAGGTGTGTAAACTGCTAAAGTCCATTTATGGATTAAAGCAAGCATCTCGAAGCTGGAACTTACATTTTGATGAGAGAATCAAAGAATTTGGTTTCGCCAAAAGTGAGTTCGAGCCATGTGTCTACACTAAGTTCAGTGGGAGCATAGTAATCTTCTTGGTCTTGTACGTAGATGATATCCTACTCATAGGAAACGATGTTCCAACTTTACAGAGTGTAAAGAGTTGGTTAAGCAAATGTTTTCCAGATGAAAGATCTTGGAGAAGCCGCTTACATACTTGGCATAAAGATCTACAGAAATAGATCTAAGCGGCTTATCGGACTTAGCCAAAGTACATACATTGATAAAGTTCTAAAGAGATTTAGGATGGATGAATCCAAGAAAGGATTTATCCCGATGCAGCATGGCATAGTGTTAAGTAAAACACAATGTCCTGTTTCTAGTCAAGACCAGGACAGAATGAAATCGGTTCCATGTTATGTACCAGGCCCGATGTTGCTTACTCAGTAAGTGTTACGAGCAGATATCACCAGAATCCGGGAGAACCTTACTGGGTGGCTGTCAAGAACATTCTCAAGTATTTGAGAAGAACGAAAGATATGTTCTTGGTCTTTGGAGGATCTGAGGATGAAATCAGCGTCACAGGATATTCTGATGCTAGTTTCTAGACCGACAGAGATGATTACAGATCACAGCCGGGGTACGTTTTTACTCTAAACGGAGGTGTGATCTCATGGAAGAGCTCGAAGCAGGACACAATTGCAGATTCAACTACAGAAGCAGAGTACATTGCAGCATCTGATGCGGCAAAGGAAGCTGTCTGGCTAAGGAATTTTCTATCGGATCTCAGAGTGGTTGCCAGTGTCTCTAGACCGATCGATATATTCTGGGATAACTCGGGAGCCGTAGCGCAAGCAAAGGAACCTAGAGAACATCACAAGTCAAGACACGTGCTCAGGAAATATCACCTCATCCGAGAGATTATTGGAAGAGGAGATGTAAGAATATGCAAGATTCCAACAGAAGAAAATGTCGCAGATCCGCTGACAAAGCCACTAGCAAGGGTGAAGCATGAGGCGCATGCAAGTTCCATTGGGATGCAGTACCTGGACGCCAGTAGCTAGTTTTAGTTTATTAAATTATTACTATAGTTTAATTTTGAAACAATGTAATCATGTAAAGTTTTATTTCACAGTGTGTTGGAAATAAATGGAGGTTTTATTTTCATGATTGTTCTAAATTAGCTATTTTTCGCATATTTAAACGTATCCATGATTCTTACAAAGTCTTGTATGAAATCTAACCTTCCGTAGCCACTTATTGAAATGGGAATTTCAATAGGGAGTTTAACGCTATTATAAATACTTGATGATTTATTCAAAGTAAAGAATAAAAGCACAAGTGATGTGACCAAGTATTTATAGATACTCATCAGAGTGTTTGAGTATTGGAAGTGACCAGTTATCAAGTCTGCTTCATGGAGCCTCAGTCATAAGCATTGACTTGATAGGTTGTCCTTAGACCTGAGATACTTGGTTTGGGAACATGAGGACTGCTGTACTCTTAGCACGTCTTAACGCTGCACCGTAACAGGGCGGCCATACGGGACATGACTAGATGCAGCGGAAGCCGCGGATCCAAATGCAAGTAGTCAAGAAGGGATTTGCACCTCTTTACTAAAAAAGAGATATTTCCGGGCCCCTTGACGATTAAGATTGGCAGAAATCGCGTGGCCACGCTCGGATAGAATAACAGGTGTTATTTAGTAATATCCGTTACTGCAGGCAATCGAAATCAGAGTCAAGAAATACTTGATATTTAAGAAATGAATCCTCCACTCCATGTCTTAAAATCATTTTTGAAATATCGTGTGCAAAAGGAATGAACCTGTGTACAAATTCAAGAATTGTATCTCTGGATGTAAGAGATCTTATAACCTGGTTAACCTAAGTGTCTGGCTAGGGACCTCCTTAGGCTAATGGTAACAGAACAGTTACATGTCTAGCACAAGTGGGAGTCTGTTAGGATTGTGTGCGAGACAGTAACATCGTTACCGTGTCCAATGTTATAAGACACTAGTAGGTCACACCGCTGCACACCAAAATAAGAACGTTTGGATTACATGAGAAATAATTAATTGATTATTAATTATTTAATGAGAGAGAATTAAAATAAATAGTTAGTTAAACTATTTATTCATAATTAATTAATTAGATGAATTAATTGATTATTTATGGAAATTATTTGAGATAATTACCAAAGAATTTTATATGGAATAAAACTCTGCTAGGTTTATCCGTATAAATAAAGGGTTAAGGGTTTATCAGAATTAATTCAGTTTTTCAATCCTACAACGAAGAAAAACTCTCTCTCTCTCTCTCTCTCTCACTCAAAACCGGCGCCAATTTCAAGTAGAGGTTCGCGTTCGTTTTTCGGGTAATCCTCGGTGGTGGTCTAGCAACTGTCTCAATCGGTGTCAGTAGCGGTGTACCCCCTGCAAGCTTTCCGGAAAGTAATCGCATAAGGTAAATCATCAAACCTCGCCAAATTGTATCTGTTAAGGTTTAAGTTGGGTCCATTATTAGGAATCGTTTTGTTATCCGCTGCGCACCGTTAGTGCCTACGGTTCCCAACAAAATGATTATTGAATCAAAAGTTTTTTCATTAAAATTTTGCTAAATATAGCAAAATTACAAAAAATTAAAAAAAATTACAAAAACTAATCTAAGGAACATTAGAGGCGGGGGGATCTGCGACAGAGGCTTCTTCGGTCTCTAAAGGATGCACAGGGACGGATCCAGAGGTTTCAGGAACCTCCTCTTCGACACCAACGTCCTTGACTTCAGCAGGCTTCTCCTCTTCAGTTGTTGCTTCTTCGTCCAGGTCCTTTAGATCTTCCTCGTCAAGAAGATCCTCGGAACCCATCACCCGTACGAAGGAAGCCACCTCTTCACTTGCCATCTGTGAAGTGATGGTCCCGGCAGCCACACGTCGCATAAGCGCAGTACGTGCGACCACTCGGGCCAAAGCACTATCCTCCTCGAGTTCCTGGATCTTAGAGGATAAAACCCCCTCCCTCTCAGCTTTCTCTCGACGAACGTCGAGTAGTTCCTTTTCCAGATCCTTCATGCGATCCAGGGCCATCTTCAGCCGCTCCCGCTGTTGGACCTGGAACCGATCACTGATCTCCAGTTTCGATTCGAGGTCCCCGATTTGGACCGACTTGGCGTTAACCTCATCGGAAAACTGGGCCAGCTTCTTCTTGGCCTTCTCAGCCTCCTTCCTGGCCAATTTAGCGTCGTTTTGGTTTGACGCCATCTCCTCTTTAATCTTAGCCATCCGTGTATGGAGGCTAAGACTTGTTTGGAGAGCCTGCAAATGGAAAAAAGAAACGATTAGAAAAATAGACGAAGGAGAACAAAAGTTGTACGACGTGAAAAACACTTACCAAAAAGGAGATGCCCGCGACGGAGGCATCCAGATCCTCGATGTTCGCCTCCTCCATGCGCGCCTTCTGAGCAGGGATGTGAAACTGCTCCAGAACAGGGAAGATGGACTTCGTCCTAATGACGTCATCCACCATGAAGTCGGAGGGCATGTTAATGGTCATGGTCGTAAGACCAGACCCCTCCTTCTCCTTACCCTTATCAGCCTTCGATGAAGGCTGGCTCGACGCACCCTTCTCCTTTGCAGGAGGAGCAAAGCTAAGAGGGATCGCCTCAATCCCACCTTCAGCCTTTCGTTTGGCATCCTTAGGTGGGGAATCCAAAGAAACGTACGACGACCTCGTACGTTTAGCCACTAAACCCTCTTGGGCCGCAGCTCTCCTCTTGGCAGCACGAGCAGCCGCCTCCATGACCGTCGTCTTCTTGGAAGTTGAACCTGCATAAAGAGGAAAAACCGGAGTTAGAAGCGTACGACTAATATAAAAGCTAATTATCATCGTAAGACGATTACCTTCCATATCAGTCTCCTCGATCACTTGCACCTCTGGTTCGACGTCGTTCTCGTCACCACCCTTCGACGTCCTATACGTACGATCCGTCACACTGTAGCTTAGGAAGTGTGAGATCAGTTCAGTCGACTCCTCGGTGGTCTTGAACGTGAAGTTAACAGCTGCAAGAAAACACATGATTAATCATCAAAATTATACAAAAGGTATAAAAAATATACATATAAAACAAACGCCTAAGTTACCATTTGAGTTCCATTCAGGAACGACCCAAGATTCATTGGCGACCGAAGACGTCTGGACAAAGACGTAACGAGACTTCCACCCTCGATCATTCACTTGTGTGCGATGAACAAGCATGGTATCATTCCTACCCTTAGGAAACAATCCAAAGCGATTGTAGGGTAGTCTCGTCACGTTGTAGGCAGAGAGAAGGTCGTCCACTGAGAACGCACGACGACCCCAATCCTTGGACACCCGTTCGATTACCAGGATGACTCGCCAGAATTGAGGCATCAGTTGCCCCGGAGATAAGTTGAAACGGGACATGAAAGCTCGAGAAAGTGGGGAATAAGGCCATCGAAATCCGATCTTAAACGGATATTCAAACAGGGCAAAGAACCCCGTCGGAGTATCTGCCGGCCGAATCTCTCCGGCTACCCTTATTTGGGCACCCTCTGGTAACCCAGCCAAGTCTCTTAACTCCCCTACTTCTAAACTTTCTGTAATCGAACTACGGACTTCGCTTGACATGATGAATTCTAATCGGCCTAAACTATTTCTCAATCGTGTAAACCTAAGAACGTCTAAACCTCTATTACTCTTCTTTGCTATTGACTTCAAACGCATGAAACAAGAAAGAAAGAGGTACCTTATATGCCTAGTCACACGAAATCCCTGCCGAGAATAAAGTCGGATTACGATCTTGTGAATCAAGCAAAAATTGAAAAAGATTTTGTAAAATCTTTCTTTAATCTAAAACCTCATATTTATAGTAATCAAATCCTGGATGAGTCATCGGAAAGAAGCAGGCCACGCGTCGCCAATTAGCCGTTAGAAGGCACGCGTCCAGAATAACGGCTATATGACGTCATAATTCCCTTAACGTTAATTCGACCGTTAATCAACGTATTTTTAATCTTTGTCCAGCAAATTAAAAGATTTAGATAAAATTAGAATTATTTTCTAAATCTTGGGGGCAAATTGTTAGGGTAAAAATCTACAATCGCACGACGACCGACTATAATCGTAAGACAAATATTAGGACAGTGATCCTGTATTAAGATAAGGTCCTGAGATAAAACCTAAAAGAACTGTCGAAAAAAGATCATCAAACATCGAACGAATACATCGAATAAGTCGAACGATGCCTATAATATCGTACGACAGTACTAACGAATAAACATACGAAGTTTATATCTTTGATGCAGGAAAGCTGATTATCATTTCTAACAATTGTCCACCTTTGAGAAAGTCTGAGATTGAGTACTATGCTATGCTCGTTGGAGTTCACCATTACAATGGATGTGTCTCAACTTACAACTCGTTCGACAAGGTCCAACGACATTAAGAGATCGACCGTTACAAGCAAGATTCTCGCAGCAGTTACAATCTAGACATTAATTACCAGCAACACCGTTGGACGGTTATAAACCAAGCATTAATAGTCAATAGTACCGTTGGACAGTTACGATTTTAACGTTGATGAACCATAGTACCGTTGGACGGTTATTTTGAAGCTACTATAAAAGAAGGATCAAGCCAACATTTGAAGACACGAAGTCTGCTCGAAGCTCACAAGTTCTGTATTGGCTATTCTTTGATCATCAGTTGTAATTTACATTCGATTTCATTGTTATTTCTCTTGTAATCGTACGACCAAAGCTGTATACTTGAAGGATATCACCCCTGCTTGGTGATCATAGTGCACAGTCGACTTACCTTTTAGGTCGACCGCAGGTTTTTTTCCTCAGTCGTGAGGTTTTTCCTGCGTCATCAAATTATCTGTCTCATTTTACTTTTCCGCACTTCTCATTGATTGTAATTTCTTTCTCTCGACGGTTAAGCCTCACACAAACTTCTTATGACATTGACTTGTGTAATTTTTTACATAAACAAACCCCATGAAAACCGACTAACAAATAAATTTTTTACGATTTTTTCCATCAAATATTAGAATTGATATATTGTTTCACTATATATTTTTTCATAAGGTGAATATCATCCATAAATTTGTTTCATAATATGAATAAAAAAACTGTATATTTCGATTCATAATATGAATAAAAATTTTATTTTTTCATGGATGATACTTACATTATGAAAAAAAAATATATATGTGTAGCAATAGTTAATATCATAGTATTTGATAAAAACATCGTAAAAAAATATTATTTTTAATTGGTTTTCACGGGTTTTACAAATAAAATGGTTTTTATTTGATTAACACTCTACATATATATATATATATATGTGGTGTGTGTGTGTGTGTGTGTGTGTGATCTATTTTGAGAACCTATGAAATAGTTAAAATTTTAAGAACTAATGCATCATATTTTATTTTATATGATTTGTTCATCTAAGACTGGAATTTAGAATATTAATTAACATATACTTGTTTCATTGTCTGTGTGTTTCACGGTGTGAACATTTTTAGACTGTTTATGAAGCAAAACTTACATACAAAAAGTTTTATATTGCAAACTGATAGTGACGGATCTTGAAATTTTTGTGACTAGGGTCAGACTTTTATCAAATAAAGTAAAATATATTTTTCTAAAAGGTTTGCCATAGCCGCTCTTGTAACACACATTGGTTGACGGCTTGTCTCCAACACCAAATACGATTTGAGACTTTACTTTATTATCATTTCATAACTCACCCGAATTAAAACTTTGGTAAATATAATAAAAATGAAAAAAAATAAAAACCAAGTTACATTTTATAATTAGTCTCTACATGTTTTAATTTCTAAAAATCTATTTCTCTTCTTATTAATATTTTGACTAACTTTTTGTATGCAATTAAACATATAAATAACAATACCATAATTACTCAGTTGTTAAATCAACCCCAATCCTAGCGGCTAAAAAAGGCAAGTTGGTGGGGCCGTATACATCAAAACTTGCCTCAACTCCAAGCCCACGACATTTGCACCATTTGAACAGAAGAACGGCATATTTGCCGTTTCTCTCCCAAATCAAGCAAAATCAAATTCTCTTTGTCGATCGGTTGGAGTTGATAGACCGACAAAAATGCTATTGTAGCATAGGATTGGAGTTGCTCTTAATAAACATATCAATAATTCTTATACAAACACTTAATATTTTAACAAATATATAATTCGATGCCAAATCTTAATATCATAAACATACAAATATCATTAATACAAACACTTAAAAATATAGTGAAACTATTATACTTTAAGTTTAACTTTTAACAAAATAATATAAGGTAAGGTGGTATGCTAGGAGTTTGGTACTTGTCTGAGTCTAAAAATTGAAAAAGCAAAGAGGCGTCTTCTATTTATTTAATGGGGTCTGTAACCTTCATATTTCTTCTATAATTAGTTATTAAGAGCTCGGGCTTTGCATCGGATTATAAGCTGTGATAGACTTTATCATTTATATGAAACATAAATTTTGTATCTATCTTATCATACGAAAGGTTAGTATGACGGACTTCATGTACTGTGTTGTATATTTAACTATATGCTTACAATAAAAATAATGTATATGGTACAACTGATATCTATTTTATGTGGCTGTCAGCTGATATCATGTACTTATCAATAGTTTAATGAACTTATTTTATTATTTTGATTAAAGTTATAATAGTTTATAATTAACCAATAAAAGAAAATGTTTTAATAAAATAAATATAGAAATTAAAAAGAAACAAAATCTGAATTATGTATTTTGAGAATAAAAAATATAAAGATGATCTACTATAAGAACCAAATATGTAATTTAATCAAACATTTTTTAGATAAAGTGACTACTTAATTAAACAAAGTTAGATGGAGAGATGCAAATGGAATGAAAATAAAAACAATGGAATGAAAAAAGATGTTTTTAAAGATCGAGGACGAAAAACGTTATAAGTATCAAACCACAGGAACCAAAGTTGTACTTTACTATAAAAATATTGTTTGTCATTTCTGTGAATGGTTATATAGTATAATAAGGGATAATTCTTTTTTATAGTATGATAATCTCTATATTTTGTTTTTGACTGGGGTTCTTTGACCCATAGGTTAAGAAGTGGCTCCTCTACGAACCATATATATGAAACAAACACATTGCGAAACGAGTATATATGTTTATCCGTACATTAATGTTGGCCTTATATGAGAGAAAAATCATGTAAAATAATACATTAAGGTAATACCTCTTACAATTGAGTTGGGTTATATATGTTTGTCGGGTTAATTACATGGGTGTGTATCGAACTTGTCACGTTTTTTCATTGTATGTATCCAACTTTTAAAATTGTCATTGTATGTATCAAACTTGCTAGAAATTGTCATTGTATGTATCAGATAACTTGTTACCTACAAAATGCTGACGTGGAACAGGTTATATCTGACGTGTAATTTTTTTTTTCAAAATGAGTAAATTACAAATTTGGTCCCTGAGGTTTTCTTTAACAAAAATCAAAGTATAAGGGTTAAAGTGTAAAAACCCTATTATATATCTCTCATATCTCTCTCTTTTGTGACCTCCAGATCTGGTGACGTCTCTGGCGACGTCTCCGGCGACATCTCCGGCGACGTCTCCGGCCACACTACTCCCGATGATGAAACAACGCTGGCTTACCTCCGATTAGTTGGGGAAATCGGAAGTCACGCTCGAAACCATCCGCTATCGTCACCACCACCACCACAACCACCGCCGGTGGTAATGGATTCGGAATCTGTCGACGCCGGCGACCACAACAAAATCCGGCGAATTCCTGGCGACCACAACAAAATCCCTCGAGAATCTGTCGACGCCGCTACTCCACCACCCTCAAAAGAATCTCCAAAACCCCCCAAAAGAATCTCCAAAACCCCCCAAAAGAATCTCCCTCTCCCACCCTCTACACCCCTCTGCTCCACCGACGCCGCCGTCGCTGCCAGAACTCACGACCGTCGGCCGCTCGAAGGGTTCACCAGATGTCCGTCAACCTCCAACCTGATGTCGATTTTAGGGTTTGAGGATTCGAGCAAAAAGGGGGTTTTAATTATCGGTGGGTTTTCGATTTCCAGATCTGGGTTGGGTTCTCGATTTGCACAAGTCTGGTTGGTTTTCGATAGAGATGGTGGTGTGTGCAGGTGGTTGTGGTGGTGGTGTTTTGGTGATGACTTGGTCGTGGCTGAGGTGGTGGTGAATATGAGATGGTGGCTGTGGTGATGGTGCTTTGGTGGTGGCGGTTTGGTGGTGGCAGCAGTGATGGTTGTGGTGGTGGGGGTTTGGCGGTGGTGGTGGTGGGGGTGGGGGTTTGGCGGCGGTGGTGGTGGGGGTGGGGGTTTGGCGGCGGCGGTGGTGGGGGTGGGGGTTTGGAAGCGGTGGTATGGTGCCGGCGGCAGTGGTGGGGAGGTGAGTTTGGTTTTTCAAAAGAGGCAAAACAGGTCCTTGGGACCAATTAGTAAACTAGAGGGACTAAATTTGTAATTTACTCAATGAGTTGGCATCCTATGTGGCATTTTGACCTGTTACCTGCTTAGAAGGTAAATCGATAATACAATGACAACTCTAGCAAAGTTTGATACATACAATGGCAATTTTAAAAGTTGGATACATACAATGAAAAAACGTGACAAGTTCGATATACACCCATGTAATTAACCCTATGTTTGTCGGGTTGAAACTTTGATATATTATTTCCCAATTTTGCTATATGGTTGAGTTTTGGTAAAAGTAAAATCAAATGAGAAGATTTAAATAAATATAATAATTATATATGAGATGTTAAAAGATATTTGCAGGAGATTTTCTATTAAGGCTAACACTTACACAATATTAATCAATGACTTAACAATTACATTAAATTTGTGGTATCAAAAGGCATCAGAGGTTTTTGGGTTGGATTAGGTTCAAATGGTTGTAACCCAACTCCAAACCCAATACAGTTTGATTTTAAGATTTTATAACTCGATTATGTATCAAGTGACTTCGTGTTACGTTAAGCTGGGTATTTCAGGTTAGGTTGTCCATGTTGGTTCTAGCATTAGGATGTTCAATAAGAAGTTGTTTTGGTGTGTGTGTGTGTATGTGTGTGTGTGTGAGAGAGAGAGAGAGAGAGAATATGATGCTTAGTTAAATTACATTCTTACCGTTGTTTTTTTGTTTTAATTTTGAAAATGTCATTTAAGGAGAATCATTGGATCAAATGGGTTGGAATATGGTGCAAGTGAGTCGAGTCGAGTCATCGGTTGTTCGTTCTAGACTAGAGAAAATGATGTCAGGCTCGAGCTTAAAATAAATTTTTTTTAAGTAGGACTTGAGCTTCATGACCCTTTTAACAGTTAAGTGTTATACATGACATAAAATTCAAGTTTTATATGAGTTTGAACTCGATATTAGTTAACTTCTTCAAGTGTTCAAACTTGATAATCTTTATATTTTAACTTTATGATTCATTAACATATAAACATGTTGTAACGATCCATATTTCAAGAAAAATCCTTTAATTCCCATAAATGATAAAATTCGACCAAAACAATCACCACAATGTCAAGGTGGAGGTAATGAGGGCAGACCTAGAAATTATTTCAAACGGTGGCACAATTTAACTATAAAAAACATATTTAAAAATATTTTCACAAAATTTATATTGGTCTATTGGTTACTTCATTGATTTTTAATAATAAGGGCTTAAGTTCGAGTCTTGATGCAAGCAAATTTTTTAAAAATCTCAAGTTAAAGCTAAAATTTAATAAAAATGAGTATAACTAGGCTTGAACCCATGACCTCAAGTTTGAAAAATAAGTAACTTACCACTCTACCAAAGAAACTTATTGTTTTTAATGCAGTTTTAAAAAATATATATATATATATATATGTATATGGTGGCACAGAACAAATTAATACGGTGGCACACTTCACGACCCTATAATTTTTTACACTACGACGGATGAATGAAACGGTGGCACGTGTCACCGTAGGCCCTTAGCTAGGTCCGCCCCGAGGTAATCCATCACATAAGATAAAGTAAACACAAGGTTCAACCAACAACTGAGAGTTCTAACAGAAATAAAGAGCTAAACTAGAATCTTGGGTCTCTATCTTCCAATCCGACTCGCACCTCAAATATTCTCTTTCCCTTTTGTAGACCCGACCCTAGTGACTTTTCCTAAAAATGGTTTTAAAAACATTTGGAAAACGAGGATTAGACCGTAAGGTCTAGTGAATTCCCTACATTTTATTTAAAACAACAAGTAACTTAATCCATCCGAACGGGCCCAATAGCATATCAAATACAGTTAGGACCGGGAGGGAGCACATATGCCTTTACAAGTCGGGGCCCAAACAGACTCCCCATACGATAACTACCCACGTGTTTGAAACGTATTCTAAACACACCCAAAATAATATCTAAGGGACCAATTACCATCCCTTGGTATTTCAATACCACCTCTGTACAAACCAACTCCCGTCCATCATACGTTCATTTACATTTAATCATCTATAGTAATTCAAACCAAGTGAAACATAGGCATGCATGCGCTTACAACGAGTTTAAATTTCAAGAGTGAGTACATAACCAAATTCAGTGCATCAAAACATTTATAAACATGTTAGAGTTTGAGTAAAAACATGAGGGAACTTACCTAACGCTCGACAACCAAGTAAACCTCAAGAAACGCCCAAAAAGTCTCAGCCGACACCTAAATTTAATCTATATCGAAAGGTATTAAAACCTACTAGAAACACCTTAAAACTTCCTAATTTAAGTCCCTAAAAAGTCCCTAGAACAGCCCCAAAACCCATGGAAAAAACGGAGAAACTGCGAAAAACGACACAGTTGAGCAGTGGTTGGCATGACCTACCGTGCGGCCTGGCCTGCGTCAAACCCACGCCGGGTTCTATTTTGCGAGTCACCGCGCGACCTAACGTGCGTGTAAACCCGCATCGAGGTCTGGACTCCACCTGCACACGTTTTCTTCTCCATTTTGCTTTTTTCTCTCGATTCCTTACGCTATCAAACTCCATTCTCGACCCATAAAAAATTGTAATTAAAGCCCCAACAATACTCAAGATCAAAATTCCCATTAGATTGTTGACAAAAATTCACCAATAATAAAAATTATTTAAAGCTATGAAATGGGTTTTTACCCAAAATCACCATTAATGGATTTTTCATCAAACCTTCCAAACACAAACGAAAACCTCATTTATTTGCATCAAAATCAACTTGAAGAAAAGATAATGTAATGGATTAAATCATTAATTCCTTTCTAGAATTCACCAAAAAAAAACCCTTCCAATTCAAGAATCTAAATGCATAAATTTTAGGTTTTAGTTCCCCAAAATGTATCAAACTTATCACCTTTTGCTATTGTATGTATTGTACTTTAAAACTACCATTAAATATACTGAAGTTTCAAAATTTTGCTATTGAATGTATTGCCACCTTCAATAGCAAGTCACCCCCTTTTTAGCAGGTTTGGTCCCTGAGTTTTATTAAATCTTACGATTTTGGTCCCCAAGTCACCACCACCACCTTCCTCCACCGCCTGTCGCCGCACCACCATCACCGGCCACCATCATCACCGGAACCACCACCTCCCACCATCATCATAACCACCATCATCACCGTAACCACCATCGCCACCATCGCCGGCCACCATCATCACCGGAACCACCACCGCCCACCATCACCGTAACCACCATCGTCGGACACCATCATCACAGGAACCACCACCATCACCTTAACTACCGTCGCCACCATCACCGCACCACCATCGCCGGCCGCCACCATCACCGCACCACCATCATTACCAGAACCACCACCGTCGACCAACACCGTAACCACAATCGCCCACCGTAACCACCATCGCCCATCATCACCGGAACCACCATCATCACCGTAACTACCATCGCCAGAAAAGATGACCGGACTTTGCCGGAGAAGATGGTCGGAGTTCGCCAGAGAAGATAACCGGTGCGGCAAAAGGAGGTGGTGGTGCGACGGCAGGCGGCAGAGGTAGGTGGTGGTGTGAGTTTGGGACCAAATTCGTAACATTTGATAGATCTCAGGGGCCAAATCAGTAAATTATTTTAATATTTTAGAATTAAAAAAAATCAAAAATCAGAAAAATAACCTGCAACTTGTTTAGTAGGTCACCCAATGCATACAATGGCAAAATTTTGAAACTTTAGTATATTAAATGGTAGTTTTCAAAGTTTGATACATACAATAGCAAAATGTGACAAGTTGTATACATTTTGGGGAACTAAACCCTAAATTTTAAGTAAGGTACAAGAATAAACTCCATTAATGGAGGTCTTAGAGTGGGGTTCAAGCATTCATACCTTGATAGATTTTCTTCTCCAAGATTAGCTAGCCCCAAACCTCTCTTCTCCAATTGTATCTTCTCCACAAAGCCTCCAAAACACCCACTACACCTTTAGATTTTCCTTAGAAATGGGGAACGGAAGCCCTAATTCATATTTATATACACGGGCCCTAAAAGCCCAACTCCAATATTCTAAGCTTTGAGATTTAAAAGCCCAACTCCATGTTATCAAATACTTGAGTTTAACTGTTGGTAACTCGGAAATTATGGTTATTACACATGTGATGAAGAGACAGTTAGCAGAGCTAGAAGACAAGATAGAACAAGCACATGCAAAACATAGACGACCTCGCAATGCGAAGGGGATACCTTGCAACGCGAGTCGTAGATCAACCAACCTCCTAAACTTCCAGAAGTTATCTCACAACGCAAAGATGAAAGCTCGCTGTGTGAAGAAAGAAGGTCCGAAGATCGTCAGAGTCCAGAGACGCGAAGATGGGTACTTGTGCCGCAAGGGTGTCGATATCTACATATTTTAGAGTCCAGAAAGTTCTTAGTTTCCTAGTCTATTAAACAGTTCTTAGCTTTGTTATTTGATTCATTCAGATCTAATGCAATAAAAGTTCTTGGTTTCTTTAATTCTCTCTTGAGTATTCGTTGTGAGCCTCTCAATTCCTGGCGTCGACGCTTGTCAACCCTCATCTGTGTTTCCCGTCGTATTAACATGTTTGACTCCAAAAAATGTTTGCTTAAACTCGACTCACAAAATTTAATCGAGCTTTCAAACAAACCGAGTCAAACATTGGTATTATATATGAAAGCTTGACTCGTTTAATATAAATGTGTGTGTGTGTTCTGTCTTCAACATCAATTCATACTTAAAATATAAGTATTAAAAAATATATGGAATCAACAATAATAATTTCATGGAAAAGAATGTGTGGGTTCTATAGCAAAGCAATGCATCTTCTGGTTTTGCTTATTGAGGCAAAGGGAAGTTTCTCCCCTTTTTCCAACAATAATTTTTAAGTAAATTATACTTTATATTACCAGAAAAATATTTTATGATTAATTAATTAGTTTCTTTTTTGGTATCATATGAATTATTTTGTGTCATAGAGAACATAGATTCAAGAATCCGTCGCCATGCACAACATGCAAACTGATTGAATGAATTTTTTATTCGTTAGTGTGAACATGACATAATAATAAGAAAAAATATATGACATATTTTCGTTTACCGTGGATATCTGTATCAACTTGTATTCAATATCTATCATGACCGATTTATAAAGTTTGAAGAGATCATTTAGTAAAATTTCCGGTGGCTCCAAAGATACTTGAAATAACGATGTGGAAAAAATAATCGAGCACTCAAAAGAACACCTTATAGCGATTAGCGATAAACATTTTAAAATATTAAACTTTTAATCAATCAATATTCTATATATATAATTATAATAATTGAATCTTATAATAGTTTATACTTTTAGAGGTTAGTTTATTGACCTCCAAATATAGATGGTTATCTTTTTGGCTTCTAAATTTTTATGTGTTTTATTGCATGGTTAGAGTACCTCCAATGGGTAACACTATTTTTTACACCAAATGTCAAAAGTAGTGTAGTATTTAGTGTTACTAGTAAATCTTCTTCAATGGGTAACACTATTTTTTACACCGAATCCTTTTTATATTGAAAAATAGTGTAAAAAATAGCGTTACACCAAATATAGTGTGATATTATTCATCACACTAAATTTAATGTGAAAAATAGTAACCTCATTGGAGATGTGAATAACAACATTTACACCAAATTTAGTGTTTAGTGTAATATTTGGTGATCTCATTGGAGATGGTCTTAGAGAAGAAAATAGGACCCAGGGTTAGAGTGTTTCCGCCAGAACACACTTTTTGGTAGAGATGAAAACATAGGTTATGTTTGGTAAACTAGCTGATAAGGTAGCTGGTAGTTGATAAACAAGCTTATGAATAAATTATGTTTGACAAAAACTAGCTTATGAATATGTAAAATGACAAAAAAGAGTATCTTGAGGTATAATAATTAATATTTGATAAGATAGGTTGTGGTATATGTTTGAATGAACTAACTTATAAATCAACTAGCTTTTAGGAGAATGGAGATAGTGTCTCAAATATCTCGTCTATTTAATATCGGAACGTATACATAAATTATCTGTCATTTGAAAAATAATAAATCCCAAAGTCTAAATCTTTCAAAATCCACATCCTTTCGTATCCAAAATAGATGATAAAAATCAAAATTTTCAAAACACTAACGATTATAATAAAATTTCGCCTTTCTACAAAAAGAAGAAATTTAAAGAATTTGTTAAAATAAAAAATCTTGATAATCTGTATTTATATATTGCATTGTACGGCATACGAAATTGCTACGTGTGTATTATTAATGATGGACCAAATATATACAGAATAATAATGATTAAAGGTAGACCAATGTCATATTTCGATTTTGCATTAAAACCCCACAATTATACCTCTTACGATATTTGGTACTCCTATCAATTGTATACAACCTCTCCCATCAATACAAAATAAAATACATTGTATTTATAGAACGTTAAAAATGATTTTAGTGTTTTGAGGGGACAATGGTGAATTCGGGATTTTTTTATTTTTGGTGAGGCATCCTTAAGATAGATTAAAGACCTGTAAAGTTGACCGATATATTTTTAGCATGATTCGATTGTTTTAAGAGATTTTTAAAGCTTTTTTGATTGATTTTAAAAGAATTATAATTGTTTTTAGCAACTTCTAAGAAATTTTTTGGTTGATTTCGAAAGTTTTTTTTATCAGATTCCGAGGAAATATTTTTAGTTGATTGAGTCCCGTACGAAAAATCACTGAAGAGAACCATAGTTGAAATAAAAAAAAGGGTTTCATTCCAATTTTGAGGAACCATTTTTCAAAAGTGAAAGCTCAATTTTGAGAAACCAACTTTTATCCTCGTTTAAGAGATCTATAGACTAGATTTATGTTCTTAGAAATGAAAACAAAAACAAAAACATAAGGATGTGTTTGGTTGTAAAAAGTTGTTTTCAGTTTCTGAAAAAATGTTTTTAGAAAATGAAGTTGAATTTCATTTTTAGTTTTTTATGAAAGTTTTAGAAAGACGTTTGGTTGAAGTTGGTTTTCATTTTCAAATTCAAAAAATTAGAAACGTCTTTGGAAATTTTTGAAAAACTACTAAAATCAATTTTCTAATTTACATAGAAGTTAGAAAACAAAAAATTTTCATGTTCTTGAAATCTTTTGAAAATTAAATGAACCAAAAGCGTTTTCTAAATGTTCATTTTTTCCTCGAAAAATGGAAATTTTTTTCACAACCAAACGTATCCTAATTGGTTTGTATTTTTGTTCCCTAAGTCAAAAGTTTTCGATATGTACAAAAAAATGGTTCATCGAAATAATGAATATCAAAAGGGCCTTGAAATCTCTTATGTCTTTGAATAGCAGTCAAGAAAATCCTCTACAACTTTAAAAAACTCCTACTGGCGACTTTTGTGAAGATTTACAGTATCCTCAAAGACCCAAGACTTATTGTTAATAAAAGCTTTGAAAGTTAGTTTATGAAGATCTTAAAAGCAGATCCACAAAACCGTAACAAATACAAAATGATGAAAATCTTAGTGTCCTTGTTCTATGCTATGGAATACTGTTTTTTGTTCTATTATTGTAAAATGTATCATACACACTCTTAAAAAACTTGAATAGTTGAATTTATGATATCCGAAAGTAAACCTAAGTTTTTTTTTTTCTTATTAACAATAAAGATTTTAAGAGTTGGTTTCGTGAAGAATTTCGAAATTAGTTCTACACAATTACGGCAAATACAAAATTAATTTCTTTCTCATTATGAAAACAATCATTTTAAATTTTAAATTTTTATGATTTATGATTTTATTCAAGAAAGACTCCAAATAATAGAGGGTGGGTTTTTAATATTTTAAGTCAGGTGAAATAGACCTTCCTCCTATCTCCACAAATGCACTTCCTGGAAGTAGCTGGAGTATTTTTGTGGTAACTACCATAAACCAAACAATAAATCATCAAGAATTTCACATATTAATATATTTTATAAAAATTTTAAATCTTAACTTAATTTTAAACCATTAAAAAAATTAAATATTGATAAAAAGAATTTAATTAAAAACCATGATTTAAATTCTAAGTGATGATTGGATATATTACAAATCTATAGTTTAGAATTTTTATTTTTATTTTGTGAGCATTTTATTTTTATTATGATATTTTAGATTAAAAAAAATGGGGCGTTTAGATCAAAAGCCAAGCTTTTAAGACACATTTAACGAATTTTTACATAAAAACTAACCCTTTAAGCGAAATATAAGGAGTACACATTTATCTCTAATTTAAGTCACTTGGTTATAGCTAAGTTAATTATCTAATTAGGATAAATGAAATCATAATGGCTGTAAAGAGAGTATTTACAACCGATTTTTTAAAATAAAAAATCAAAATATCAAAATATTCAAAAGAGTTTAGTCTCATTTTTAGCAACTTTTTTTCGTTTTAGACGATTACGACATGAATTATATTATTAAAATATTTAATAAAATTTGTAAAATGTTATTGTCCTTTTATAAATTTCAATAATTTTCAAAAATAAAATAACAAATCACTAAAATTTGCATTTTTGGTGAATTTTTAAATGAAAAAATAGTTTGTTCATGATTGATTAAAAAATATAAAAGGTATGGTTTTGAAAAATATTATTCTGAATTTTGAATTAATAAATTTTAGAGTAAACTTCTTGTGGTTTATGAAAATAACACTATTTGTTCCTCTAATTTTAAATTATAAGATGGTCATTGTACTTTGTAAAAACGTTTAAAATTGGTCCCTCTCTAATTACCAATAAAAGATTTCGTTAAATGAGTGCGGTTTCATCATTTTACCAATTTCTTTGTCTTTTACACATTTAAAACCACACTGATAAAAAAAAGTTAAATGACGAGATTTGATGTGATACTTATGAGATTCAAATATTTCTTTTTAGGGCATATTGATTTGACCCTATTAGCAAGACTATTAACCAATAGCCCTAATACTAGATAATCTTCTAACTATTTCATAACAAGTAAAAATACATTCTTTAAACATTTCGGTTTTATACTTATCCAGAAGTTTTCGCAGCTCAATCAGAGATAATGGAATGATCAAAGATTTGAGTTTTTCAATTTCTGTCTATAATTCGCTAGAGGCCCCGAAAGCAAAGAGAAGTTGTGTCCAAACAAGACATTCAAGAACAAGATGGAAAAGGATTGCATAGAATAACTCCTAAACATTTGTCAAATGTGTTGATATCAGTAGTGACTCATTATTTCGATGAACCATTTCTTTGTACATAAGAAGATTATGGAAACATTTACTTGAAATCTCACTTACCATTGGTGGAAGAAAGAATTTTTTTTCTAAAGAATCCACTATTATATATGTAAACCACACATAATAGCATGAAAAATGGATACAAATTTTGCCTACTACTTAGTATCAACAAAAGATCTGAAAACAAGCATATAAAAATAAAAACTTCAGATATTTGTACCCTATCGAAGTAAAGAACCATGTTATATGTTTGTAATAGATTCCATTGCCAGAGAGTTGAATAAGTACTGTCTCGTTGAAAAGTTCAATACATCTACCTTCTCAATGCATTTATTTAGACAAAAACTTCATTTTTTTTTTCTTTTTCCATATGGTAAATATTTCTCTAAAGTATAAACTACAATTTTGGTCCTTGTGGTTTTTAATTGAATTAAAGACAAATTAATTAATAAAAAGACAAAAATGTTTCTCATTTAACGAAAAAAATTTATGGGCTTTAAAGGAAGAGACCAAATGTAGTGGATTTTCCAAATCACGATGGTCATATTGTAATTTCAAAACTATTAAGACGATGATTATTTTCGACAAACTATAGGGACTAAACTTGTACCCTAAATTTTGTTGCAATTATTAATTACTTATTACTAGTAACGGACGCCATTAATGCAAAGGGTCTCAATTGAACCATCAATAAACGTACCAAATGCTTTGAAATTAATCAAACACCAAACCACCATATATTGGTGGGTGTCTCATGTTTGTAATATAAATGATATAATATTTAAATAATTATAAATATATAATTATAAACTGTATATATAATATAATATAATTTTGTTTTTCTTTAAATTTAAATAATTTGATGTTACAAGAAAAATAGGCTACTTATACATTATAAATTAGTTATTGTGACTAAAAAATATTTACACAATTATTTCAGAATGCAAATCAAAAGATATTCATCATTTTGGGGTTATCTTTAATATAAGTTTGTTTACATTTTAGGGTTACTTTGTATTTCTCATTCATTAATATTATTTAATTAAGATAAATGACTTTGATTTTGGTTGATACATGAAGTTATTAGTCAAATATTAGATTTAAATTAAATTATATACCAAATTTTTAATTTAACTTAAAATACGATGGAGTGATGTTTTAAGAGTAAACTACAATTTTAGTCCTTGTAATTTGCATAAAAGTACATAAAAACATCTTAAACGTCAATAAATACAATAATAATCATTGTGGTTACATTTTGCAATGGAAACTGGAAAGGGCCCCTTGGCCTAACTCTATTAGTCAAAGGGCCGTAGTTTCATAACAATTACCCAAACAATCATACACCACCATGCCTCTAATGATATGTGGCGTTATCTATAGTGATATAAGATACTATACCATCATTGAATCCTCCGTTTTGCCCTTAATCAGCAAATTTCTTCTACGTCCTACTTTTGGATCTTGCAACATACCAACATCGAGGATGAAAGATGGAAGATGAAAGTCGTAAGGAATTGGAGGTTTTGATGGTGGAAAGATGAACGAGAGAACATTGGATAAAAAAGGAAGCTTCTAGGATTGGTATCAACATGTTGTTCAAGTACAACTTAAAAAGTGTCTAACTAAGGCATACATGCTAGAATCTTGGGTACTAAAGATTTCTCTTATTTGGTGTCAACGCCTAAGGTTTATCTATCGCTCACCTTCAACTTTTGTAAATATTCCTAATTCATCCTAAGGCGGCGTTTATTTTTTAGAAGGTGCTAAAGTTTGAAGTCTGATTTCTTTTCTGATTTTTAATAGATGGTGTTGAAGTCTGAAATTTTAATCAATTAGACTATTTGTTTTCTTCTAAATTCACAAGCTTCTAAATATAGTTAATTGTTTTTTCTATATGGTGCATATTTTTCATATAATGTGTTATACGCCACAAAATATTATTTATGGAGACAGAGAATATTATATCCACATAAGCAAAATGAACCACAAAAATCTTTATTTTCTATAATGTGCTAAATCCATATAAGGCATAGCGATCAAACCACAAAGATAATTCATAAGCACATGAGATGATTTATAAACAAAGTGAACGAACTACATAGGTGATCCAAACATGAGATGATTCATAAGCACAAAGATAGAACCATAGTAAAAAGCAGAAAATTGAACTATGGGAATCGAAACACAATGACCGAACCACATAAACAAAACAAAATATTGAACCACAGGGATCTGATCGATTTATTGACTAGAAAATCTGGAGTCGAACTACATTTATCGATAGAAAATCGAACCACATGATCGATTTATCGGTAGAAAATATGAAGTGAACATACCTTGGAGAACAATCGATTTGAAGAATGACGGGCTTGGAGATCGATTTGAAGAACGACAGCATGGAGATCAATTTAGAGGAAGATTTGGTCGAGGACACTACTTACATTCTCCTATAAACCTCAAGGACACTACCCACAAACAACCCCTCCCATAAGGACACTACCCACATTCTCCTATAAACCTCAAGGACCAAAAATGCAATTCACCCATAACTTAACTTTCTCCATAATAACATATAACATTTATGATTCATATTAAATCCATCAACTTATTCTTTTCCTTTTATACAACCTATATATACACCCTTCCTATATCTCTTTCCCTACCCAACAACACCATCCTCTCTCCCTCTCCTTTTCTCTCTCTAAAAACCTTCAAAAATGGAGATGGAACAAAGAACACCATTGATGGCCAAGAAGCTATGGAGCATAATAAGAGCAATTCTATACATGGCCAAAAAAGGGTATTCAAAAAGCATCATCCCATGGCTTGAACTCCACATGATGATCATAAAAAGATCCGGCAAGATCGCCGGAAAAGCCATCGGAAACCTCCTCCTCGACCACCACCAAACCCTAACCTGCCGCCCTAACCACATCCACACCACCTTCATCTCTCCACATGAATACCAATTCAGCTGCAATGAAACCCCAATTTTTTACCACAAACGTAAAAACAACCGCCACCGCGACCTCGCCGGCGACCGCCGCCGTGGTGGGCTTTACCGGCGGTCACATAAAGACCATGAATTGACCGTTGATAATGTGAAAAGGGTGTTTGATATTTTGAATGATTATGAGACGGCGCCGGCGCCGGAAAAGTGGCCGGAAAGTTCGCCGGAAAAGTCGCCGTTGACGGTTTTAGGGTTTGGAGGGAGTCCATGTGTCCGGCAGCTACGGGTGACGGATTCGCCGTTTCCGGTGGATAACACGGCGGAGGACGGCGGGATGGTGGATAGGGCGGCGGATGAGTTTATTAGGAATTTTTATAACGAGTTGATGCAACAAAAGAGAAGGGCCGCCGTGGAACCGCCGTCGCCGGCGTTTTCGCCGGTGGGTTACCGGAGTTGGGATCAAATCCGATGAGTTAATTGTGGGTGTTTTTTGTCTTTATGATGGTAGTTTAATGTTTCTATTGGTTTTTTTTATATTTCTTTTATGTTATAAATAATTAAAGTTTTGAGTTTTAATTTTTGTGTGTAAATTGATTTGTAAGATTATAGACTTTTCAATACGTTATGCATAAATTTTGATTAACAAATATCTTAAATCATGTTCAAAATATATATGCATATTTAATACTCACGTGTCAGTTTCAAATGGAAACTCACATTTGATTGTAAATGTGAGGACAATTAAGAGGGTGTCACAGTGTCCTATTCGAATAATTCAAAATTATTCACCATATGCCACGCTCTTCGTTGTTTTCACGTTTGTAATGAAAAATTAGTTTTCATTTAAACTTTTTGGTTTGTTTTCATTTAAACAACAAGATATCGATCAAACTATGAAAAGTAGATTAAATTTACGATGGTGTAACAGTCTAAATTTTTTAAAATGAAATATGATAAATAAAAAATTGAATTAAAGTATAATTTGAACTATTTATTAGTAATTTCGCTATACATGATGTACAATACCGTTCAATAAATCGATCGATCATTTGCTTAAACTGGTAAATGAATTAGATATTCTCAAACCAACGTAATTTATTTGGTTTGGGTAACCATATATACATGTAAATCAAGTTACAATTTAGGCGCTACCAAATTTGTATGACCAAGAAGGTTCACTTATCATTATTTCAAGTCATTTGTATTTACCTCAAAGTTAAGAGGTGTGTAAACTGGTGTGGATACCATGGTTAATTAAAAAAAGCTAGAAGTAATTAATTTTAAAATACTCCATAAATGATTAAATATAAGTTGGTAACTTTATTTGGTGTTTGAAAATTATGATGGTTTTTGCTATGGTAGTTATGGTTGTCAAATTAGTTGGGAAGCCATATTGCTCTACTTTAGGAAAGTTGATGGCTAGTTTAATCCACTTTTTTATGTTTTATAATTGTTACTTCATTATCAAAAAAACAATTTTTTTTTTGAATAACAGAAGAATTTATTAAAAAAAGACTAGCAAGGAGTAGGGATGGCAATGGGACGGGTATGGGACGGGTATTGATAATCCCAGTCCCATACCCTATTATGAAACCTTGTCCCATACCCGGTCCCGTCCCGTCGGGTATCCATTATCAAATAACCATCGGGATCACGGGTATTCCCGCGGGTATCGGGTATCCCATTTATATTTTTAGTCGATTAAAATTCAGTAAACATAATTTCATTATTAGAATTATATGCATATCACGTCAAACAATGAGTTTTTAAACTTTCATTTTCTAGCAACATAAAATATTCAAAAAGTTCGTCATTTAACTAAATGTAAGATAAATAAAATCACCATACAAAAGTTTAAACTATTCGAATTTCATGATAATCTAATTTAAATCATTACAGAGATCTTAAATTAAAAACACTACTAATCTTCATTCTCCCGCACAAGCCCAAATATATATATATATATATATTAATAAATTTGTAATGTATATTATATTAATACTAAAATTATTGAATTATCAATATATATGGTTCGGGGCCGGGTAAATGGGATCGGGTATGGGGTCGGGTAAATGGGCGGGTATTGACTAAAACCATAACCGTCCCAATCCCGCGAATTTTTTTTGAAAAAATCCCATACCCGGTCCCATAACCATTTACCCGGCCCAATCCCGTCCCAAAAGTTTCGGTTTCGGGGATTTCCGTCGGGATCGGGTATTTTTGCCATCCCTAGCAAGGAGCAAGCAAGAAAAACAAAAGGGAAATTATAAAGAGACTGTAACGACCCGGTTTATTTAATTATTTGGGAATGATTGAGTAGTAGATGTGTTATTAAATTGGGCTTATAATTTCAGGTTTTAGGCTTGTGTAAGTTGGGCTGAAAAGCCCTTGTATATATAATCAAATTTAGGGATTTGGAAAGGGAGGAGGTAGTCTTTTTGCAAGGAATCAAGTATGTGTTAGTGTGTGTGAAGGTGGGAGGTGCAAAGAGAGGATTTTGCTTCAAGGTATGAACTCCATTCCTTCTCCATCATCATCTTTATTGCTTTGCCCCAAAATCCATCTAAAGTTTGACCTAGGATGTGAATCATTAGAGAATTGGTAAATTTCATTAGTTTATTAGTAAATTGCTTCAAGAACATCTTGAATGGTGTGGAGGGTGGATGTTGGTTATTGATTCAATAGTTTATTTCCCTTGGAATCCTCATATTTCTTATGGAGATTAAGTGTGATAAAGGAGTTGAATGAAATCCTTTAGATGTGTGTTTTGATACCCATTTTATTCATAAACCTTGGTCAATCAAGTTTTTAGTAGTGTGTAACCATTTTGGCCAATTTAGAAGGCTTAGTTTGGGTTGGATTTGGTTTTGGAAGCTGCTTTGGACTACAGATCTCGAACCGCAGGTCTGGGAGCACCCGCGGGTAAAACGGCGGGTGGGGAAGCCGCGGCTTTACCCGCCGTTCCCACTGGAGGATTTTCATGAGTTTTGCAATTTGATCCAGTTGAGCTAGAATTTAACTTAGGATGTTATTATAGGATTCCTAAGAGTTGTTTAGTCATGTTCGAGTCACTAATTCCTTAAGGATTCGATATTTAGGTGATTGTTCGGTTCGTAGGCTCGATCAAGTGGACGAGAAGAAGGTTGCGGATAAGGTGAGTCTTCCCAAACCAAGAATTATCGCAAGTGGGTGATCTTTTACATCAAAACGGTTCTCTAAAACTAAAGTAACTTGTGTTCATGATTTATACCTTGCGATTTGAATTTGAAATGATTACGTGAATCTTGAATTATGCGAATGCTTATGCATCAGTGTGATATATGGATCCATTTACTAGAACCTTGAATTTGTTTCGGGTTCTTATGTTATGGGAGGTGTGTACCCATCAGTGTGGTCGTATTAACGACATTAAGTGTGCTACTATATTTGAATGTGTGAATCTTACTTACATTGTTTATCTGAAAAGTTTCTTAATCGATTTAAATGTTGTAAACTTAAGGAGGGAACCTCACTAGACATTGTGTCTAACCCTCGTTGTTTTCTTTTTCCAAAACTTAACTTTTCAGACAGGTTGAGTAGGACCGAGATAAGGAAGGGTAAGGAGCATGCGTGATTCGAGTTGAAGTTAGAGATCGAAGTCAGAACCTTAGTTATCTTATTGATTTCCTTGTTTCGACTTTCAGTTGTGTTGTTGGTGAGGATTTTCCTTGTAAACACCAAAGTTTGAGATTATGTTTAAGATTGAGACTTAAGGCTGCGAGCCGTTTTCGCCATTCTCGTGTTTATCTTTATTGCTATGTTTAAGGGCTTTACAAGTGGTATCAGAGCACTGGTTTAAGGGAATTAGGTACCTTTGGACCTAGTCTTAAACCATGGGAGTGAGTAGAACACAACTGAGGAATTAGGGGACCGAGTCTTGAGATCAAAGTAGAACCAAGTTGACGATGAGAGTCGGCGTATACAAAGGGTTTTGTAGCTACACCTGGCCAGTGTAGTTGTGGATCCCTATGTATATCGCATGTTTGCGTGAGTCACCCGGTAGTGCCTTTTATTTGTTGGTTACTTGTTTTGTATCAGTTATGACAGCTCGTATACAGACAAGGGTAGTAGTATGTGTTAAGTTACCATTTTATTAGTTGGAAGTTTTCCGGATATTGTTGCGGGTTATGAATTGTATAAGGATGGTTGAAGTGATTATATCAAGTAGGAACTTGAGGAGATAAAGGATTATTCTCAAGTGTGTCAAAGATAGAAAGAGTAGCTTTTATGTAGTGAACAAAATTGATGGAAAGATTAAGGATGATTTTTGAAGAGTGAAGTTAGTTAATAAGGTATCTCGAGTATGAACTCTGCTACTTGATTTTTGATTGGTATTGTCGTGTTATATTTATTCTTATAACATGTTGAGTTAGGGGGGAAATTAAGGTTGAAGGAATCAAGTTGAAGAAATATGGTAATTTAAGCTTCGCAATCGTTATGTGAATACGGTTAGAATTCATGTATATATGTTGGGAAGATGTTTGATTTTAGATTCATATGGTGTATACCTAGTAATGGAGATATTGGTGTTAGTAAATTGTTGATTAATGCTTTGATTAGTTATTGGGATAAGGATTGAAGGTTTTAAAAAGCTATAAGGTTAGGATGCACACCAAGTGTTTGACGAAATGCCTAAGAGTACTCAAGTTTTAATGTTGCTGTCCTGATTTTTAAAAATTCGTAGAAAATCAACCGTTGATTCAAATGAGATGTTCGATATACCGTTGGAAAGCTTAGAGCATCATCTAGAACTGTTATGAAGAGTACTTTTCCTAATTTTGGAGGTTAATGTGTCTAAAAGTTAGTTTTTTAGTCAGCCTCGGGATTTGACGAATCTGCGCACTGTTTTAAAAAAAGGGCTGTCCCGACCTGCTCATAACTCCGTTTTGCACGATTCCAATTTTCCTAGTTTGATAAGAGGTCAAGTTACAACTTTCATTTGGATGCTATTAATTGAATTTCATTTTAAATGTGTATAAAATTCAAGAGTATAAGGCGACGATGTGCTGTCAATTTGTTTTGAAAAGTTCAAATGTGATTTTTGGACAACCATCATGTTGGGTTTAACATCTACTTGGAATGTGAGATTGATGCTTATGTAAGTACCTACAAGAGGGTGGGAGTAAGAGAAAGATTAGCTCCAGGTATCCTACTTTAGCAAAAAAAAAATTATATATATCGTCTATGATAGACATAACTACGAATACTTATATAGGGCACACTTCTTTCTTTTTAGCTTGAGTTATATTAGTCATTTAAATTCAGTTCACCAAGTATGTCACTAGAGTTGAGCCTAAATTTTGAAATGGATTGTAATCTAATAAACTACAGCGAGGTCACTTGATTTGCGGCCACTAAAGGTGGCAAGTGTGTACTATTTATAGCGAAAGTTCTAATAAGAATTGGAGAATACCTAGAAGAGGTGTATCTGTGCTACAGGTATTGACCAAATTGTTCCTTTTACAAATGTCGTTAAGGATGTTTCGAGCTTCGACACATAGCATTCTTTTGAGTAAGTTAAAGTTATAGAAAGTCTAGAAGTGTTCTTTGCCGCGTAAAGAAATCACCTTGGAAGGGTCCATTCTAAAAGAGAAATCAGTAATGAGGAGTAGTTTAATCAATAAGTTTGTATAACCATGGTTTACGTATCCTTTTTAAAGATGAGCGTGGGGAAGTTTTGTTGAACTAAGGTGTTGCACTAGTAACGTAACTAGTAGGATAAGAAGACGAAATAGGTACGTTTAAGTAAGATCTTTCCGATTGCCTTGTTATTGATCACGATGCCATACTTTTGTAACTGTGGCGTCTTGCTTTTGATAGAGGTTTTGTGGAGGGGTCAAGGCGTTGTAGGGGAATGCTGGATATATAAATGAATGAGTCACCTTCGCTAAGTAAACGTTGAAAGTGTAGTGGTAGTGAATATTACATTAGGATGTTTGAGATGTTAATCTCAAACCATGGGTATGACGGGATCGTTTAGGTCTATCAGCGTAAGTGTATTGTGTTTCGGGAGTGCACGAAAGCTTGAGGTTAGTATGATTTTGTCGACTGAGTTCTGTGTTCCGAGTAAGTGTAACTGTTATGATAGGATAAGCTAGTAGATTAGAGATGAGAGATTGACAAGTTACATATGACTATAGCTTTGGCGATATTCAAACCCCTTGTAACAAGAAGGAAAAATTATGTAATCTTGAGAGTGGTAGGACATGAATGCTGGAAAGAGTTAGGGTATGCAGCTGACCCTAGACTTAAGCTTTGGTGTACTTGTGTGGAAAAAATGTTTTATGTTTTGTCTTTACCTTCGGGCAAAATTTTAGGATTGAGACATTGTTTTGTTAGTATACGACAGTTAGTCGAGTATGTGGCTACACAAGGACCTATGTTATTTTGATGCGAAATGAAGATAGCAAGAGGTATCATAGGGGTTGTTGACCTAGGTGAGTCTAGGGTTAAATTGATCAAGTTAGAGATTGAGCAAGAGTATTAACCGAATGTCCTAGTTAGCAAGGAACCGAAATATCATGAATGCGAGAAATTGAACCATGATTCATTGTTAAAGCGTGTGCTATGAGGTTTCGATAGGTGCTATGCATGGACCTAGTAGAGCGAGTAGCCTTCAATGTAAAGGATTTCATGCATAAGGTCTTATACATTTTGAAAACGGGTTTTGAAAGAAAAGACAAATTCATTTTTCTTTATCGAAATAAGTTTTGTTACGCGTTTGATAACTTATTACACTTCATTTGTTATTTGCTACTCTTTACTACGAGTCTTCTTGAGTAAAAGTTAATTTCAAAAGTTTATAAATGATACTAGTGTGGGTGTGTTGTTGTTCTACCATTGTAGGCGGGAATAGATTTACCTACTTAGAGTGAGGCGTTTCTTTTAACACCTTAAGTCTAATTAACCTGATGTTATGGCATATTCGCCTAAAACTTATTTCATAATGTTGTACGTGTTGTGTAAATTCTGGAAACTGTGAAATGATTTAATTCATTGTGTTGTCATGCATGAAGGCTATGAACTCGCTAGGATATAGAGACTTAGCATTGGGTGATGATGTTGTACAAGGATATGCTATTGAGTTAATGACATGCTATGCCAAGGTAGAAATGTAAATCATTTGGGGTATTAATGAGCTTCTTAGAGGTTAAGTGGTAGACTTTTTGCTATTGGTACCGACCAAACATAAATGATAGTTTAATGCGAGAAACGCGGAAGAAGCAACTTTCATCAATGGTATGAGATCAATGTTAATCTATAGAGAAGACACTTTAGTATTCAGTATAGAAAGGAATTTGGTAATGTATTTGAGAATGGTGGGTTATCAGTTTTGGTTCGGGTGGACAGACGAGAGTTTTCTTGCTTTAGCGACATAGTTCACGATGAAAAATTAGGGAAGTAATGCCTAGTTAACGTGTATGAGTTGATTAAGGTTAAAATAGTGGGATTCATGTGTTACAAATTATGTTTATTTCATCTAGTGTTAGATGTTAACTTGTAAAAAGAGATGTTTAAAGGTGAATGCTTGTTATCCGGTATAGAAGCTTATAATCGGAGTTATTATGATAATTTAGAATGATCAAGTGTTGAGTTAACAATCCAGTTAATAGTGGACCCTTTTGTTAAGTAGTTCAGTTTGGATGTAACGTTTAGTTTGTTTGTAGGACCTTTTCCATTATTAAGCGAGTTGGTGAAGCAGTTAACAAGTTAGAGCTACCCGAAGAGTTACGAAGTATCCATAACACGTTTCTTGTTTCAAACCTACGAAAGGGTGTGACGATTGAATGCTCGGCGATTCCATTGAAGGATGTACAAGTTGAGGAGAAGTTGAAATACATAGAGGAACCGTAAATGATTTTGGATAGGAAAATCCGGAATTTAAGAAAACGAGGAAACCGCCCTCGTAAAGGTGCATTGGAGATTTCACATAAGTCATCACTCTACATGGGAAAGTGAGGACGGAATGAAGGCAAAGTATCCCCACCTTTTTGCCTAAGAATGGAATTCCGGGGACGGAATTCTTTTAAGGGGGGTAGGTTGTAACGACCCGGTTTATTTAATTATTTGGGAATGATTGAGTAGTAGATGTGTTATTAAATTGGGCTTATAATTTCAGGTTTTAGGCTTGTGTAAGTTGGGCTGAAAAGCCCTTGTATATATAATCAAATTTAGGGATTTGGAAAGGGAGGAGGTAGTCTTTTTGCAAGGAATCAAGTATGTGTTAGTGTGTGTGAAGGTGGGAGGTGCAAAGAGAGGATTTTGCTTCAAGGTATGAACTCCATTCCTTCTCCATCATCATCTTTATTGCTTTGCCCCAAAATCCATCTAAAGTTTGACCTAGGATGTGAATCATTAGAGAATTGGTAAATTTCATTAGTTTATTAGTAAATTGCTTCAAGAACATCTTGAATGGTGTGGAGGGTGGATGTTGGTTATTGATTCAATAGTTTATTTCCCTTGGAATCCTCATATTTCTTATGGAGATTAAGTGTGATAAAGGAGTTGAATGAAATCCTTTAGATGTGTGTTTTGATACCCATTTTATTCATAAACCTTGGTCAATCAAGTTTTTAGTAGTGTGTAACCATTTTGGCCAATTTAGAAGGCTTAGTTTGGGTTGGATTTGGTTTTGGAAGCTGCTTTGGACTACAGATCTCGAACCGCAGGTCTGGGAGCACCCGCGGGTAAAACGGCGGGTGGGGAAGCCGCGGCTTTACCCGCCGTTCCCACTGGAGGATTTTCATGAGTTTTGCAATTTGATCCAGTTGAGCTAGAATTTAACTTAGGATGTTATTATAGGATTCCTAAGAGTTGTTTAGTCATGTTCGAGTCACTAATTCCTTAAGGATTCGATATTTAGGTGATTGTTCGGTTCGTAGGCTCGATCAAGTGGACGAGAAGAAGGTTGCGGATAAGGTGAGTCTTCCCAAACCAAGAATTATCGCAAGTGGGTGATCTTTTACATCAAAACGGTTCTCTAAAACTAAAGTAACTTGTGTTCATGATTTATACCTTGCGATTTGAATTTGAAATGATTACGTGAATCTTGAATTATGCGAATGCTTATGCATCAGTGTGATATATGGATCCATTTACTAGAACCTTGAATTTGTTTCGGGTTCTTATGTTATGGGAGGTGTGTACCCATCAGTGTGGTCGTATTAACGACATTAAGTGTGCTACTATATTTGAATGTGTGAATCTTACTTACATTGTTTATCTGAAAAGTTTCTTAATCGATTTAAATGTTGTAAACTTAAGGAGGGAACCTCACTAGACATTGTGTCTAACCCTCGTTGTTTTCTTTTTCCAAAACTTAACTTTTCAGACAGGTTGAGTAGGACCGAGATAAGGAAGGGTAAGGAGCATGCGTGATTCGAGTTGAAGTTAGAGATCGAAGTCAGAACCTTAGTTATCTTATTGATTTCCTTGTTTCGACTTTCAGTTGTGTTGTTGGTGAGGATTTTCCTTGTAAACACCAAAGTTTGAGATTATGTTTAAGATTGAGACTTAAGGCTGCGAGCCGTTTTCGCCATTCTCGTGTTTATCTTTATTGCTATGTTTAAGGGCTTTACAGAGACATCCAACAAAGGTTCACAACACCAATTAAAACAATTAAGCTTCCTCCCAAGCTTCCCCTAACATTAAGCCAAAAGAAAGATAACCTCCTCAATTGATTGAGACACCGATTTCTTGTTGAAAATACAATTGTTCCGGTAGTCCGAAATGATCCAGCAAAAGGAAAAAAGGATCGTGTTGAACGCCAAAAGCATCTTTCCTTTTAGACCAGCCGTCGAACCCCAAAGCAACAGAATGTTAATAGATTTCGAACAGGGGGAGTTCAAGTTCCACCTACTTTTAATTTCCCCCAAGAGAAGAGAGGACAAAGGACAATTTATAAAAATGTGCTCCTCACACTCAAGTGCGTATCCACAGAAAACACAGTAGGAACAATCAACATGAATATTCCTTTTTGCCAATTAGATTTTGTAGCCAATCTTTTGAGCATCATCCTCCACGCCATAATGTTTACCTGAAGGAACTGAATTTAGCCACAATGTCTTCATCCCTCGTGGGTTTAACAAAAGAGAATCATCAATCAAATGCCTCAAGGAATTGACAGTAAAGTAGGTAGAAGGATCTGGCCTCCATGACCAAGAAGATCGAGAATTAGGCTGCCCATTGGTGCTATTGAAAACGAATAAGGAATTCAAATCTATATTAAAGATTGCAGCGCCTTGTTGACACTAGAAATAGAACGCCTTGTTGACCTAGTTATCAAATTTTTTAACTAGTTCATTTAACTAGAAGAGTGTAAAAGATAGTCACCCAACTTTTTGGGTCTTTTGGGTTAGAAAATTTAAAAAATAGTATGTATGGCGTAAGTGGATTGGTGATCACCGGTGCAACGAAAGATGGATCCAGTAGTATATGTTATTGGTAGCACAAAATAATTACTATAGTATAAAGTTACGAATTAATAAAAAAATAGTTGATGCCATTCAATTGGTGTAATTTATCGGCCTAGGTCGTATGCTAAGGTAATTTACCCTAATGACACAATGACGGGCCTCACACCAAACCATAACTTGTGTAATTATTCTTGTACTGTAGCCTCTAAGTTTTGTTGGAAAAATGGGTTTGCACTTATTTCAGATACAAATGGAGAGAAGTTTCAAGGTTTATGTAGTCCCGTAGGGAATAAGAACTGATCTTTCGAGGTGTTGCAATTGAAGTGAATGTTTAGGCGTCAAAAACATTGTCCTACAAAGATGGGAAATCAAAAACATTGTCCCACAAAGATAGAAAATGAAAATTATGGTTGTTTAATTAGATGTCCAAACCCAAATACACTTGAATACACTCATTATCCACTTAGGACATGTGTACCACAAATAACCCTTGTATACTTGAGTTAATACAACTTTCTGTTGTTTTAAAGTTTTTCAAGAGATAAGGAAAATATGGGGCGATTTTTTTTTAATTTAATCGAATCATCAAACACAATAGTCATCAAATATCATTCTTAGCCAATTATTTCAAATTTCAACATGCACGATGATTATAGCTAGGGTTTGATTTGGCTTAGTTTGCTACAAGCAATAGTGTGACGTTGTTGTTTGTCTTTGTTGTGATTTTGGTATGATGGTGATTGGAGCAACATTGTATGAGAACATATTACCCATATTCGGGGACAAGGGGCGAAACGACCTCTCGATCTACTTACTGTAGCCCAGGAATAAAAACGTCGTCTAGGCGTTACCTGTTGCTCCAATCTCCCCTACGCCTAGGACGTTGTCTGGGCCCACCAATTAAGAGCCATAGTTCGTTGCTGTTTCCATTTGGTAGTTTTTTTCTCGTTGTTGATACCGGCAAGACCCAGCCAGATGATGTCTGCTGGTTGGTAGTGAGAGGACTCTTAGTACCTTCAAGTTGCGTTATACTCATCAGACATCAATCATCAAGTTGTCGTTGGTGCCAACCAACTTATGGTTCCATAAAATTTCAATCACTTGTCTTAAGAGTCATTGGTTTCGTAAATGATATCTAAATATTTTTTTGTCATAAAATAATGAACAATTCTAATAATTATGAATCTATGATATAAAATTAATATGAAATATTCGAGTACTCACCAAATCATAAATGATCATATCATTTAATCATTAAATCATATTATATGCCATACGTGTGATCGATCTTCCACAAATGGCAATAGGTGTACTTTTCTTTGATGTTTCATGACAATAATTCAATTAAGTTGTTATACGAGTGAAGAGTGAAGAAGAACTCACTTATATTATAATTGGTTTTTTCGTCTGATTATTGTATCGTTTCTGAAAATTAGTTCTACTAGTTTGGATTTTAATTTTAAATTTGTTTGAAAAGTGTTTTTTATAGTTAATCAATATCATAATTAACATATTTTGTCTTTGAACTTGAAAAACCATTATTGTTTTTGGTTCATATTTCTATAATAAAAAGAGACAAATTTATATAAAATGGTTCAGACCAATTCCATTTGGGTTTGGTTAGTCAAAATACATTGATCATTTATTTCACTTCAATCCCAATGAACAACCCTCCTTGAGGGGATTTTGGCGGCTATACCCATGGGGGTACCCCCACATTAACTTTATACCCATTCTCTCTCTCGTTTTGCACCTCATACCCATGAAAAACCGTTATGAGGTCCGTTAAAACGGACTTCTTCACTAAAAGACAAAAACGGAGCTCCTCTGACCAAAAAAAGTCAACAAAAAGACCGTTTTGACGCCGTTATAACGGCGTCAACGCCGTTTTGACACCGGTCAACGCCGTTTTGACCAAAATTCATAACGCACCTTAGTTTTGACGCCGGTCAACGCCGTTTTGACCAAAATTCATAACGCACCGTTATAACGGCGCCATAACGGTCCGTTATGGCGCCGTTATAACGGCTTTCAGAAAAAACAAACCTTTCGTTGACAAGTCAATGAAACGGCGTTGACCAAAACCCTAAATTTATAAAACGGTCCGTTATAACGGCTCTATAACGGACCGTTTTATATTTTTTAGGGTTTTGTGATTTTATGTATGAATTCTAAGGTTTTTATATAAATGGAGTTCATTGTCTTCAAAATTCATACACAAAAAATGAGTGAACACCAAAAACTTTTGGTGTCTATTTCGGGTGGTGGTGGGTGGTATCAAAACGACGGTGAATGGGTCTATTTAACGCACCTTGCCAATCGTCGTGTGTGGGTGCCGATAACGACTACGTATTCAAAGATGGTCAAAAATATTTGTTCAAGATTTGGCATCGAACCTTCTGATGGTGTCACTAAACTTTCGTACATTGAGTCGGGTAATGTTTATATTTTGGCGTCAGATGAACAGTTAACAACTTTCTTACAATCGGTTGTCGGATTAGACCCTCCGGCAACACTTTATGTATACGACGATGTGACTACGGGAAACGATGTGAGTAGTGAAGAAAACCGCGAAGATAATTCGAACATCGGAGACCAGCATCTATATGGTCATACGTCCTTCGACAACGCAGAAATACTTTCTAATGATACATATGGTGTTTCTAGCCAGTACACATCCACCTCCTATGTTCCCGAGACACAACAAGCACCAGAAGAGGCTGACACAGAAGAAGAAGACGACGAAGACGAAGATGAAGAAGAAGACGAAGACGAAGAAGAAGTCAGAGACATCGATCCTGACAATTATGTATACCAAATACCTGATGACTTTCATGATTTGCCCCCTCACCCAAGGTCAGACGACGTTGACATCACAGCCAATCAAGCCATACGGTACACCCGTCGTGAAAAAGTTAAACTACACCAGGTTTTTCGTACGAAAGGAGATTTGACACTCGCACTCGGATTGAAGTTCCTTCAAGAAGGTTTCGAGTTTAGAACGCCAAGATCTTGCAAAAAAAGATATGAGGCAATATGTGCGCAAAAAAACTGCGGTTGGCGCATATATGCTAGCTGTCTCGGGGGATCAACCATGTTTCAAGTTCGGACATTGAATGATGTCCACACGTGCTCGAGGACGCAAATGCATTCTGCGCATCGGAACGCAAGCAGGAGAGTGCTGTCACATTTGCTTCTAGATAAAACCGGCGATGTTAGAAGAGACCTCTGTGCGGCAGACATTATAAAAGATATGAAAGCGCAACATAAAATAAACGTTTCGTACTGGCAAGCATGGCGTGCGAAATGGCAGGCAATAAACATGATTGAAGGTGACCCCGAGGATTCGTTTACCCGACTTCCTCTCTACTTTTATAATTTGGAGCTCAACAATCCTGGTACGCAGACCAGGATTGTCGTAGGCAATGATGGACGGTTCGTGTCGTGTTTCTATGCGCTTGGCTGCTCGGTACGTATATTTTTTTTAATTGACGACGTTGATTTCAAGATTCACACTTTTTGTCCGGGTTTTCTTATATCTATACTATTATTTTTGCAGATAGTAACTTTCCGTTCCGGTTTGCTGCGTAAGGTAATTATAATCGACGGTGCTCATTTAAAGGGTCGTTACTCGGGCACAATGTTCTTAGCTGTTGCTATGGATGGAAACAACCAAGTTGTGCCCATTGCTATTGGAGTGGCAAAGTCTGAGAGCGGCGAGCATTGGACTTGGTTTTTGTCTATGCTGAGAGAATGTATCGGGGAAATGGAGGGGCTGGTATTCATGTCCGATAGAGCTGCTGCAATACACCAAGCAATTAACACGGTGTACCCAACTGCGCATCACGCGCTTTGTTGTCGCCACTTATTTATGAACATCAAAGCTAAGGCCCCCAACATCGACGACAACAAAACCCTGTTTTGGAAGACATGCAAGGCTAATACCGCACATGAGTTTGAGTTTCAAATGAATGCCCTAGTAGCTGCAGTTCCATACGCCGAAATGCTGAATAGGATTGGCGCAAACAAATGGTCAAGGGCGCATTTTCCAGGCCAGAGGTACAACATAATGTCCTCGAACAGTGTCGAGTCGATGAACGCACATGCCACAGTTGCTCGTAAACACCCAATTGTGGGCCTGATGGATTACTTTCGATCGTATCAACAACAATGGTATTCCACCCGTCGTAGAATTGCAGGTTATTACCTTTACGATTTAGTTAATAAATTTATTTTTAAACGTTTACTGTAATAATAAGGAAATAATTATCCTAAAATATTTGTAGGAGCCATGAACAATAAACTAACCCAGTGGGCGGAACTGATTGTACAAAGAAGAATGGGTAAGTGTAGTGGGTGGACTGCACATGAAATTGGCTATGGTAAGTGGGAAGTGCAAGATGGGTATAGAGATGCGAAAGTCCATGTGTATGATAAGACTTGTACTTGTGGGAAATGGCAACTTTCTGGTTTACCTTGCGGGCATGTTATCACCGTTGCAAGTTACATGGGATTGGACGACTGTTGGCAATTTGCCTCTCCTTATTTCACTGTGCATAACCTTCGGGAAACATACGCTCCTACAATAAACCCCGTTGGCCCGCTACAAACATGGGTTAGTCCAGATTACCCACTTATGGTTGTCCATCCACCGGTAATGAAAAAACTACCCGGTAAACCGAGTAGCAATTATCGTATTCCATCTCGCGGTGAGAGAACGACTCGCAAAAGATGTGGTATATGTCGTCAATACGGACACAAACGTAGTCAATGTATTCACGTTCCATCGGCTACCCGACAAACTCCAGCAGAGCCTACACAACAACCGAACGAAACCTTTAGTCGTCCTACATTTGATTTGAATGTTGATCTTAACGAGGATTGATATATTTTATCAGGCATTTGTGTTTATGTGTATCTTATGTTTGTTTGTTTGTAACAACTTTTAATTTGTATGTTATGTTTGGTGATCTTAATTTGTAACAACTGTTTGTTATTGAATTATTGAGGCACTGTGTATCAAAAGGACATAAAAAAGAATTCATTTGTTATTGAATTATTGAAAGCATGATAACATAATTGAGACACGAAACTTAAAGAAACAACAACAATATCTAGTTTAACGGATTCTCCTAGTTATCATTCGGATAGAGAACTTTAATCGAATTAATCCACCCTTCTTTTTCTTTGATTGAATTATTGAGGCACCGTTATAACGGCTTAACGGACCATAACGGACCGTTATAACGGTCTGTTTGGTCTGAATTTGCTTTTGCTTTTGTGGTCTGTTTGGCCTTTTGTCAGTAATCAATAAGAAAGAATCTATTCTCCTTGCAGGTAAAAGTAAAAGCACATTGCAGGTAAATAATTCGCTATATATAGGATACGTATTTCTCTTAAAATAATCACATTGCAGGTAAATCTTCTCCTTTTAAGTTCCTACGATATAGAAAATGGCAGGATTTTTACGTTCGGGTGACCGCAGATCCTTCGTTGCTAAAGTTGATAATTTTGTCTACCAAACTGGCCGACTTGTAAGTTTATTTTTTCTGTTTGATAACTATTGCTATAGCAAATTCCAGTTATGTTACTTCATAATTTGTTCGGTCTTTTAATTTTTTCAGCAAATTCCAACCGAGTTTGTGAGAATGTGGGCTTTGAACAATCATAATAAGTGCCTGATGAGGGTCTTAGGCATGAAGTTTCCTATGGACATGAAAGTAGGTTTTGAGGCATCACCCGGATCTCCTTCTGACCGTGTTATCGTTAAGGGTGATTTTAAGTCGTGGCCTTGGTCTGGCAACCTGGACCCCGATCGTGGGTTGGTGTTTACTCTTGTTGAAGACCCACAAACGCATGAGCTTATGGATGGCTGCAGTGTTATTTTCGACGTAAAAATGCTTTAATTTTGTACGACTTAGGCGAGTACGTTATTTTAACAAGTCTGTTTAGCCTAATATTATGAACTGTTATCTATTTTCAATTTTGTACATCAATTGCATATACACAACATTTTTTAAAGCAACTTCACATTGACATAAAGGAGGTAGAAGCTGCACAGGCTCGACTTCAAATTCAAGCCTCACGCACGCATAGTCCTAAATTAGGACTATGCGTGCGTGAGGCTTGTATTTGAAGTTGAGCTTGTGCAGCTTCCATCTCCTTTATGTCACTGTGAAGTTGCTTTAAAAAATGTTGTGTATATAGGTTATCAATATATATTGAATTACATGGTTATTATGCTTTCAATAAAATCATCACCCTTTCATGTGCTCAGCAAATTAAAATAGGTAATTTATAAGTACTACAAAATTAGCAACAACTTAACAGACATACATAAACATGAAAATTAAAGACATGAAAATGAAATACGAGAAAATTAAAGTTATGAAAATTAGAGACATAAAATTGACCATCTTCCTCAAAAACCTTCCGATTTAAAGTAATCCGGATAATGTTCTCTAGCTGCTTCCAACCAATCTTCACATGCATGAATATACGAATCTTGATCGTCAATCTTTAAAAGGAGTTCGTAATTGCTTTGTTGGGCATCCCAAATCTGACTTTCTTTTTTTTCAATTTTTTGCTTTAGATTAGCGATCGATTGTTCTTTCTTTTTAATATCGTCTTTGGCTTTGACGATCCATTCTCGGCCCTCCCAAATGACATTACAATTTTTGTTTTCTTCCTTTTGAAAGTTACCTTTAGTTGTCTCGTGGTTTTCCAAGCTTTGCTGATACCGCTTAATGGACTGTTTCATGCTCTCGGTTATCACCTGTGGCCAATAATCGTCCTCTGGTGTTGGTGATTTTGGTGCTTTTGAAGAAGAAGCCATTTTTTAAATCTAACGAATTGTTGGTTTGTTGAGATGTAAGTATGCTATGGACATTTGCTATGCTATATATAGCAAATAAAGTTACGTATTTGGCCCTTATACTTTGTTAAAATTACTCTATAATAGAAATGACTCTATAATACCCACTTGATATATTATATAAAACGAAAGACAAAATAAACCAAAATAACACTTAAATAACATAGTTATACAATACGATAGGTCCAAATAACATATCTATCCAATACGGTAGGTCCAAAAGATATCAGCCATTTGATGACGGATGTCAACGATGCTCTGCTGCGTAATAGTAGAAGCCCGCATATAGTCGGTATAATGCGCCAACAACCTACATACCCATGGACCACAGTCACCGAGTGCGCCGCTCTGTCGTGGTGTATCCGAAGCCACCTCGAAAGTTGAGTGTTGATTCCACATGCTAGCTATACCGGGTTCATTGAGGTTCTCATAACACTTTTGTAGGTTATCGGTGAATAGAGTCCATGCCGTCTCTAGTATTTCCCGAAGCCTATCAGAACCCAACGTGTCATGTATTGTTATATTATACGTTTTCGTGTTCAAGACCCCCAGCACCCAATGTGATTGGTCAATACAAATTGGTATGTAGACCTTCAAAAAGAAAGGTTAAAACCCCAAATTAGCATTTCAATTAATTATATAAACGTGCAAAAAGCAAGTGTCAATATTAAATTAATTTATATACATAAATGTTTAACGGTATACCCTTGTGATAGTACTCCATGCTGGAAAACCGTCCAAATCCCCATTTATCATTGGTTTCCCATAAGAAACTGGATCGGGTGTATTTTCGTTCGACATCATGTGCCAGAAATCTGGAAGCGCGATCGACCAAGGCGCTTTGGCGGGTCGCCTTGACATAATGGTATACACCCATACTGTGATATGCTATTAAAAATAAAAAACGATTGTTAAAGTATTTATATATATTTTTCTTATATATATATAAAGTATTTATATATATCTTATATATATAAAGTATTTATATATATATAAATACATATATACATATATAAATTTCTTATATATATAGAAATTTATATACATATATAAATTTAAATTTATATACGTATATAATTTTCTTATATATATAGAAGTATATGAAATACTAACCGAATTCTCGAACCAACCCTGTCTATCTAACCCAAGCAGTTGAGCCCACCACACTTCGTCTATCGGTTCAACCAAATACCGAATTGGCTCCTTTTCCAACGTCCCATCCCAGTACTTTTTAACGACTTTCGACTCCTTTTTAGGCCTAGGTTTAATCTTCATATAAAGCGCTTTCTCAATCTTCCTTTTCTTCCTCAAAGCCTCCAAATCGCGTGTCGGAGGGGTATCGCTGCCGGGATCCCTATATGGGGTTATTGTTGATGCCGCCGGTCTTTTTTCGCGCATCCCCTTTCCCATAGCGGGCTGTACATCCTGCATAGGAGTCTGATCGGGCTGTACATCCTGCACAAAACTCGGAGCCGGCTGTACATCCTGCAAAAAACTCGGAGCCGGCTGTACATCCTGCATAAAACTGGGAGCCGGCTGTACATCCTGCATAAAACTGGGAGCCGGCTGTACATCCTGTACGGGACTCTGGAACGTAAAACCAGATGAGGCGGCCTGAATTGTCACAACAATAGATTGTTATTACGTTATTACAATAAATATCAACATATATATATATGGCCAAAAAACGCATCCTTTGATTTATTCTATAAACATTATTATAAAAATATCCTTTGATGCTAATATAAATAATTATAGATTTATATATATATCATATATAAATAGTAAATTGCAACGTACCCAGGAGCGGTCCTCGATAATAGTGTTGAACATGTCAACACCCGTACTCGATGACACCTACGTACAAACACGATACGTTAACAACAAACACGACCCGTTAAATGGGTAAAGCTTGTTTATCAAAAAATCCCAAAATATTTACCTGCGGTGGTGGCTCGGAGTACGTCGACTGAAAGTCGGTGATTGCTGGACCGGAGAAAAACTGGGGGATGGAATCCATCATACTAGTCGGCTGCTGCTGCTGCTGCTGCGTGTATTGCTGGAATGGCGTCTCAGAAAATATACTACTATAATAGGAACCAACTGCAGCCATAGGTTGGTCACTGCTTGAGGCCGCTGACAGCTGCATACAAATATGAAATACCTTATAGTAAATACATAAATAAAAGTACTTATATATATAAGTATTTATATATATATATACATACATACTTATACTAAATACATAAATAAAAGTATTTATATATATATAAGTATTTATATATATATATATATATATTTTATAAGTATTTATATATGTATAATATAAAGTATTTATATATATAGTATTTATATAATACTTTTATAAAATTCTTACCGTCAAATTTTTAAATCGATCCCACCACGTGTCCTGCTGATTCACTCGAGTCTTAAGAGTGTCAATTTCTGCTTGCTGGGTCGTCCAACCATCAAAAGCATTCCAGTCGTTTGGGGGCTGACTGGGCCCCCCGGTCTCCATGTACGATGACCTATAACCCTCATAATTTCGGAAGGGCTCCTCATCCATGGGCGGTCGACGACTACGCATCTCATAGTCATCATCATCACCATTCCCACCATCATCATCACCATTCCCACCATCATCATCATCATCATCACGATCACCATCCCCACCATCATCGTCATCATCGTCATCGTCGCCAAGAAACTGTACACTATCTATATACCATTGCTGTCGTTGTTCATCATCTGTCGCCACAATACGCGTTGGCGGTTGCTGTTCAATCAAATTAAAATCTCGTTATCATGTTTATTAGCTAATAAATTGCAATATATATATAGACAATATATATATATATATAAATTGCAATATGTATATATATAAAGTAACTAACAATTTCAATAAACATATATTGTTAATATACTTTATATATATATATATATATATATAAACTTATATATAGTCCCTATTTATATATACAAACTTATATATACTATTTATATATACAAACTTATATATACTATTTATATATACAAACTTACCTCGTCACTCAACTCTAACATTTGTTCCGCATGTATCCTATTAAACGTGGCCTCCTTATACCAACAAACCCCCCTCGGTATCCTATCGTGGCGTCGTCTATAAATCCGCCTCGCGACCGGAAATGTCTCGATTACCCATATCTGTCATTATAATAAAAAAAAATTAATCAGTATATGTCGAAAACTAACATTCAATGCAAATAAAATATAATTGGTTGTTTTTCATTTTAAGATTTGCTAACTAACCTTCAATGCAAATAAAAATCCTGTCAACGTCATTGCTTTCTTTCCAGCACTGATTCGCCTTGCTACCGCGTGATTCATCTGGGTAAACGTGTAATCCCAAATATAAGAACCCCATGGAAAGGAGTTCCATAACTCAAGATCGTCTATAAGAGACAAAATAAGCACCGGTACTCTTTGAGGGTTTTGATGCCCAAGGAAAAACCGCTCAATTATCGCCAACAAACAAATACGGACCGCATCGTCGTTCGAAAATGGATCATTTTCTTTTTGAATCCGGTCAAACTGCGTTCTGATATCGTTTATAATTATCCTCGACTTTCCAAACACACGTCTGACAAATGCAAAATTGGTGTTCTGGATCTCGGGCTGTGGTCCAAACCGCAATCCAGTAATCAAACAGAAGTCCCGTCGTGTGAACCGAACGTGATAACCGTTGATATTAAACCACATTTCGTTTCGTTGATCATTTGGTGGCTCGATTTGTTTCTCCAAAACTACTAAACAAAGTATTGGGTCCGCAGATGTTTCCTCATTATGTAACCATGGTCCAAACACCGTGTTTTGTAGCAACAAAAGTCGTTCTTCTGACAACCGATTCTTTATTTCATCGAACATCTGAGTGTGATTCTTCAACGTAATTTTCTTGCTCTATAAACATAAACAAATTATTAATACAGTTTCGATAAAGATATATATAAAAAAAGTTTATATATGGGATCTCTTATTTATATATATATAAATACATATATAAACGTATTTATATATATAGGTATTTATATATACATATATACATACACAAAGTATTTATATATATAGGTATTTATATATACATATATACATACACAAAGTATTTATATATATATATACTTACATACATAAACGTATATAAATGTTAAATATTTATATATATAAATACTTACATACATAAACGTATTTATATATATAAATGTATACATATTTATATATATAAATGTATACATATTTATATATATATATATATATAAATACATAAATACATATAATTTTTATTTTTAAATATTTAAAAACGGCATGAAACCCTAATTCTGAATAACGCCGTTACGGCACCGTTATGACGGCGTTAAGCCGTTTTGACGACCGTTACGCCGTTATGACACCGTTATGACACCGTTATGACGTATAACGGTGTCATAACGGTGTCATAACGGCGTAACGGTCGTCAAAACGGCTTAACGCCGTCATAACGGTGCCGTAACGGTCTTTTTAAAAATTAGGGTTTCATGCGTTTCATGCGCCGTTTTAACAGTCATTAGGGTTTCGGCGCCGTTATGGGTTTAGTCTTGACGGGTTTGCAGTGGTGGGTGCGTCGCGGTGGTGCGGTGGTGGTGGCGCGGCGGTGGTGCGGTGTTGGTAAGGCGCGGCGCGGTGGTGGTGGCGCCGCTGTGGTGCGGTGGAGTGGCGTGTGGTGGTGCAGTGGTGGTGGGTGGTGGGTGGCAGCAGTGGTGGCGTGTGGTGGTGCAGTGGTGGTGGGTGGCATGTGCCACCGTTACAAGACCAAAGACGGTGATGGTGGTGGTGGTGTGATTGCGTAATCAAAAAACATAATGATAGAACAACTTACGTCACCCATGTCGATAGTATCGTTTGGAAACAAGCACGTGCGAATTGAGAAGTTTGCTCGAGATTCCTTCACGTGAACAATCTTCGGGATTCAATGGTCCCCTCTCAATATGGCTCCCCTTCTTTGTAGAAAGAATGATAGATATGCTGCTACTTTGGGATTTATTGGGCCGATGGACTGGTCAATGGTCAACGAAATCCTTAACGCACCGTTAAAACGGTGCCATAACGGACCGTTATGGCCCCGTTTTAACGGTGCGTTAAGGATTTTATTAAAACGGTTTGGCTTTTTGTCGTATAGCCTGAACGCCGCCATAACGGTGTCAAAACGGCGTTGACGCCGTTATAACGGCGTCAAAACGGTCTTTTTGTTGACTTTTTTTGGTCAGAGGAGCTCCGTTTTTGTCTTTTAGTGAAGAAGTCCGTTTTAACGGACCTCATAACGGTTTTTCATGGGTATGAGGTGCAAAACGAGAGAGAGAATGGGTATAAAGTTAATGTGGGGGTACCCCCATGGGTATAGCCGCCAAAATCCCCTCCTTGAGATGTTCATGGTATGGAAAAAGAAGTTACGTTTTGGCTTTTTTTATATATAAAAATTCTAATTATTTTAATTAATCTGCTCTTTGGACTTACGTCTAATAATTACTTTACTTATAAATAAAGTTGAATAATTTTATTTCTTGATTTTTAATAGGGGTGTGCACGGTTCGGTTTGGTTCGGTTTTGGGGTAAAACCGAAACCAAACCGAAATTTTCGGTTTTTACAAAAACAAAAACCAAAACCAATCGGTTTTTCGGTTTTCGGTTTTCGGTTTTTGGTTCGGTTTTGGGTTTTTCATTTGGTTTTGGTTTTTGGTTTCTAAACCAAAAACCGATGACAAAGCTGTTGTTTGTTTATAAAGTAAGTTGCTGTTTCATATCCACTTTGATAAGGAATGCATATACAAACTACAAAGTAATATGAGTAGCTTCATATTGTAAGCCATTGTTGCATATCGATTTTGGCACTTTGTGCAATATGTACAATAATTAATGGATATACAAAGTAATGTGTAGAAGAAAAAGAGAGAAAACCATAAGCCACATGAATATTCCTTTAAATTCTGCGAGAAATCAAAACTATACCTGTTGAGAAGGGAGAAATCGATGGAGACAGATGAAGAAATCGAAGCACACAGATGGGAGAAATTGATTTGGAGAAGCCGATAAGTCGTAAGGGGGTGGGACGAGTTAGAGTTAGGGTAAGGCTGAAAACTTGAAATTAAACCTACTAGGCTACTAGTACTATGGTTCGGTTTCTTCGGTTCGGTTCGGTTTTTATCGGTTTTTGAAACATGAAACCGAACCAAACCGAAAATTTCGGTTTTTGGATTTTTAAAAACCAAAACCGTCGGTTTAAGTTTCGGTTCGATTTTTTCGGTTTGGTTTTTTCGGTTTTCGGTTCGGTTTCAGTTTTTCCTGCTCACCCCTAATTTTTTTTAAGTTCATTACATGTCAACATTATTAGAAGTTGTAATACAATAAATAAACTAACAAGAAATTTTGAGTGGTACCTAGCTATTTAATCATGAAGACAATGACATGTTATATATATATATATATATATATATATATTATATTTTGGTAGTTTAATAATGCATTTCGTGTTACCTCTTGTTAAACATTTGTATAGTTTAGGGACCCCTTTGTAACTTATTTGTCTATATAATTGTTGTCAATACACGCAACCCCTTTCATGGGTTTTCCACATATCTGACATGGTATCAGAGCCACCTACCAAAACCCTAATTCTAAGAAAACCCTAAATCTCTTACTTGTTTACCGCCGCCGCCGACGACCGCCGACAGCCGCCGCCGGCCACCTAATCCGGCTTTCCTCCTATTCCCGGTGACTCTTCTCTCGTGCCCACCACGCCGGCGTTCTCTCTCTTCCGGTCACTGCTGCAACCGCCGTACGCCACCGCCGCCTTCCGGTTACTGCGTATCGCCGTACGCCTGCAACCGTCGCGTACCGCCGCACGACCCCGTGTCTCCTCCCCCTCCATCTCTGCCTGAAACCGTCGCGCACGAGACTGCCACGCCGGATCTGCCCTAGCCTGTTGCTCGTCGAAGCTGCTTCTATTTGGTAACCGCCGCGGGCCTGCGTACCTTCCGCGCCGCCGCCGGTGACTGCGTCACTTCTGCTCCGCCGCCGCGTCGTTGGCCTGAACCCTAGCGGCGCCGGTCGTTTTCGTGACTGGCCGGTCTCCTTCCTGCCGCCTGCCTGACCTTGCCGGAACCCTACCGGCGTTTGGCTTTCTCCTTTCCTTTTTCACTTATTGCGTCTGATGTGTGAAGAATGAAAAGGATGAAAACCACATATATATATTAAAAAAAAAAAAAAAAAAACAAACAAACAAAAAAAAAAAAAAAGAAAAAAAAAAAAACAAACAAAAAAAAAAAAAAAAAAAAAAAAAGAGTGCCTTTTTTTTTCCAGATTGCGTGCCTTTTTTTCAGCTTGCCGCCGGCTACCGTCTGCTGTTCACTCGCCTGTAGGGTTTGTGGTACATTACTATCCCTCTACCCACGGTTAAGCTTCACGCACATCTATTTTTCGCACTTTATTAGCTTTAATTTTTTTGTGTGTTTTCATTTTGTTGCAATGTCGACCTCTTCACAAAACAGTACCCTCACTAGCCCCACTGCTAGCCAACTTGTCTTTGCTCTCACAAATGTCTACTCACAATTTAGTTTTAAACTTTCCACCAACGGTTCCAAATACAAACTTTGGCGTCGAATTTTTCTCGATATGTGCAAAAGTGCCAAAGTCCATGGTCACATCACTGGCAAGTCTAAACCTGCTAGTGATGTTGATGAGGACTGGGAGGCAATTGACTCCCGCATCAAATCTTGGTTTTACTCTACCTGTGATGCAAATCTACTGCAAATCATCTCGAGTGATAACTGTACTGCTAAAGACCTTTGGGATAAACTTGACGAGTTCTTTCTAAATAATAAGATGTCTCGAATGCTTCAACTACAAGAGCAATTTCGTAACACCAAAAAGGGTGCCTTATCCATCACTGATTTTTGTCACCAATTAAAAAATCTGGCTGATGCCCTTGCTGATTGTGACTCCAAAATTGATGAAGTTGAACTTGTCATGCAAATCCTGCGTCAGTTACCTCCCTCATATCACAGCATTGTAGATGTCATCACCAACACCAAACCCTTTCCCTCTTTTCTTGAAGCGAAAAACATGCTTCTTCTTCATGAGTCCCGTGAAGAGTCTATTGAATCCCATACAGATCCTCCTCTTACCTCTTCCGCTGTCTTGTATTCCTCTGCTCAAAATGGAAAACCGAAAAATAAAACTAATAGAGGGAAAAATAATGGGCGCTTTGCTTCCAAGGGGGTGGGTAATACTAATGTTTCTGCAAGCTCTCACTCTTTTGCAGGTCATCAGGGACACTCTCAGGCATACTTTGGGGCTTCTCCTCATGCTCCACCAGCTCAGCCAGGCCTTCTTGGTGCACCTCCTGTGCACTCCTTTGGGGCAGGGGCTCCTCCGCCATCCCCGACGATGTTCAGTGCTCCTCAGACTTCCTCACCGCAACCTTCCTTCAGCGGTTATGCTTCACAGTATGAACAAACACAGTTCACTAACCTTTCTTCTGTGTTTCAGGCTACATCAGCTCAAGTGCCGCAAGACAACAATTTCTATATGGATTCTGGTGCAACCAGGCACATGACATTCAATCAAGGTACAATGCACTCTCTAACTCCTTGTAATTCTAATTTCATACAAGTTGGTAATGGTGCTGTGGTTCCTGCTAGATACATTGGCCAATGTAGCTTTCCTTTTTCCTCTTGGCCTCTTAAGTTAAAAAATGTTCTTGTGTCTGATAAAATCATCAAGAATCTCATTTCTGTTCGTCGTTTTACTGTTGATAATTCTGTCTCTGTTGAGTTTGATCCGTTTGGTTTCACTGTCAAGGATTTTCAAACAGGTCGTCCTCTTCAGCGTTGTGACAGTGATCATCACGATCTTTATCCTGTCCTTCCCTCCTCTCATCCGTCTGCACTTGCGTCGGCCAATGTTGCCGTCTCCTTTGACACCTGGCATCGAAGACTTGGTCATCCGGGTACTCCTGTTTTTCAGTTTCTTATGTCTCGCAAGTTTATCTCTTGCTCTGGTAAGACATCTTCCTTATGTCATGCTTGTCAATTAGGAAAACATTGTCGGTTACCTTTCTCTGTGTCTTCCACTAAAACCTCTCGTGTATTTGAACTTATACACTCTGATCTTTGGACATCTCCTGTCACTAGTTTAAGTGGTTTCAAATATTATGTTCTCTTCTTGGATGACTTCTCTCACTTTTTATGGGTGTTTCCTTTACGTGCTAAATCTGAGGTGTTTTCGACTTTCAAAACATTTCGTGCTTATGTGCTCAATCAGTTTAAAACGGATATACAACTTTTCCAATGTGATAATGGCCGTGAATTTAATAATCAACCCCTCTTGGATTTTTTCAAAACTCATGGCATTAAAATCCGTTTTTCCTGTCCTTACACTTCCCCCCAAAACGGGAAGGCTGAGCGCACGATTCGTACCATCAACAACACCCTTCGCACGTCTCTGATACAAGCCTCCCTTCCACCTACTTTCTGGGTTGAGGCTCTTCTTTCCTCTGTTCATACCTTCAACCTTCTTCCGTCCACAACCATTCAGTACAAGACACCTTTTGAGGTCTTGTTTGGTTTCTTCCCTACCTACACCCATCTCCGTGTCTTTGGGTGTTTGTGCTATCCTAACACCTCACCCACTAGTCCCCACAAGCTTGCTCCTCGATCCTCAGCCTGTGTCTACCTTGGTCCAAGCACGGATCATCGTGGGTATCGCTGTTTAGATCTCATCACACAAAAGGTCATCATCTCTCGACATGTCACCTTTGATGAAACCCATTTTCCGTTTCCTGACTTCCAGCCTCGTCCCTCCTCGGAGAACTACGACATGTTTGATATTGACGAGTCTCTACCTTCCCTCTCTCCTATAGTCGACACCTCTTCCCCTGCACCGGATGTTGATCCCTCTGCCTCTGTTTCCTCTTCTCAGCCTCCACCTGCTGAGCCTTCTGGCTCTTCTTCTTCTTCTGTTCCTACTACTGGGCTTTCTCAGCCTCCTTCTGTTCCGGCGGCTACCTCTAGTCATCCGATGACTACTCGTTCTCGCACAGGCTCTCTCAAGCCTAAACAGATCTTCAACCTTTCGGTCACTAGTGACATCTCTCCCATTCCTCGGTCTACTGCTCAGGCCATGTGTGACCTTCATTGGCGGGCCGCCATGGATGCTGAAATGGCTGCCATCATTTCTAACTACACATGGGATCTTGTTCCTAAACCCTCTGATGCTAACATAGTTGGCAATCGTTGGCTGTTTCGCCATAAGTTTGACAGCAATGGACGTCTTGAGCGTTACAAAGCCCGTCTTGTTGCTCAGGGTTTCTCACAGCAACCTGGACTGGACTTTGATGACACTTTCAGTCCCGTTGTCAAACCTGCCACTATTCGCACGGTTCTTAGCATCTCCATCTCCCGCAACTGGCCTATTCATCAGCTTGATGTTAAGAATGCCTTTCTTCATGGTGATCTCACTGAGACTGTTTACATGCGTCAGCCTCCTGGCTATGTAAACAGTTCTTTTCCTGATCATGTCTGTCGCCTACGCAAGGCTCTTTATGGCCTTAAGCAGGCACCTCGTGCGTGGTATCATCGTTTTGCTGTCTACCTTTCCTCTTTAGGCTTTCTTAGCAGTAAGACTGACACCTCTCTTTTCACGTATCATCGCGGATCTGATACTATCTACCTCCTTCTTTATGTCGATGACATTATTCTTACTGCCTCCTCTCCTACTCTTATTTCCATGGTTATCTCTAGGTTATCCTCTGAGTTTCCCATGTCTGATTTGGGTCCGCTATCCTTCTTTTTAGGAATCGCTGCGTCTCGTAGCCAGTCCGGACTTTTTCTTTCTCAATCTGCCTTTGCTCAGGAGATTCTAGCACGTGCTGATATGGTCTCGTGTAATCCCTGCAGCACTCCGGCTGACACCAAAACAAAGCTTGCTGTTGATGGTGAGCCTGTTTCTGATCCCACCTTATATCGAAGCCTTGCTGGTGCCTTGCAGTACTTGACTTTTACTCGTCCTGATATTGCCTATGCCGTACAACAAGTCTGTCTCTTTATGCATGACCCGCGTCTTCCGCATCTCAATGCGCTTAAACGCATCTTACGGTATTTAAAAGGTACCTTGTCTTATGGTCTTCATATCAAGCCGTCAGCCGTTGATCGCTTGGTTGCCTATTCGGATGCCGACTGGGCCGGGTGTCCTAATACTCGTCGGTCCACCTCAGGGTTTTGTGTCTATCTGGGTGACAATCTCGTATCTTGGTCCTCCAAACGACAGCATGTTGTTTCTCGCTCAAGTGCCGAGGCCGAGTACCGGGGGATAGCCAATGTAGTTGCTGAAGCTGCTTGGTTACGAAATCTCCTGCTCGAGTTGTCTTGTCCTCTCTCTCGTGCCACTGTTGTCTTTTGTGATAATGTCAGTGCCATGTATCTAGCATCTAACCCTGTTCAGCACCAGAGAACCAAGCATGTGGAAATTGACTTACATTTTGTTAGGGAGCGTGTTGCGATTGGTCATGTGCGTGTTTTGCATGTTCCATCCGCTTATCAGTATGCAGATATTTTTACAAAGGGTCTACCCTCTAGTTTGTTTCTTGATTTTAGAGATAGTTTGAACATTCGTGTTCCCCCTGATCAAACTACGGGGGTGTGTTAAACATTTGTATAGTTTAGGGACCCCTTTGTAACTTATTTGTCTATATAATTGTTGTCAATACACGCAACCCCTTTCATGGGTTTTCCACATATCTGACACCTCTGATAAAATATTTGACAAAAACATAATCATTAAACACGGGAAAAAAATAAATATGTATATTTAAGTAAAAAATGTCATTTTAGATAGGGCTGGCAATTTCCGACACGACCCACCAACCCGACACGACACGACACGAAAACAAAAGGGTTTGGGTTGAGGATTTTGACACGCCAACCTGCCAACCTGCTAACCCGCCAACCCACCAAATTTCAAGGGTTGACCCGCGGGGTTGGTGGGTTGACCCGTGAACCCGTTTATATTTAAATTAATTATTTTATATATATTTTTTTTATTCTATAACAAAAAATAGAAAAACTAAAAAAATCAAATCCACTATTTATATTTGTATTTTGAACAAATTCTAACAAACTCTAAGTTTATTTGTATTTTGAACGTTAAACTTGCTTTATTTGAACTTGGAACTTGGTTGTATTTGGTTGTTTTTGAACTTGGTTGTATCTGGATGCTTTTGAACTTGATTATATTTGGTTGCTTTTGAACTTAATTGTATTGAAACTTTGTTTTTATATGAATTGTATGAAGAATGACCTTTGACCTGTCAACCCATTTATGACCCACCAACCCATTTATGATCCGTCAACTCGTTTATGACCCGTCAACCCGTTTATGACCCGCCAACACGCCACTGACCCGCCAACCCGCCAACCCGTGACACGACCCACGACACGACCCTTCACGGGTAAGGGTTGAAGAACTCGACACGATTAGCTAAATGGGTGGGGTCAGGGTTGAGGTTTCTGACCCTCCAACCCGCCAACCCGTGACCCGCCAACCCACCAACACGCGAATTGCCACCCCTAATTTTAGATGTAGTTTACATTCAAAGTATTTTAGCAGAATTATGAGTGTATTGACATACACGTAACTTACATGCAACACGTGTACGCTTACTTGTGATAGTTGTGTGGAAGGCGTGCTTTTTACAAGAATGTTAAATAAATGAACAATTTAATCAATCAATCAAAGATATTTGAAACAATGTTATAGAAAAAAATACTTCATGTAAATCAATGCATATAATGGTCTAAATGTTTTATCTTGGGATGACATATTAGACATGTTTTTCTTCAGATATTATAGGATATAGCGAATTGATCAAGATGCATGCATTCTTTTTTCCTTGTTGATCAAGAATGATAGTGATTAAAAATAGGGAGGTAAAATGGAAAATCCGGCCCGTTTCTTGCTAAATAAGGTGAAAGAAATTTAATTTTGATACAAAAGTAAGGTTTTTTACAAATCTGTCATTCTATTTTGATCCTAAACAAATCGTGACTGACCCAACGTTCAAACGAATGAATGCAAGTGCAGGACTACATAATAGACCAACTAAAGATGGAAGACTACAATTGTGGAGTAGCATTGTAACAAGTATTGAGCTCCTATATCGATAACTCATGCTCTTACTGTTTTATATGATAACAACATGCAAAGTATTATTACCTTATTGGTTGATCAATATGTGTTTACCTATGAATGATATTTGATTAAGAGGGGTTTTTGCAAAATATGTTAAACTTAAGATTGTAGAGGATTGAAAAATAAGCCAAAATTATCATCCATAAATAAAAAAGCCATACTCTATAACTATAGCCTGATTTTGTATCATTTATCTTGAAAGATCATAAAAATGTTGATTTTATCATCACCTTATGACACTTAGAATTGTTGAAAACAAGATCCACGAGTTTCTTGATGGTAAAATTTTTAATAAAGTAAATCATGAATTATAAGTATGATATATATAATGATAATTAATATATAATCATATTAATCACAAAAGATATAAACTATTGAATTTATTATTTTAAAGTATACTACTTGCTAATAATGTATTTTATTTACTAATTACTTCTATTTTAATAACAATTTTTGGATATAATTTTTTAAGTTAATTTTTTTAAGTCAAGGTGCAATAGTGGTTAATTTGATTTTGGACCCGCAAATGTTATTTGTGGGCCAAAAATATTGATAGATCAATTTTAGCCCACTAAAACAAGCCCGAATTGGTTCTAATTGATGATGACGATTGACTCTCTAACTTAGTTTTAAGTTAGGGTACATCGTTAAAAGCTCGATTACATCGTTAAAAGCTCGATTTGATAACACCTAGTAGTCGTAGTTGCTGAAAATCGAAATCTCCACACATGTGTTTAGCATTATGCTTAGAACAATAGGTTAATTGTATGATAAACCCGTTTTCCTTGTAGAAGATTGGTTTAATAAAACGCCTAGAATGTCTAAGCATCTTAACATAATAAATTTTAGAACTTCAAGTTTAAAAACAAACTATAAAGTGTTCTATCTAAAAGTATTGAAATAAGTATATAGAACTTAACATGTTTTTACCAAAGGAGTGTTAGCCTAGTGGTAAGGCTTGGGCACTACATAGTGGTGAACCTGAGTTCGAGCCCTGGGAGACGCATTCTGGAGGTACGGGCTTCGACCCCGGGCTGCATGCTTTAGCAGTCGGGCTTCGGCCCAAAATTGCCGAGGATTAGTCTGGGCCCAATGTGGTCTGGGATACCTCTTCCAAAAAAAAAAAAAAAAAAAAAAAAACTTAACATGTTTTTTTTCCAATTTCGTTGGTAGTAGGGACTCAAGAGTCGGCATATGCAAAAACGTAAACTATAAGTCTCGTCCTTATATTTACTAGTAGCGCCATAGCCCATATGCGTACATAGTGTGCAACAAGTATGTATTAGCTATAATATGTATTCAATATCCTCTAGATTCTTTATTGTTTGCATGTTTACTTGAGATTTTTCTGACTCTAAAGCTCCTAGTACTAATTGAGGTGCATATAAGCTGACCCAGACACTCACATTGAACAAAAAAAAAAAAAAAAAACCCTTGTACAACTCACAATTGACAAAAAAATAACACAAATAATTTTTTTCTTTCTAAAATCCTATGTTCTTGGATTTTACACAATCTAAAAAGGTCCTTTGTCACACCAAATTGAGATCCCTATACACAAAGAAAGTATATCCATTAAGTTGAAGGCCAAACAATCTTTATAGTCACAAAATCAACTCATAAAAAATTTGCTGATACCATATATTATGTAGGGTTTACTTCACAAAAGTGTATCCAACTTGTCACGAAAAGTTATTTTATGTACCGGACTTTCATTTTTACCTTTTAGCGTATCAAAAGTTTAAGAAATAATCGGGTTCGATTCATGGGGTGAGCATGTAGCGACACCCTGCCTATGGGCCAGCTTTCAGGTCGGTTCATGGTTACCGAGGATTAGTCAGGTGGTCGTATGGATCCCGGATTCCTCATCACCTTTGTGTTGGAACATGTGCGTGAGTTATCTACCGTTCCCAAAAAAAAACTAACATAAACCTCCAAACGGTCCCCTGGAAATGGAAAACACGTTTCTCTCTTTCACGCTTCTTTCATCGCCTCCATGCTCTTCATGACTTTCTCATGATGCCTTGGGAGGTGTTTGGGAGTGTTTTTTGGGTACAAAAGTGCTTATTGACTTATGGTGGTAGAAAAGGAGTTTTTTAAAAAATGTTTGGACTAGCTTTTATTGGGGCAAAAGCCAATAAGTCAACAAGTTGTTTTTTAGATGTTGTTTGGCTTAGGTTATGTTTGGCAATCGTAGCTTATAAGCTAGCTGGTAGCTGATAAGCTAGCGGATAGCTGATAAGCTAGCTGTTGATTGATAAGCTTGCTAGTAGCTGATAAGCTAGCTGTTGAACAAATTATGTTTGGCAAAAACTAGCTTATGAGTATGTAAAATGACCAAAAAGGGTACCTTTGAATTTAATAATTAATATTAATAAGGGTATAATTGGAAAAAGCTGCAATAAGCTTCTCATAAGCTACTCAAAGTAGCGTTTCAAAAAGCTAGCTTATAAGCTAGCTGATAAGCTAGCTTCCTGGTACATGTTTGGATGGACTAGCTTATAAGCTAGCTTATCAGCTAGCTTATAAGCTAGCTTATGCTTGCCAAACCAAGCCTTAGCTTATTAGCTTTTTGAGAAACTTTTGTGTTATTTGTCAACAAAAAACACTTTTGCTCATCAAAAAGTCACTCACCCGTGACTCTCTAAAACCTGCAAAAAGCACTTTTCAAAAGTTCTTTTCGGTATCCAAACACTAATTTTTTAAAACACATGTCGAAAATCGATTTAGATGTGATCGATTGATTTGTTGCCGGTAACTTCTTCTCCTGTTAATTGTTTTATTAATTGTTGTTTGATCGATTTCTGGTTATTATAGCAAAATATATGGCTGATGTTTGATCGATTATTTTTCTAATCGATTGCTAAGTGATAAAAGGTTGTTAGCATCTGTTTTCTTGTTGTTTGTTCCAATTCTAACATTTTTTTTTATTGTTTCCATGTTTTGGCTGCTGTTTGTTGTTGGCTACTGTTTATGCTCCATTTTTTGTTTCTCGGCTACTTACTTTCTTCAAACATTATTATCTCTAATGTTGGCTATTATTGTATTTAGAACATGAATTCCTTTGTTGGCTACTGGTTTTAAAAATGGTTGAATTTTAAGAAACATATACCTGCAAACTAATTGTAGTTGATTGTTTACAAATCATGTCTAGCTCAGTTGCTCTTCCTAAGGGCGGTGGGGAGTTCTGTGGATGATATCTCAGTCTATCCGGGTTCAAATCTAATGGGAGTCACAATTTTAAGGGCATGAGCAATACCCAGTCCTTGGGTTGGTCCAGTCTATGACTGGGCCGTCCCCTAGGACAGTCAAAGACTGTGGTTGGGCTCTAGGTCCAACGTAAGTTGGACCGGGACGGCGGCGGATTAGTGGGCTGCCCTTGGATGCCTAATACCGCCGGGGAGGCATGAGTGTGTGTGGTGTGTGTGTGTGTGTGTTCGTTGTAGTCGTTCGTTGGTTCGATGCCGCTATCCCTTCCAAAAAAAATGTAGTTGATTGTTGTTTTGTTGATACATGGTTGTTTTGTTGGCTATTTTGTTGAATTACAACACTTTGGATTGATAGCATTTCCTTGATTCATGATTGTCGTTTTTTTGTTTTTGTAGACATGGATCATAACCATCCACGTTAGCTTTTTTTAATCAATATTTATGGTATATGCTTTTGTGTTTTTAAGTAGTATTTGATAATTTTCATTTAGATTGATTATTTGGAAAGAAAAAAAATACTATACAACGTAGTATAGGTAAATTGGTCAGTTGACACACCAAGTGCACCCTTAGGGGTTGTTTGGTTCGCAGATTCAAAGGAATTTGATGGAATTGAAATGACAAATTTCTTAGACCAAATTCCATAGTGATGTTGTGTTCGTGAGAAGAATTCGATAGAATCCCATGAAATTCCTAATTTGATGGAATTAAATTCCTACCAACCAAACACGTGGTCACATTCTATCAAACTCCATTCCAGTTTATTCAAAATCAAATTCCTTCGGTGAATTCCAATTCCATCAAATTCCATTCAGCAAACCAAACGTCCCCTTAGGGTTTGTGAATTACTCCAAATTACCATTTGCCAATCACTCACATTTCTATCAAGATCCTATAAATTGATCTTAGTTTGTATGGTTCTGATGAACTTGGCTTACTTTTTGGATGTATACATGAAAATTGTATCTACGATGAGGCGTAAGATTGTGTGAGAAGTTGAGTTAACGTGAGAAGCATGAGAAGTGGATTTGAAAATCGCTTTTAATCTCATGCCCTCCCATTAATTATGCTTTAGAAGGGAATTGATCCGGTGCATATTGATGCACCTTTCTTGGTGCATTTCATCCTAATGTGCGTCTATTTCTCATTCAACGGTGAATAACCACTTCTCACCAAATATAACACTTCTCACTGAAACTCAACACTCTACGATGGATGTCTCTATCTATACATAACATCAAATAAGAATAAAGCAATGATAGATGGTATGTGTGAAAATCTCAACATTCAGTATTGCTACTTAATTTTACTGTGATCCCTCAAATGCTCCAATAAACCTTGCTGAAATAAAAACTGGTAAAATTATTATTATCATTATTACTGTCTTATCTATTTCATTATGGTATCCTAGAAGCAAAGATAATCCTATTTCAATTACTACAAAAGAAGTTTTGGGAAAAGGTGTGTCAGGATTTGAATTCATATAAAATACATATGTAAGAGCATCTTTAATGCAAAAGTCTTAGAAAGCTTTTTACCTTTTTGTTAAGCTATTAAAAAAGCTTTTTAGCATTGGGTTTAAAAGCTTTTTAGACAAAAGCTTTTAAACCAATAACCTTTATACAACCTATTCTCATTATGTAGCTTTTAGGAGTACGAAATTTCAATTGTTCTTGGGGTGGTCATCAGTCATCACAACAACTTCTTATGCAAGCTCTTTTATCTCCGTTGTGGTGGAGGTTTTTATCAAGTAAGATTTTCAATCATTTTCTTAATACTTGGTGTTTTTAGTTTTGGGAGTTTTGATTGTCTGAAATTTTTATTTGTAGAGTTAAAGTTGGATCTGTTGTTCAATTGTTGTAGATCATAAAGTGGAGATAGAATTTGGTAAGCGACCGATGAATATTGATGTTGATGATGTGGTGATTTTGAGAACTTCTCTCTCCAAATCATCTCAACATTTGCGTCAATAATCATCATCGATGGCTTATCAAGTTCCATCTTCACTTTACGAATAACAATGATTCAGCAAAAAAAGTTCAACTTTAACTTTACAGTCAAACAATCCGACTTCTCAAAATAAATAAAAAACATTAAGTATTGAGAATATGATTGAAGATCATATTTGATGAAAACCTCCACCAAAGTGGAGATAAAAGAGCTCGCATCACAAATTTCGTCAAGTTATTAATCCCCCCCCCCCCCCCCCCCCCCCTAAAGGAAAAAAAAACAATTGGAATTTCGTACTTCCAAAAGCTACATAACGAGAATAGGTTGTATCACTTACCTATGTATTTTATATAAATTCAAATCCGACCCACCTTTGCCCAAAACTTCTTCTGCAGTAATTGGTCTAGACATGTCTCTCGTCTGCTTAAAACGATAAACTTAACAGAACTCTCAACCGCCAATAATTCTCCGAACAAGCCTCCACTGTTGCCTACATGACTACTACACTCTTTTTTTATAGACACACCTATCGAACTTGTGTATGGTCTTGGCAGTTTCATCCACATCCAAAAAACATCTCTCTTTAACATTTGGCATATTTCAAGTGCATGTGGGACCCGACCTTGTTTAGGAATGAGGTTCAACAATTTCACACAACCCACCACGAAAATAAGAACGATGAAAAAAAGGCCGCCCCACAAAACACGATTGTGCATGATCCTACGATAACTGTAACAGTTACAAGTCAACTCGGATGTTGGTATCAGCGTTCTCGAGCTCCAACCACATGAAACACACAAACAATAAATATTATTAATCACAAATAAACAAAGACACGTTTAAGATAACCACCTTTGTAACTCACAAGCGTGAGTACCATCAATACCCGATGTAAAAATGTGCCAATATAGGAGTGAACAAAATCTTTAGTGTCAATTTATGAAGCATATTTGTATGTACGAGTATCACAGTTATAATTATCATAAAAGATTCTAGAAACCATTTATACATTGTTGGAAAAAGAAAAGGAATATAACTATGACTCATCTTGACCATCTATCGTGGCTCACAGACAACTATGAACACGGTGCTGAACAGTAGTGGATTGTTGGGTCGTATGTAACATCTTCGTCTACCACGACACAATATTGGCTGCTTTACATTGAACGCTTTACCCCACTGCTTACGGTTTTGTTTCTGCTGACCTAGCGAGGACTTCCCAGAGGGTCACCCATCTTAATATGGTACTGCTCCCACTAAAAGATGCTTAACTGCAAAGTTCCATTAACTTACCATGTTTGAGGTCACAAAACAGGTTGTTCTAGAAAGGCCAAGTTTTTACTTATGAATATGTCATCTCTCATGTTCATGGCGATATGGGATTTGTCTAAGGTGTCACAAACACCGCCCACTCTTAGGGACTCATCGTCCTCGATGAGGTTTGCCCCACATCCCGAACGACATAAGAGCGACTCTGATACCACTTGACACACCCCCGCCTACCACGACACAATGTTGTCCGCTTTGCCCCACTAGCTCACGACTTTGTTTCTTGTGTCTTAGCGAGGACTTCCTAGGGGGTCACTCATCCTGATACTGCTTCCACCCAAGCATGCTTAACTACAGAATTCCATAAACTTGTCATGCTTGTGTCCTCAAAACGCATTATGTCCATTAACTCCAATGTTTTTACTTACGAACTTAGCATCTCTCGTGTCCATAACGATATGTAATTTGCCTAAGGTATTACATGGTATGCATAACTGCATCACAAAAAAATTAAACACACAAAAACAAAATCTACAAGGTTCTTATATTTGTAAGACTTTTCAAGGTTGGGTCCTAATTAACCGAATAAGTATTATTTCTTTTGTCAATTATCCATGATAATATATATATATATGCATTATATTATGAGGCACTTCCATTAGACTCTTAATTACAACTATTAAAGCAAAAGATACAACTTTTTAAGCATGCTTTTTGAGAAAAAAAAACTATGAATTACATGTTTAAATGCATGATCTACAATTCTACATTGTATTTAGAGTAAATTACAGATTTGGTTCTCATGGGTTGATAATTTTTATGGATTTAGTCCTTAAACTTCAATAATTATGGATTTGGTTCCTGTGGTTTGCAAATTTTATTGGATTTGGTCCATGGTGGTGCAAGTAGGCAGAGACCAAATCCAATAGAATTTGCAAACCACAAGGACCAAATCCAATAGAATTTGCAAACCACAATGACCAAATCCGTAATTATTGAAGTTTAAGGACCAAATCCATAAAAACCACCAAACCACGAGGACCAAATCCGTAATTTACTCTTGTATTTATGTTGGCTTTTTAACTAGTGGTGGCAAAAAATTGACCCAACGGTCCAACCTGTCGACCCAACTTGAACCTAACCCAAAATTAGCAGGTTGGGTTGGGATTTCTAACCTATTTAAAGTAATGGGTCAACCCATCTAAACCATTTATTTAAGGGTTTACTTTACAAAGTATATCCAACTTGTTACGAAAAGTTATTGTATGTATTGTACTTCCATTTTTACCATTTGACGTATCAAAACTATCAAACCCTACAATTTAATGTATTTCATGACAAATTGGATACACTTTCATGACAAGTTGGATACATTAAATGTTAATCTTTTGATAAAGTTGAATACATACAATAACCATTTCTTAAACTCTCATATGTCAAATGGTAAAAATGGAAGTACAATACATACAATAACTTTTCGTGACAAGCTGGATACACTTTCGTGAAATAAACCCTTTATTTAAATGGGTTAGGTTGGCATGAAATTTCTGACCTATTTATAACCCGGTTTCAAGCCATTTAAAAATGTTATATAGCTTTATTTTAATTTTTAGTTAAATATCATTAAATGGTAATATTTCTATAAAATATTATATAACTTTATTCTATCTAAATATGAAGTGAAACCAAATAACACATCTTTTTCATATATAGACTATCAACCATAGCTAAATCTTTATTTATTTTCTAGCGAGCAGCGACTGACAGTGACTACCATTATTTATTAACGGGTCAACTCAGGTTCAACCATTTATTTAACATTTGGATTGAGAAAATCATAAATAGGTCAACCCCGCTATTAACCCATTTAGACATATGGTTAGGTTGGGTTGAAAATCTCAACTCGTTTAGTTAAATAGGTTGGGTTTGTTGAGATTTTCAACCCATTTATTAAATGGGTTGAACCCAAACCCAACCTAACCCGACCTATTACCACCCCTACTTTTAGCCCTCCAGAATTTTTTCTTATATTGCTGGTACCTGATGTTGTGTTTCAAAACTTATTTTATAAAGGAAAGGAAATGGAGAGAAATGGGAGGAAAGCAAAAAACACTTGTGTTCTTGAAACTTTTTTAGAAGAGTAAGAAAGGAACTTGAAAGAAAATAATGTTAAGTTTCCTTTCAAATGTGGGACATGAAAGGGACGAAAGGGAAGAAAAGCAAAAGAAAAGAAATTAAAAAAAATTAAAAAAATTACAAAACTATCTAAGTTTGTTATAACAAATATACTTTTAAAAGGTATATTTGTTAAAAATGACATTTTTCATTTCCTTTCCCTCCTGTTTAAAAACGCGAAAAATAAAGACTTTCATTTCTTTTCCTTCATTTTCTTTCCCTTTCGAGAACAAAAATGTAAAAATTATTTTTTTTCTCTTCCTTTCTTTTTCCTTCCTTTCTTTTCTAATTGGATCGGTTCATACCCTAACTTGAAGTAAAAATACTCATGATCCGGACATGGGTTCTTGCCATATGGTTCAGACTCGAAGGTTAGCAAGTGACTTTTGCGAAATGCGATTATCATGGATTTTAGAGAGTAACATCGGTTGTTCAATTTGGCTTGCATTGCACATCTCTCTTTCTCTTCATGAATGTTGAAGGTATCTTTCTTATTCTAGTGCTATGTTTCAATTTTCAATCCCTTTTAGTTGTTGTAATGAAGAGAATGATTACAAAGGTAGTTTAGTTATCTTAAACGCCTCTTTTTCTGAGATAGTATTCGTGCTTGATAAATCGTTATAATTTATGACGTGTTTTTCTTTTTCAAATCGGCTTAGCTATGAATTTTTGGTGTTGGTTTTCTTCTTCACCTCATTCACTACTTATTTGTTTTTTGTTCTATAAAATCTTCCCTTTTACAGCTTCAAATAGTGAACGTTGGCTTCTTTGAGAAATCAAAGGTTTTCCCTAAGAGGTGGACGTCACTAACGCAAGTAAGTTCATTTAGGGTCGTTTATCAAATGCTTACTTGGGTAAGCGCTTATCATGTCAAATTAACTTTTTTTACAATGGCAAGTACTGTATAGATGTGACAGAGTTCAAGAATCTTAACTGGTAAGAGCTAAGGAAAGAACCAAGAGTCTTGCCTAAGTGATGGCGAAGACTCTTACCACAATGAGTGCTTACCGTAAAAATTGTTGCATGGATACTGTTTTGGTGGACTAAAATCATAATTAATAAGCAAGTGATAGTGTAGCCCGATAAACGTTTAGTCCTTAGTGATTTGTATTGGTTTATCCTTAAGGTGGACGTCGATGGCACAAGAGAACTTTTTACAGCGAAAAGGGTGGAAAGATTGGGAGGATGTTCAACGAGAATGATGATTGATGAATATGAGTATTGACACAAACAATAAGAGGGTGAGCTTCCTTGTATTTATTTCGTAAGTAACATTGCCAAACCGAATCATCAGATTTGGCTACGAAGAAAGGAACTCGGCGGTGGATCATAAATATTTATTAACTTAAAGAAATTGCCAACAAGTTTGCAAGGAAGAGAATGATTATGAGAAAAAAAAAAAAAAAATTGGACCTTGATTAAGTCTGAAGTTTGTATATAATTTTTATTTAAGGAATCTTTTAGGTAGACCTGGCAAAAAGTGACACGACACGCTAAGCCGATACGAACTCGACACGAACGGGTTTGGGTAATAGATTTCAACCCGTTTAAGTAAACGGGTTGACACGACACGACACGAAAATTAAACGGGTAAGATCAGGGTCAAACATATCAACTCGAAAATGACCCGACTAACCCGTTTATACATACATGTGTGTGTGTGTTTATGTATATATATAAACTTTTTTTAATCTTTTTAGTAATTTACGATTTATTTGGGTTTTTAATATAATAATGTTAATGAATTTTGTTCAATCTTATAAGTTTGAATTATAAAATTTGGATTCATAAACTTTGGTGAATTTTTTATTTTTTATTTTTAATTTTATAAATATTAAACGGGTTAAACGGGTCAACCCGTTTATTAAACGGGTCGGGTTAGGGTTGAGATTTCTGACCCGTTTATTAAACGGGTCGGGTTAGGGTCAAGCATTTTCAACCCGTTTAACTTTGAACCCGACACGAACTCGACACGACACGTTACGTTTGCCAGGTCTACTTTTAGGTCTTTTTTCAAACCAAAAATATATCAGTAACTTTTAGAATGAAATTTGATGTTTTTACGTTTTATATAATCATCTTAATTCATTGAAAATTTTGATTTAGTTTATAATAAGTTCATTTGTAAGTGATATTAAAAATTATAACTTCTATTAATAGAATAATGTAAAAAAGTAGAATTTAGCCGATCAAAATCAATTTTAGATTTGCTAATAATTATTGTTATAACCTGTGATTTTCATGTTTGATATTTATTGAACCGAACAAGTGGACAACAAATTATTTGATTATTGTCCTTCCGTTCACACAATTGACCGATAACCAATCCCGCCGTGATGCATGATTCCAATTTATTGGAACCGATTAGTTAACATATTCGTTAATCATCAAACAAGAAGCTCACTCGAAAACATATTTATAAGTCAGATCTATGTACATATCACTCTACCCAAACCCAGATGAGATATACTGAGATCACTTAGTTATTGATTACTTAACTGATGATAAGAAATAATAAACTTTTATTTGACCCATACCGTAACTTCATATTTATAACATCCAAGCGTATTTTTAAACATCCATTAAGCAGAAAGTTCATAAATAATATATGATCACAAGTAAACCTAAGATCTTCCATTTTCATATATCGACTTCTTGATCGGCCATGGTGCCCCGGCCATCACAGCTTCAACATCCTCGACTTTTCTAGGAACTTTTGACATGTTTACGCAACCATCCAAGGTTACATACTACATGCAACAAATAACGTTTAGCTTAATGTAAGTGGTATCGAAATAATAAGTGTCTAAATTTTGAGTATAAAAATTCAAACATTTTACTTTTGAAAACTAAAATAAACAAGAATTAGCTAAGTGATATCAAAAAGTAAAAACAAAAACATATTTGGTAACTTTTATGGAAAGATGAAAACAAGCAGCACGTCGCCTATGATAATAAATTGATGAATAAAAACTATTAACTGATGAAAGAAATTATTGATGCATTGGTGACCAGAAACTATAAAGTTGAGATTGAAAACTATAAATTCAAGGGGTGTCAACTTATGTGGTGTCAAATAAGAGTTAGTGTTTGGGTTAGTTTATAATGGTCTCAAAACATAATAAGTTGGTATGTTGTTTTTTAAAGGTGTTTGAGATTGTTTATACATGTAAAGATGACCAAAAAGCTAATAAGTTGTTTCAAATAAGTTAAAATGGAATGACTTATCAAAAGCTCTTTATTAGCGGTGCCAAAAAGATACAAGTATATTTCTTTTCTCTCTATCCAAACACTAAAAACTGCTTATTGGCGGTGACAAAACGAAACAAGTTAATATGCAATTTAAATAAGCAACACCCCCTTAGTGATGTTTTAAAATATATAAAAAACATGTTTTATAATAATAATTACTAAACCCAATGTTTTTGGTCAATTTCAAATCCCATCATATATTATATTATTATATATGAATATAACTTCATGGGATTTTGGAATGTCAATTAGGATAAGTCCCCAAAGATAAGTCTATTAGGATTTTGGGAAGTCAACTTAGTATGTTTAGAATTCAATATTTTTAGTTATCTAACCTCAATAATGTCTTTTATAATATAGTCGTCACTTTTTTTTTGCATAAACTGAAAGAATTGATGCCAATTTTGAAGTCAAAATAGCTAATTTGACCCTAAAAAGTCAAATGTGAACCATGTTCTTGAGATGATTGACGCAAACATGATGAAACTAGTGGTATATATATCGAAAAAGAAAGGGTTGGAAAGTATTTACCAGATCGCTCTCAATTCGAACTCCACCAAAACCTCTAAATTTGGTGATTGCTTCACGATTGAAGAACTTTGATGTTTTTGGGGATTCCATGGCCGGAACCAACAATGCATCAATGAAATAGCATCCAGGTTCGACAGTGATCACCTACAAAAGATATTGCAATCATCTTCGTATATATTTTGCCAATAGTATAAATAGAGTTAGTAAGAAAGAGATGGCGGTAGCAAACAAAATCCCATTCATTATAATAAAACATTGTGAAGGTAAAAAAATCCGAACCTTCACAACATGAATATTGTGAAGGTTACCTTCACAGTATTTTGCTGTGAAGTTTCAAGTGTAAAAATATGGTCTCACGGGTATCACTAAAACAGCTTGGTCTCACATGATCCCAAGTCTATATGGGTTAATCACCAAAAAGACAAACGTATGATTAACTAAGCACAACGGATCATGTGAGAAGAAGAGTTAAGGTGAGAAGGCAAGAAGGGATCTAGAGCATTGTTGATCATTTTTAATATCAAACCCATCCCATGAGTTGCGCTTGGTAGGGAATTGCTCCGGTGCATCTCATGCTTATGTGCATCCAAGGGTGGAGATCTCTTCTTATCCTTCTCACCATAACTTCCATTCTCACCGAAACCCCAACCCTAACTAAGCAACTTAAAATAAATAACATGCAAGGTCATTGCAAAGATCACATTGGGTGCATTTGGTACACAGACAGGACCAGACGAGACAAGTCGGGACGGGCGAGAGAGAGGCAGGTATAGAGATTTAATTTGACATGGGTAGTCTAGTAATGTACCAATCTAGTATCATCTCCCTGATTTTGTTCCACCTATTTTGATGGAAAGAAAAAAAAATGCATTTTAACCCCCACTCAGGTACAGTCATGTCAATGCCACCCAAATGTCATGAGTTTTTGTATTGTCTTGTCCCGCTAACAGTTATTTTATTGCAAATGGACACATTATAAGTTCCAACACAAACCATTCTCTCCATGAGATCTCTGCTTGTGCGTAGCGACCTTAATCCTGGTTCTTTGGGTCTTTCAGCTCCCTGTACATATGTGTTAACAGACAATATAATTGGGTAAGCATTAAGCAATCTTAACCAATTAGACAAACAATGGATTGAAATTTTTAGAAACCTTTAAATAGCCACCGGGATCATGGGTATCGATTCCCATGAGGTGCCCCAGGCCGTGTGGCATGAAAACAGAACCCAATCGTTCAACCATCATTTCGTCAACATCACTGGCGCCAAAATCGCATGAATTTATCAGAGAATTGATGAGATAAATGGTGAAAAAGTTATTTACATGAAGCAAGGAAAATGAAGAATACCCAACAAGGAGGGATCCTTTCTTCAGTGACTGAAGAATAGTTTTCTCTGCCAATCTGATCTCGATAAAAAAGGAAAAAGAATATCAGACAAAGAGAACCTTATGATTTCAATGATTTAATTGTCATCGCAAACAAAACTTACTACTGGGTTTAATAAAAATGCAATTACTTTACTTTCAAGTGGCTCTAAATTTTTTGGATTGATGGATTAATATTCAATTCTTGCACTTCAGAGAAGAATTGTGTCTTTTTATTATTGGAGTTAGGCTATAAAAATGATGCAATCTTACTTGTGCATATCAACCCAGTTCACTCCTGGCTTCATGGTAGAAATAACAACATCATGAGCATCGAGGACAGCCTGGAAATGTCACAAAAGGAAAAATATATGTTGATAAATTGAAAGAGCACAGTTATAGTGCCAAGAAAAGTACACTAAGCTTTAGACATGAAGAGGCCATATAACTCCTTCAAGTAACTTGTTATTTTTAAAGACGTCAGAAGAAAATCCCTTACGTTGTATATAAGACGTTGATCACTTGTAAATTTCCCATTCACCTGCATACATTCATTAAGTATGTCATAAAAACATTGATGATTAAGATGTCCTTTAGGATTTTACAAGATCTAAAGAGTAGAACATAATTTAATGCTGAAAAAATTCCTCTATTATTCTCTTTGGGTTCTGTTGTAACATTGATCAACACAGATCATCATTTTAAAATTCTGAAAGAATGTTAGTAAGATTCCTTGCAGATATAACTATTCTTTCTTTAGGTCCTCTTAATTGAAAAGTGGCAAAGAACTGATACAGAGCTAATATGAAAAGAGATATTAAGGAGAATAAACTCAAGTCTCTGTTAGAAAGCATACAAAGTAGTTATTTCACATTATATGTCATAACACATTACACATATACTTACTGGGAAGGAGCAGGTTATGTCAGAACCATAAAAATTGAATTCAGCTCCCATGTCTAGTAATGCCATATCTCCATCTCGCAGTGTCTGCATTATTATAGAACGTACAGTAACTAGCTGATTTATGGCAGATATAGAAGGGAGATCTTCAATGGTGAAGATTTTTAACCAATAACAAAAGAATGCTGGATTGACAAAATAAGCTATCAAAGTATCAATTGAAAATACAAATCAAGGTATTTTGAAATGCTTGTAAGTTTGATAGAATATACAAACGGATAAGAGAAGTTCAGAAGTTTTTGTATGTTTGATCATTCTGATCTTATGCCATGTATAACCCCATTTCCAAGATTATCATTGTTCCTGTGGATTGCTGGGTTTGTGAATTGTGATATTCAAAGTGTTCCATTGATCACAGTCAACTGAGCAGAATAGGTTGCAATATTTAGAGATTAATTTATTGTAGGACATATAAAGAAAGAAATGACACTTTCAAATAGCATTTAGCAAGGTTTGAGTCGGATCCAACCAAGACAAAAATGTGTGCTGTTTACTGAACCAAAAGGCTTCATAACAAAAAAAACCCTATGCAATAAAAGAAATGAAATTTTCGTACCCTGTCATTTGGAGCTGCAGCATGCCCGTAATGAAGAACAGAACTGCCAAATAAATAAAAAAACTTTTAGCTGCTTAACATCTTTGAGGAACAATAATATATAAAAGAGCAATAGTACAAAATGCCACCAGATTAGTTATGTGGGATGCTTGATCCGCTTTAAGTCATGGTTCTGGTTAGCTCTTGCTCCTTACTACAAGTCTACAATGGAACATTATATCAAAGCCCAGTCCAGTTACTATTACATTTTCAAAACGATTTCAGAACAAACTGTCTTAGGGGCTGTTTGGTTGGTTTTCTAGCAAGTCCTGTGTGGATAAAATTGTCTGTGTGAATTAAATTGTCTGTATAGATTGAAAAGTTTTATGTTTGGGTGGTTCTTTTCATAGATCAAAAGAGTGTTCTTTTAATGAGGGATAGAATTGGAAAAACTTGGCTTTCTGCATGAAACTGCCCCCTAAAATCTTACTGAATAAGCCGCTTTCTATATCATTAAGCCACCACCAAACAGTCAGGTATAGCTGACCGATTAAGGTGTGAATTCTATTAAGCTCATTAAGCTGCTAACAAACAGACCCTTAGTTTCATATTAACAGGGTCGGCACCATTAACAGGGAATAAGATAAAAGGACATAAAATGACATTTGATAGATTAATAAGGCTGCTATTTAGGTTGAAAGCCAAGCCCAATAAGCTGAACAAGTATTTTCCTTCCTCATAGAGTATCCATGTTAATTGTGTCTAATATATGTAGCAGCATTACACGCTCCATTCAGCTAATGACGAATTCAATGATGCTACAATTGAATTATTACTTGCGGTTTTTAAGCCCTGTTAGATTATCCTTTAGTGAAAATCGATGCTGAAAATTAACGAAACTAGGCAATGTCATTCATTAATAAATGCAGCGAGCACATGGACAATATTCTTATGGAAATGATGCTTCTAATTCTAGCACCACATCGGAAATTTTGCAATTAGAAAGCGCCTGCCTCAAGAGAGATATGCATTAAGAGAAAAGTAATCACCTGTTGTCACCAGTTGCACAAATACAAGTGTATGAACAATGCCTACAGCTACCATAGAAGTACGTATGGTGAAGAAATATGCTTTCCATCTGATACTCCTTCATTGCCGGTTTGGTTTTCCTCATTACCTACTTGAAATGTAGTAAATATTACCAAAAGATGGCACAGGCATATACGCGCAACTTTTACTAACTAATCTGTAAATTGATGGCCCATATGCAATTTACAAGATAGGGTAAGAAAATAAATTGAAGATATCATAAGGGAAACGAGATAAAGGACAGCAAGAAACTGAAATTGGCACATGGATGCACCCCGTAGTGTCAATGGTCATTGGTCAGCAAAGACTACTCATGCCCTTACCAGAAAACATGACTTCATGTCTGCAAAATTTGTGGAACCAAAGTCCAAACTGGAGCAAATAGTGTTAGCAGTACAGCTAATAGCCTAAAAGAGTGGTTGAAGTAAAACATATGCACCTCTGTTCTAAACTAGTGCATCTTAACTTTGGAGGTCAAACCAACTCTCTTTAAGATGATCTTAACCTGTTTACAGTATCAATCTCACATATATTTCTAATCATATCTAATAACTAGCATATAATTGGGTTTTCATACACAAATAAACTATTTGTTTTTGCAAATTTAAAGAAAACAAGTTGCTTTGGGACTAGCAGTTGGAATAGAAGAAACTATTATGCATGAATAATATACAAACCGATATATGGTATAAGAGAACCATGCAAAAAAATATAGAGGAAGACTTTCTAATAAATGGCTAGTCTTTGCCAGGTTTATGGAAGAATATTGAAACATTTAATACCAACTCAAACAAAATCTCATAAGAAAAACTGCATATTTAGTTGATGAAAAAATAGATACATGTTAATCTAACAACAAAAAACCTGAAAGCATACAATCACATGAAGAGCCATTTGATATAGACTACAAAGAAAATTCTTCCAATATATGACTGTTATTGCTGGAAAAGTTATTGTTTAAGGTTATATAATCATTTGAAAACTGAGATGTATCTTGTAGGAAGAGTTTAAAGTGAATCATAAGAGGCAATGAGATATATAAGGCATCTAAAGATGAAAGCATACAATCACATGAGGAGCCATTTGATATAGACTACAAAGAAAAATTCTTCCAATATATGACTGTTATTGCTGGAAAAGTTATTGTTTAAGGTTATATAATCATTTGAAAACTGAGATGTATCTTGTAGGAAGAGTTTAAAGTGAATCATAAGAGGCAATGAGATATATAAGGCATCTAAAGATGAGCAAACAAGGAAATCTTGCATTTTTCCAACAGCGAAACGCTAGTTCCTTAGAGAACTGATTGATAATAGCATTCGGCAACAAAGAGGGAACTAAAGAGTGTTCAGTAAGGGCAGTTGTAGTTTAGCTATTACATAGAGGAACCATGCCCACCTCAACATGAGCTTCAGAGCTTATATCATTGGCATACTGAATCACAGCAAGCTCCAGGTTTGACTTCACAACACGGCATTCGGTCAGAATAGGGTGCAAAGTCTTCAGATCTGTCTCAAACTTCTCTATGCCCTGGAGAGCAAATAAAACCAACTATTGTCATTACAGGGTGTATTGTGAGAATACAGTATCACTAGCAGTAAGAAATTGGAGATAACATAAACCTCACTAATACGGTGATACCATAATTAAGTATGACAAATTTAACTAGAAAAAAGGCAAGTGATAAATTGGGAAACCAATTCAAAAAACTTCACCCTTTATCATGCATGATTAGAATGGTGCAAGTCTGTTTCTGCTGTGACGTAACTGTAACAGAGCACTACCACTCAATGCATCTTAAATACTTGCTTCCAGTAGTTAGTAAGACAGACAAATAGAACATGCAAGTTAAAATATGACAGCTTCTGGTAAATCCCACAACCAATTAGGATTTCATCAAAGAGGTGTAGCTCAAGTGGCAAAAGGCTTGGGGCTAGTGGATGGTATCCATTGGTCTCAGTTCAAACCATGGGAGTAGCACTTTGGCGATACCCAGACTTTGGGCCGGTCTTCGGGTCGGTTCGGGTCCAGGTAACGGGCATGCCAGTCTATGGGCATGCGGGCTCGGCCATAGGTCGAGCTTAGTCGTGCCTGGGTGGGTCCAGTCTATGTGGACTGGGCCGGGTCGCCGCGGATTAGTCGGTGCTGCCCAATTGGATGCCCGGATACCGCGGGTGCGTATGTGAGTTTATTGCCGTACAAAAAAAAAATTAGGATTTCTACTTTCTAGAAAGTTATGACAAATTACAAGCAAGCAAGTTGTTTAACAAAGATGTGGAATAGAAATGTCAGTGTTCTTAACTAGTCAAATATGGATATCGATGTTATAATGTTAAAAGGCAAGAACAAGAATAGATCAAGCAAATGCTTAATTAGAGACTTCAATAAAGCAACATTTGTCAGTTGATAAGAGTCCTAAGAAGCCCAAAAACGATTTCTTAGGAACTCAACCACACGCTATACCACGTCTAAGAACAGCAAATACACTTATTGCATTAACGCCATACTACCATTATCAAGGAAACTGGGATCTAACCAACCAGGATCTTCAGTGAAACAGTAAAGGATAAACAACAGAAAAGGAAAAAAGGCATAGAGTTGATCCATAGCAAACATTTAGTTAGGGGTACTAGAAAGACAGAAATCTAATAGCAAGGTACCTCAAATTCTGCTGGTTTAGAGAAGTTTTTGCTATCGGTATTCAACCCATGTAGAAGAAACAACAGGGGTTTTCCAGATCCTTGGTATTCATTATTAAGGACTTCAGTAATCTCATCGGTATAATGGACCATGCTAACCATGTATGTTTCCTGCATGATATAATTTATACAAATTCATCAACTAAAAGACGCAACAAATTGAGACTTTTTATAATTGGTGGGGATAGTGCCGCCCACTAGCTGTGAGAGCGGACTTACTTTGAAATGAGATGGTGCCTTTATTTCTCCCATCCAAACAGCATACTCAGCAGGCAATCTGGGAGCAAAAAGGATTGATTTCCCAGTATCCACGTCCTAAACAACAAAAGAATGAATGGTAATAGAAAAAAAATTCATAAAACATCAAATTAGAGGAAAAAAAAAGATTATAATGGCATAACTAGAAACAAATCCAGACAGGTTATATTAAAGTCAGCTGGGATAAGTTTGCTTTTACTTGAAACTTCAGTCTGTGAAGTGTGAAGATATAGTACTTTATGCAATTGGAAATTGTATTTGCATGACAACATAGGTCGTCAATATAAAGCCTTAAGACACTTTAGAATCAACCATATAGAAACATTGAAATCTGACCATGATATAACAGAAGGGACTTACAATTGCTCCATAAAAACCAGGTTCCCGCACTCCAAATAGATATGCAAAATAACTTTCCTGTCTGGAACGAAATCAGCAATCATCAGAAATTAACTCCATCATTCAAACATGATAATAAAATAAAAGTCGACCTAAAAGCACAACTCACATCAATCTCAGTAATGTAACAGGACTAAATGACTACAAGTAATAGCAAAAATAATCATGTTAACTTTTGTCAATGTTAACCATACTCGTACTATAAAATGCTTAAAAAGGTAACAGAAGATCAAATAACTGTACCATTCCCAGAAAATGGCTCAGTGTCCATTAGTCTAGGCATAGCCTAGGAACCCTTCCAAAAAAACAAAGTTTATGTTTCCTCTAGGTTGGTGTTATTTTTAGACTCGTAATATGATTTTTGGTAACTAATCTTTTAGATTATTTTCCTTCCTTGTTTCTAGCTCCCAGTCTCTTTGACCTTATGATGTGTGTGTGTGTGTGTGTATTTGCCTTCTCCAGCTGAATAAAGCAGGAAAAGATTCGGCAGAAACATGTTTACTAACCTATTGGCTATTGCAGATATAAAAAGGTTACAATAATTTGTTAACATGTTTTGTGTTGGTTATTGGCTTATTGCACAACTCAAGCATCAACTCTAAATTGCAATTTCACCAACAGATTGTATAAACTTTCACACCCATCACGAATTACTCAGATTAGATAGTACCACCAAAGCAAACATGCTACCTCCATTCACAGCGCACATATATAACAGTATACCGCCTTTTAGTCTTCACACAAATATCATACACACTTACAACAACAAAATCATACTCCTAACTCCTAAATAGACTTCATTTTCTGCATACTGCTAGTATCATAACTTAAACTAGGTACACAGAAAAACTACAAAATCGGTATCAAAATAACAACAATTCGATCTAATTCAAATATACTGAAATGCAAAAACAAATTGAACAACATAATCAACAAAAGTACCTGAATAGATCTTCATGATCAGTGCAGTAACGAGTTTGCTCTTGTCCTCCCTAACAAAACCAATGGATTCTGATTATATATAATACATATATACATATATTATATTATAAAGGGAATCATCTTAAACGAATTTAAGCTCAAATCGATGGAGCTACTTTACCTGAAGAAGTACAAATCCGGATAAAGGACGAGATGATGAATCTAGAGTTTGGCGGAGGTTTTTGATCAGTTTTTCTCGGTTTTCCAGATGAAGGTTCTTCGGTACCTCAGGAGGAGGATGTAATAGCGAAGATGAAGAAGAAGAAGAATCCATGGCGATCGTGGTCGCCATTGATAAGCGACCTTCATCTTCTTCACTCTTGCCGAACTTATACTCAAAATCGTTCTTTCTGGTTTACGGTACAACAGTTGATGCATAAAGTACAACTTTTTCATTTTCTTAAAACTTATCTCCAAAACGCAACCAAAAGGTTTACCCCATAACTTTGGGCCTAACAATACAAGTTGTAAAGATTGCATAATTGGGCCCAATCTAATTAGAAATACTTAATAAAATTTTATTTTGAGTTTTAATTTTTCAGTGTCAATTAAGCTCGTAAGATCAATAAATCTAATTTTAATTTGGTTGTATTTGAAGTTTTGTATTAAGTTGTATGTGACTAGCCAACCCGTTTATGGCTTGCCAATCCGCTTATGACCTACCAACCTGTATGGTTAACGGTTTACGCGGTTCGTGTATAGATTGGCGGGTCGCGAATCAGAGTTGAAGATGTCGACACAATTAGTTAAACGGGTTGTGTCCAAGTTGAGTCTTTCTGACCCATGACCCGAACACGACGCGATTGCTATTTGCTACCCTTACCCCACCCATGGAACAATGTTGAACAAACTTTTGTTTTACCAATATAACCTTAGAATAAAACTCAATTATCTTCTAAAAAATCAAATATATCTTGCTTTTTTATATTATTTTGAATAGTTAACATTCTCATTTGGTTCACTCTCTCCCTCTCTCTCCCTCTCTCTCTATATGTATATGAATCACTATGTTTTCCATTCTCATGGTTATATCGAAAATCATCTATATGCTTTTCAATAAACCTATAAATCATAAATATTGTTTTTAGTTGGGTATGAAACTGGTCATTTATCTTAATTTTCTTAATACAAACATCGTTGGTAGAAAGGTTGTTGGTCCCAGGAGGTGATCTTCACGTTATAAAAAATTGTAGAAGGGGGGTTGAATACAATTGCAAAGATAAATATACTTTTAAATTCTTTAGTATTAAGATAAATACTGAATTTACAAAGATTGTTGCAAAAATAGATAAGATTTAAACCTAATCTAACGAATCTTAAATGTGACATGAAGCATTCACTATTCACTAGTGAGATCAAGAGAATTGAAAGAAAGATAGAAAGAAAAGGACTCAGTCTATAAGAGAGATTGAACTGATGTGTTTGAAGAACACGTTCATGGTCTCTATTTATACTGCATGCATTAAATGCATGGTAAGGTCACTTTTACACATGTTGTGTATTTAGTGGACCATTGTACTATTTGCCACATTTTTAATATACCCATGTGTAAGAAATACAATATGGGTAAAAAGACAAATAGTTGCTTTTGGAGGCGGGAAAATTGCCGAAAAAGGTAACATAAATGTCAAAAAAATTCAATCAAGGGAACGTACATTTTTTTTGCCGATAAAGGACTATGCATTTGATTTTGTCAAAAAAAGGGAATGTGACCTGATTAACTTGATGATTGCTTAGTCAGCAGGTAACCTGCTGATGTGTCTGTCCAAGTGGCAGTCCAGTCAGCACCATCAAATTGCCGAAAAAGGTAACATAAATGTAAAAAAAATCCAATTAGGGGAACGTACATTTTTTTTGCCGAAAATGACTATGCATTTGATTTTGTCAAAAAAAAAGGAATGTGACATGATTTAACTTGATGGTTGCTTAGTCAGCGGGTAACCAGGTGACGTGTTTAATTTGTCCAAGTGATAATCCAGTTAGCACCATCACACCTTTGATCAGCGTTGATTGGAGTTGACCGCCACCACCACCCACTACCACCACCACTCATCGTCACCCACCGCCATCGACTGCCATAGCCACGCACCGCCATCGATTGCCATCGCCACGCACCGCCACCGACTGCCACCCACCACCCATCCCCCCTCTTTCTTAAAATTCAACATCTAATTGCGTATAGATGAGGTAGGCGAGTCAAGCAGACAAGCACCACCACCACCCACGCCCGCCGCCACCCCCACCACCCACGTCCCCTGCCACCCACCGCCACCCGCTGCAACCCACGACTCCTCACCACCCACCACCCCCACCACTCCCTGCCACCCACTCCCACCACCACTTACTGATTTTGCCGGAAAAGGTAACATGAATGTCTAAAAAATCCAATCAGGGGAACGTATATTTTTTTGCCGAGAAAGGACTATATATTTGATTTTGTCAAAAAATGGGGAAGAGTAATCGGTTGTACAAGTTACCGGTTACCCTTTCCCTTTTTTTGACAAAATTAAATGTATAGTCCTTTCTCGGCAAAAAAAATGTACGTTCCCCTGATTGGATTTTTTGGACATTTATGTTACCTTTTTCGGCAATTTTCCCTTTGGAGGCTGATAAGTACGGAGGGAACAGTGTTTAGAAAGTCCCTTTGTACTCTGTCAGTAAAGAATGGTTGTCCTTTGTGTACATTGAAGACAATAAGACAAATGTAGTAATCTTCTGGATAAAGCCTTTGATCAGCGGCTAGATGTCATTGGTCCTTGAGACATCAGCGATCTCTGGGGATTGCATCCTTCGTATCATCAGGCATAAGTAATCAGGTAACTATCACTGAGTTCCATCTTCAGATCACGAGCGACTCTGACTATATCATCGGCTACTTCTTTGACATCATCGATGGGTCTTGTTGCATGACTTTTTTATCTTCAGGGTTGATACTTCATTTCTTGATATCATCCATCAGGGATATGAACAGACTCGGGGTGTCCCTAACGTTGATACTTACTTGCAAAGCAAAACTTAATATTGAAGATTAAAGGGAACATCTCATGAATCTGAAGTTTTGTATAATAAAGTATCGCACTAATAGATCAGGGCTCATTTTCATGTCTTGGAGACTGGATAACAAGGTAATGTGATCTTTTTGTTGTTACGATTAGTAAACTTTTCTTCCCTCTATTGTCTACCACGAGTCCACCTCCATCTCACTCCACTGCCTACGATTGGTCCACCTCGGTGTCATTGACTCCACCATATACCATCACCCTAGATTCATATCCCTCCATCTTTTTTATTTTAGAAATTCTGTTGGGAGGTTTATTAAGACTTATAAAAGTATAATTTGGTATTTTTTATTAATAATTTGTGCATTGAATACTTGAATGATACAAATTAATGTTTTGTGAATTATATTGTACAACCACCCCTCTACATTTTGGTAAATTATTTGTACAACCACCCCTCTACATATAGTTGGTCGAGTGTTAACTACATGGTTATATAAACACTAAAATCAATTGAATATAAAAACTAATTAAAGGTCGGTTTACCCAATGCTTACTCTTAAAAGTCAACACTTGTACTTAACTTATTAGGCAGTTGAGATATTACTAGTCCAGCATAACGACATTGTATGCAACATTTTCATATCATAAGCGCTTATTGTTAAGAGTCATCACTCCCACTTACTAAAAAAAGACTTCTAAACATTGTCTTCATTGTCAATGGGTAATATTCTCAACTATTGTTATGTTAATCAGATAAGGTAAAATAGCTATATAAGCATTTATCGAATAAACATTTATTAAACAATTCATAAACAGTACACAGCTTACAGTTACCATATAAAACATGGAGTAAATAATTAAAAGAATATGCTATGTGAATCATAATGACTATGAAACCATGATCAAAAGATCATCACAAAAAAAAGTATTTATTCAAAGGTGTGCTTTACTCTCGTATCACTATTCAATACTTTCACCATTTAAATATTTTGTAATTTAGAGTCCCAATGCCATTTTGCATGGTTGGCTTGGAGTTGGATTTAAAGACAAAAAAACACACCAAGGTTTATAAATAAAATAAATGTTGATTTTGTATAAAGGTCTCTTGTGGAAGTTTTTGGATCACAAGTTTTACGACCAGGAACAATTATTTTAACAATGGAGTGCTTGACCAATTAATGGGTTATTAGGGCCCATTTGGACAACCAATTGAACCAAATAATGAATTGAATAAAGGTATTAACTTATAGAAAAAATGTTTGTCCCATGTTTGGCAATTGGTACGTCAGGGAATAAGATAATAACTTATTGTTCCATTTTTATCATAACATAAGACGGGACAATGACATTAGAATCCATAGATAAGATGAGATAAAAATGTTTTCTTTTTGTTCCACCAAAATAGTTAAAACAAGAAGAGACAAGTATGAGACAAAACCAAGAAGATTATTAATCTTTCTCTCATTTGAGATCCCCATAATATGGTAATTGTTTTAATGGCCATCAATTCGCGACCTCCTCTTTTACTATAACCTCTTCCACCACATCCATAACCACCGTCGACCACTTCTGCCATAACCACCCCATATACCTTAAAGACGTGGGTCACAACTATCTATGCCAATTGGCCACAACCATCTCTACCTCTACCAGCATTGTCGTTGCAATCATCTACCATGTCTTTTGTCCACCAACTTTACACATGCCACGGTCATCATAGTCCACCATTAACACTCGAGGGCCATCACTACCCTTGTTCATTACCACCTATACCTTCACTAAATCAACTATAATTACTCTTCTACTACTACCCATCGCCACTCGCACAACTACCACCACCGTCTACCATTTTCACTTTCTTCATAGTCATTGTCTTCCACCATTCATCATTGTCTTTACCCCCATTACCATTTGTTGTTGCAATAACCTTTAATGGGCATTCTAGATTATAAGGATCTTCCAAGCCGAATAAAACATTTTTTTTATATGTACTGGGTTTTTTCGAATTACCGTTAATTATATCAAATTCTTATCAAAGCATTACTAGCCTAGTGGTCGATAACGTTCTTGGGAGGGACAGTGGATGACACCCTGATCTACCTGGGATCGATTCATGGGGTGAGCATGTGGCGATACCTTGACAATGAGTCGCATTTCGGGTCAGTCCATGGTCTCCAAGGATTAGTCGGGTGCCCATATGGATCCCGGATACTTCGTCGACTTCATTTCGGGACGTATGTGCAAGTTATCCGTCATTCAAAAAAATTATATCAAATTCTTCATTCAAACTTGGTATACACAATACACATGTATGTATTTATGTATATGAAAACTTGGTAAAATTACTCATAAATTAAGTTATTTAAATATCAAATTGATGGGTGTGCGTGTGTATATATATATAGAGAGAGATAAAGAGAGAGATGGGATGAGTTTATACGAAAACACTAACTATTTAAGAAAATAAGAAAAATTTCATCCATGTACAAAATTATATATGATTCATGCGATTTTTCCCATGACTTAATCGCCCACGTCCAGTTCTTTTTTTGTTAGTGTAAGATCACATGTGACTTTATACATAAACCAAGTTTTTTCTTGTTTTCAAAAATAGTTATTGTTTTCGTTTAAACTTTCTTCTATATATATAATCGTCAAAGGTTTTTCAAGGGCAACTTATCTACTCTTGTATATACAGTTCTAGTTGTATCCAACACCAAGTATACAACTTGTCCTATTCAATTCTTTTCTATCATATTTGATTCATTTGTTCCCATATTCGACTCATGTTGAAGTTCACTGTGGGGGATTTTTCCTAAACAGGTGTCGGGATTTTTCCTGGGAGAGGTTTCAATCTTGAGTCATCATGACATGGTGTCATGATGGCACGATGATTCCGTTGCACTAACATGTTGTTAGAAAAAAACTATACACAAACTAGTTGATACATCCACATTTATTTATATATAAAAATAGGTGAGGATAAGAGGATTAGTGGATTTAGTTGATTAATATTCCATGATTTAGTATGAGTGGAACCTCCTAAATCCTCTCCCTCGTTGACCTTCCAAAAATCCAATGAATTATATATATAATAAAAAATTAAAATAAAATCGAATGGTGGTTAGAGTGATCAACGGATGAGATCTAAATGGATACGGAGAAAGGGTGGGGTGGCGTCGCACCATTCAATTTCTGCCTACAAAAGATTTCACCTCATAACCCGATTTTTATTTTATTTTATTTTAATTTATTAAATTAAATGATGAACAATTCAAATTTTGGATGACTTTTTTTATACTTATTTTTAGTTAGACGGTCGATTAGTTTTCTAATCAAGTTTTAATGGTCTTTATAGTATTCTTCTTTTCACCTTGGTGGACATGTGGTTGGACTTAGTAAAAGGTATAAGTTAGTTTCTTGCTTTTTATATTGTTAAAGGCATTTTTGCTAGATTTTAACAAGATTCGAACTTGAGAGTTGAGACCTTAGAGCATCTTCAAAAACTTCTCTAAAATAGAGAAAATAGGATTTTTGTTCTCTATATTGCTTCAAGAGATTCTCTAAACTGTTCTCTAAAATAGAGAAAACTTGGAAAAACTCCAAATTTAGAGAATTCTCTAAAATTGGATGTATGGAGAGAGAAATTAAATTTTTATGCATTTACACCAATGAGGTTGCATTACTATTATTTTAGATAAATTATTTTTAAAAGGTGTATTGGGATGATAAATTTATAGAATATTTTAATAATATAATAGATGTAGAAATCTCTAAAATAGAGAATCTGTTGAAGCTAAATATAAAACTTTTTAGAAATTTTGACATTTTATCTATTTTAGAGAAATTATAGAGAAGCTTTTGGAGATGCTCTTATATTTGACAACCACCATACTAATATTGATTTATTAAAAATATCTCTCTATATATTTCTCATAGTGAAATGGTGTCACTGTTAGAAAAAGATTTAAGTCTATCTTTTTTTTTTTAAAAATGACAATTTTAAAGATTTTAGGTTAGTTTCCCCTTTATGTATTTTGTAATTGTTGTTTCCTAAAACACATTATAATAAATGCCTTTTATATATTTACAATTTAATAGTATTATAGTTTATATAATAAAACCGTTCGGTTACTTTATAATGATGAAGGTCGTTTAGTTTGATATAATATAATGAACCAATTATTTTGGATCGTTAATTTTCATACTTAACCAAAGTTGAAGGAAATTAATACTCCATTCTTATTCCTATTCTCATGCATCATCCATTTCTCATTTTTATTCTCATTTGTTGAAATGAGCCAAATGTCGCCTAAATATGTTAGAATCTTAGGTCGGTTATAATTGAACCATTGATCCTTAATATATATTGAAATATAGTTCTTCTTTTAAAAGCTCTTTTGATTGATATAGAGTTAGCTTCAAGGGAAAACCATAAAATAATAAATAAATAAAACCAACAAGGAACATCATGATAACTTGTAACATGGAGACGTGCATACTGATTAGAATTCTACATCAGTTAAACTCTAACCATTTCTCCTCAATATATTTAAAATGTCTATTATCTTCATAGTAAGTGTTTTGAAAAAATAATCGTTGGTATATATAATTCCACACACCATCCCAAATTTCAAGTCTCATGACGTGGACTGACCCGTAACCTTATATCAATGTTATTTTCTACAAATTTTATAATTTCGACTGTCTGAAATAAGTATAAACACATCGTAACTCAAAGATTATGTTGAAAGTATTTTGAAATAACATGACACCATTGTTCAAACAACTACCTCACCAAACCAAGGCTATGTTTGGCAGCGTAGCTTATAAGCTAGCTGGTAGCTGATAAGCTAGCGGATAGCTGATAAGCTAGCTGTTGATTGATAAGCTTGCTAGTAGCTGATAAGCTAGCTGTTGAACAAATTATGTTTGGCAAAAACTAGCTTATGAGTATGTAAAATGACCAAAAAGGGTACATTTGAATTTAATAATTAATATTAATAAGGGTATAATTGGAAAAAGCTACAATAAGCTTCTCATAAGCTACTCAAAGTAGCGTTTCAAAAAGCTAGCTTATAAGCTAGCTGATAAGCTAGCTTCCTGGTACATGTTTGGATGGACTAGCTTATCAGCTAGCTTATAAGCTAGCTTATCAGCTAGCTTATCAGCTAGCTTATAAGCTAGCTTATGCTTGCCAAACCAAGCCCAAATATTCACCCCCATTTGATTATTTTTGTTTTTATTTTCTGGGTTAATTAAAATATAAAAATAAACATAAAATGAGGTTTTTTGGCCTGCATGAAGATTTCCTAACATGTTTTTGCCCTCTTATGAGGGTACAATGCTTACGATACCTCTTTTGATGTCGGCTTTAGGTCAATTAACCCCTACCAATTACATTTAGTTATATTCCTTTGTATTTAATCATAGATTTTCCATTTTAAAAAATGATTTCATTGTTTTAGTTAAAATATTTCCAGAATTATGAATATTCAAGTACACTTAATTTGACTATTGACAAAAAATTTAAGTTTGTAATCTTACCTTTTAAATAATTTTTAAAGAAAATTTATGTTATTGATATACCATAACAACTTATTCTTCATAGATACAAAATTAGATTGATTAATTCTCTATAAACTTAAAATTATGGGATAATCAACAACTTCCACTATGATTTTAAGTAAATTTGAAATTATTGAGTCAACCGTTGCTTTTCGCTTAAGCCAGTACATATAGTATTAGAATCAATCATTGTGTTGTTTAGATGGTTGGGTAAATTTCGACCATGACGAGTCCTCAAGGGTGTTTGTAACATTTTAGGTTAGTAAGGTTAATCTCATCAATTGTCGACTTACATCGTTGGGTGTGAGGGGGAGAGGATCCAGACAGTCTTTTTTAATTGCAGAAGCATGGTACATCTAGCTCACGGTTCAAATTTTCAAACAATTTAGGTAAATTAAAATGTTTTGGTCCTTAGTTCCCCTACCCCTAGTCACTTATAATAATTCCCTCGGTGGCCCAATCTATTTTAAGGAAACCCCACTTCCTTGCTTGAGAGTTGTTCCCCCTACACATTGATTGTTTTATTACCACTAGTTCTAGCAATCATGTTATGATAAGAACATTGGTTGATGATCTTGCTAAATGTATCTCAATTTGTTCTTTTACTTTAAAGATGAATTAATTCAACAAATGTTAGTTTTATATGTTCAAGCCAATTCATCTAGAATAAAATTATATAACGTAAATAATACTATAACAATATAACTTGCTAGACGGTTAACGACTATGGTGGAAAAAATGTAACTTGCCTTGTCTGGTTAATTGAACAGCTTGATCAACAAAAAGGAATAATAGAAAACCGTTTTGGATTTTGGTTTGGACGAGTTATTTGGTTTTGGATTTCCTTATCATTAGGGCCTCAATCACCTATGTTTTTTGATACACCACTGAATTTCATATTTTCGATAACAAGAAGAATTATAAGAAGCCATAAGGAGGGCATTAGGAATATTAAGTGGGGAAGTTTATAACAACTCATTTCACATTGATACAAAAGCTAGATTTGGTTAGCTCCTTATAAGTTCAAAGATGTGTGTTATCAATCACTTTAACCATGGTTATTCAATTTATTGGACAAACTCGTTACTTTTGGCTTGGGGCGTTACACCCTGGCATCGAGTACAACAAACGTGTCGACTTAATCCTCAAGATGCACCCTTGGATTAGTACATGGTTGAGGAGGCCAAACATCCACATAAGATCCATATCTCATTCAAAAATAAAGATAGTTGGAAAGATTCTTTTTGAGGGACCACATTTTACGGCATGGCAAGGACCGCAATCTAGCTAAGCATATTTTGTTGGTTAGATGGATGATTAAAGATGGACCACTCTCGGTAACAGTATAATCATAGCAAAAGTTGTCCTACTACACTCAAGTCAAGTGATCGTTTATAGTCTCCGTTACAAGACACCAAGCAAAAGTACGAAGCATGTACTTTTAATGACTCCAACTTGGTCCTTTTTTACAAGAACACGACCTAGTAAATCTTAAACGTCATCCTATTGATGTCGAGTAGCCTTTTTCTTCAATCAATATTTAAATGGATCGAAAATTCACACCATATCTTAAAGATTTTGAGTTAAAAATATATATCCAAGTATTTTGTGTGAGTTGTTATCAAGACTTTAACTAACATATGACATAAGTTATACCTTTTCAGATATAATTTTCTGATCTATATACAAATATGTGAAATTCAATAAATAAATATCAAGAACAAAGTACTCCGAAATATCGGATAAATCAGGACCAATGAATAGGCATGGGAATGGGATGAGGACCTCAATCCCATCTCCATCCTCGTCGGGGATTCGGGGACTTTCCCCTCATTGTATAAGATGTTTTAAATCAAATATGTTAAACACCATACTCGATTGATAATGGTTCATGCATGTTTAAATCTCACATATTTTCAAATTTTGGTTTTATAGAGTATCAAACATTCATATGTGAACAAAGTCGCAATATCATACGTAATCGTTTGATTAAAGGCTTTTGGGTTTCAATGTTTTTTTTATCTAAAGAAGTAAAACAATTCAAAAAACATGTATATAAGAAGAAATGCCAAAATACTATTTATAAATCTAAAAGATATTGATGATATATTATATATATATATTATAATATCTGATAATAAAAATATATAATATATTAATATTGGGGGTCGGGTTGGGGTGCGACGGAGACCATGTTACCTAGAGTCGTCCCCATCCTTGGTCCCCAGTTTTGCAGGGAATACCTATCCTCGTTGGGATGAGTACATTCTCATGTAGCGGGTATCGTTCCCATGCCTACCAGTGAGTGGAATTTGTTGTTTACGTCTGTTAAATCCATTATCATTTTCTTGTCATCATACAAATAACTGAAAGTCCACTAGTCTTGTGGATAATCTCCTATTTGTTTTGTCATTGGACATTTTATTTCGTAACTCATGGTTAGAAATGTGGTTTATAGGGATGTGATAAAAAATAAATATCTAGACTGATAAATCATAGAAATAAATCAGACTATAACCAACTATGTTATGTCTAGTTCAAGATTTTTGTTTCTCCTATCTAGACTTTTTTTAAACGTTAAAATGACGTTTTTAGCCCCATATCTAGACTTTTTTTACAATCTATAATTAAAGTTGTAACGTTTTTAAACAACTGATTAAAATATAAACACTGTAATCTTTACACGCTAATTTAAGATAGTTTATAAAAACTAAGAAGATTGTTCTATGCAATTATCCATCTTGCGCGTTACTTACAAGTAATCTTAGTAACTTTTACAATTTTTTTTAAAAAATAGTACATTGAAAGGTCAAACGTTGACTTTGATTAAGAGTAGTATTAATTTAGTACTTCATTTTAGTACCTCTAAAGCTTGGAAATCATGATTAACTATGACTAACTTCATGCTTGCACACATGAACCAATCATTGACATCCGTTTTGTAACCAAATGAATAATCATTGGATTAGATTAATTAAAATAAATCAAGCATTGGTTTTTTAGTACATAGCAAGATAATTAAATAATCAACTTTAAAATTTTTAAAAACCTAAATATATATATGAACTTTATGCCACATCACTCAATATTTTGTAAGCACTAAAACCATTGATAAGTTCATGTTTTGCATGCACGTACTATAATAAACAAATTATAAACACATTTATTTCGATTTTTAATATTTACACTACAAAAACTACAAAAAGAAGTTTTGATGGTATACTAGACTATAGATCCATTTTTGAGTGCTAAAACTAATGTTGTGTTTGGTACAAAGAAAAGAACGGAAGAGAATTGAAAATGAAAATGGTAAGAAATGAAAATGGGGAGAAACAGAAATAAAGTGAGAATTGAAATTAATCTCTTATTTGGTATCATCAAATAAATGAAACATAGAAATGATTAATCTCAAGAGATACCAAACCATCATTTCTCATTGGTTTGTATCTCTCCATTTTATGTTTTATTTATAATAACAATATTTATAATGAAATGAACAAATGGCTAGTTTATGTTCTTTCTAATTGATTATTTAATGTTTTTTGAAATGGATGATTTTGGATTTAATTTAGGGATTGATGTTGGCTTTATTGTTTTTGTTCTTAAGGAAGATGAATGAGGAGAGTGAAATTTTAAGAGTTTTGAAAGAAGATAAAAGAAAATTCTTTTTTTTTTTAAGGTTTAGATGGTATAAAGATAATATAGTAATGAATCCGGAGATGAGCAACTAGGGGCCACTGAGTGTTAATTCCAGGGGAGCATGCTTTAGCTTTCGGTAAAAATTACCAAGGATGTAGTCTGGGTAAACTAAGGTGAACCTTTTCAAAAAAAAAAGATAATATAGTAATTTTATAAATAATTGAATGTGATAGTAATAATTATTATTATTTAAATAGTTTAATAACCATTAAAATAAGTATTTGGACATATAAGAAAATTTTAGAAGTTTGAAAGGATATAGGGGTAATTAAGAAGTTTATAAGAATATAGAAGTAATTTAGTTTTGGAAGGACATAGAAGAAATTCTCCCAAAGTTACCACAAATAACAAAGTTCTCTCATAAGTGACTGCCTATATGTGTTTGTATGAAAGAATTCAAAACAAGAACAATATCATTTTAATCAACACGTCTAATAAATGATACACACGACCATCATATTTGATAAACTAGTGATACATGTACTACATGGATGAGTTGCCACTTGTAAGCATTATTTTGTTCATACATATCATATGTGATGGTTGCCGGTTTCAAGTCTTATCTTGTTTTTTTATAAAATCTCTTGTTTGAACCTCCATACACATGCATATGCATATATAGTCTATAATTTTACAAACCCAATAATTCATATATAAAAGCTATAAATGAGTTTTCATATGTTATTTCATATATAAAACAAAGAAAATACAATATTTATACAATGATCATATTTCATATTCATGACCAATCTCTTCACATAAAACACAATCATAAACGCATTACATATTAAACAATGTTTAAACACTATATTCTCGAACATGTCAACTAACATGTGAAGCAATACATACAAACTAATTAATTTGTAACTTTACACACATTTATTTGGTTTATAATTGATTATTCGTATATATACATATGCATATAGAGGGGGAGGTTCAAATGAGAAACATAACTTTTTAAGAAAACGTGAGAAGCAAGCTCAGTCACTCATCCGGTCAACAAATGTGGCTTTGACCGGTCCCCCTTTAATAATGTCTACCCTTCCATGAATTGTATTAATCCTCCGTGATCACGTCCACCGTAACCGCGAGATGAATGACTGAGATTGCTCTTCTCGTTTTCTTAAATTGACATGTTTCTCGTTTGAATCTTTCCTATGCATATATATATATATATACACACGTATATAATTAATTAATATTTTATTTTGCTTGTAAAAACTTGTGGGTTGTTTCATCAAAATCTAATCAAAATCCATTTGCAAATCTGTTGCTGGTTGAGATTTATTTGCACATGGATCTTCATCATATCAAACCCACGTCAACGCGATTTGTAAATCTTATGATATGGTTTTTAATTACAAAAACTCCTCACATTTTTAATTTTATTATTTTAGTTTTATTTGGATTTAAATACTCCAAAGATCTCCCATACAACAAAAGAATCCCAACCCCTACATCTAGTTATGCTCCAACAGTATTCATACATAAATACACACATGTGTATATATATAGGTCTATAATATATATATATGTATATTTGTACCTTGTTTTTAATTAAGCTCTAAAATTTGTGATAATACATTCCTAAAAGTTCTTAAAAGTTATTTAGGTTTTTGGGCTTGTTTCAAAATTAGTCGATAGTTTTCATATTGTATATAGTTGTTATATAAATTATATTTTTTATGTAAAATAAGTAGTTTTATCTGTAACTGTCTATATTTGCTTTTTAGACATGAACAGTGGCGGAACACGGACCTTAGAATTCAGGGGGCCGAAACTAATCTTTATACTATAAGCAAGTATAATTGATAAAAAAAAATATGAGCTCAAATATTCGTATTACATCTAAATTATTGGTAATTTAAAAGGTAGATAACCATATGTGGGTTTCCACAAATTTTTAAATTGATTCTTTTTTCTGGTTTATCAATAATTCACATAGAATAGTTTATTTGCATGTTCTTAACCTTTTTACTTGATAAAGGGCTACAAAATTGTTTCTTAACTTTCTATTTTTAAGGGATTCTCTTGAACCTCCCTCTCTCTCTCTCTCTACACACACACACACATACAAAGAGAATCATACGAGGATGCTAACTATTTACGAGAATGCAAGAATGGTCGTCCATGTCTACCATCATATGTGATTTTACACTAACGGAGAAATGGGACGCAGGCGACTTAATTTGTGATCATATATGATTTTGTATGCGATTTTTGTATTTGAGTTACATATGATTTTACAGAATCGTATGTGATTTTGTATATGAACGACCATCCTCGTGTTCTCGTAAATAGTAACACGTAATTACTAAAAAGATCTACCTAAGTAAACTACTAAGCAAAGCCTAAATTAACAAATAATTATTAAAAAGATCTATCTAAATAAACAGAACCATTAAGCAAATACTATATATCTAAATAAAGTATCTAAATAAACTATTATTCAAGAACAACAAATTCAATATTAAAATCAATTATTTGGTAAAGTATTGGTGCATAGATAGAAAACTTCAGAAAGAATGGAGGGGCCAAAACTTAAATTAACAAATATTATATGGGTGATAACAAATTTTTTATGAATCATGGAGAAAAATCAGGGGGGCCTTGGCCCCCCATTGCCCTCACAAGCCTCCGCCATTGGACATGAACATATAACGAGGGTGACATCTGACAAGGGATATGTATGTGTGCTTTTAGATATTATTTGAGGGGTTGTTAATCAACGACATTAATGACGGTTGATGGTTTCATCTTTTACAAAAGTTGTATGTGAAAACGTTTATTTATTGTAACTTGACCATTATGTATACATGCAAGATATGATGGATTGTTAAATTAAACATGTGTCAAATCTGTAAATGGTTTATGATGCAATAAAATACATATAATATCGTTCATAAATAAATAATCTCTCTCAATTATTTTATCCCTGACTTTTCATAACTAGTTAAATTTTGTCGAAAGATATGATATCAAGTAGATATGGCAAACCCATAATCTTTGTGGAAAGAGTGCACTTTAAGATGAATCAAAGGTCGACAAAGTAGTGATTTACCCTATGGAAAAGTCAATTGTGTCGATTTGAGAATCAAAATACATTTTTCCAAACGGAATCAACCTTTTGAGCAAGACCATGTACGTCTAGTGTAAGTCCGATGCGTTCATGGCCAAACTCCACCGTGTGTAGGAATTTTTTAGTTTTTTTTTGTCGATTTCAAAAGACATTTTTAAATATCTCAAAGCATCCACAGAAATTTATCGCATGCCCTTTGAATATCCCCAAACGAATTTTCCTTGCAAAAATCAATTGAGCTGGTAACTCATGACTTCATTCAGCCCTTGATGGATTTGCCCCTAATTAACTATATAATAAACAGACGAATGTTTATTACTTTATTTAACAGACAAAAGTTCATTGTGTCTAATGTTAATACCACATCCACATAAAAATTAAAATCGTAACAACAAAAGATATAGTAATAAACAAAATGTGAATAGACAATATTCAACAACTTCATTCTACAAAACAAGAACCAACAAAATCTAATTTACTATATATTTTATCTTTTTGTTTTGATATGCATTTTAATGTGACAAAACCAAACAGTTGTCACCAGGAATAAAATACTACATATTTCTAAAAAGGTGACTTTTGATCTCCCAATCTCATGATATACAATTATTTAATCATCACTTCTTTCTGCCAAATAACCTCACAAACTCTTATGCACAATGTACAAGTCATTACAACACCAATTTTCTGGATTCAACAATTTGAGCTCTGGTAAAGAAGAGTCCACTTCCCATATAAATTGGAGTTCTTGATAAATGCTGTTTCATCAATCATCATAACAAAAAACACACAAAAAAGAAAACCCATTTAACTGCATTAAAGAGTTGTACACATGGCAATAGAGATTGTACAACCAAGTGGTGTTGGGTTATCAAAGATTGCAGTTTCAGAAACCCATGGAGAAAACTCACCATATTTTGCAGGATGGAAAGCTTATGATGAAAACCCATATCATGAAAAACATAACCCTTCTGGTGTCATACAAATGGGGTTAGCTGAAAACCAGGTATAACTACTAATGTACCGGATTCCATCAGAACTTAACAGTTCAATTACAACTTTATGCATTACTTGCAACAGCTAACGTTAACGGGTTTTGTTTTTCTTGGACAGGTTTCGTTCGATTTGCTCGAAAAATACTTGGAATCCAATCAAGAAGCAACAAGTTGGGGTAAAAGGGTTTGTGGGTTTAGAGAGAATGCTTTGTTTCAAGATTATCATGGGTTGTTAAGTTTTAGAAAGGTATTACTTCTAAGCATAATGTACAACATTTTTATAGGGTGGTTTTATTAGGCATTAAAATTGAAGAAATTAATTCTAAGTTGTTTATGTTTTGTTTCTATAGGCAATGGCAAGTTTTATGGAAAAAGTGAGGGGTGGAAAAGTGAAATTCGACCCCGAAAGAATCGTTTTAACGGCGGGTGCAACCGCTGCCAACGAGCTTTTGACATTCATTTTGGCAAATCCTGGCGATGCGTTGCTTGTCCCGACTCCTTACTATCCAGGGTACGAAAGATTTCTTGATAAACCAGATATTTTTACCACAATATATGTTGGAACTTTTTTAGTACGTCAAAAGATATTTAAATGTCAATTGTCTTAATATTAATAACGTATAAAAATATTAATACGACATTTTATTTTAAAATTGTCTTAAAATTTTGTTATAACCTCCAAAACCATTAGTGCTCAAAGGAAGTCTTCTATAGCCGTCTATTAAGATATTTAAACATTCTCTTCTCAAAGACTTGTTTTTGAACAGTGATCTAATGAGATTTTATATATTATGTATTCAGTATCAACAACTTTCAACTGACATATATCTTTACAGATTCGACCGAGATCTAAGATGGCGAACGGGCGTTGAAATCGTCCCGATCCACTGCGAAAGCTCGAACAACTTCCAAATCACCCCGCAAGCCCTACAATCGGCCTACGATCATGCCACCTCCCAGAACATGAAAGTCAGCGGGGTTCTGATCACGAACCCCTCAAACCCGTTGGGCGCTACCGTCCAACGGAAAGTTCTAGAACAAATCCTCGATTTTGTCACCCAAAAAAACATCCACCTCATCTCTGACGAGATCTACTCGGGATCCGTCTTCCACCCCCATGAGTTCGTCAGCATCGCCGAAGTCCTCAAATCACGAAGAAATCCCAACGATGCCCAAAACTGCCACATCGTCTACAGCCTCTCGAAGGACCTCGGCCTCCCGGGTTTCCGGGTCGGGACCGTGTACTCCTACAACGACCGCGTGGTGACCGCGGCCAGGCGAATGTCGAGCTTCACGCTCGTCTCGTCACAGACCCAGCTTTTGCTCGCATCGATGCTATCGGACGACACGTTTACGGACGATTACATAAGGGTAAATCGAGAAAGATTGCGGAAAAGATACGAATCGATCGTGGGCGGGTTGCGGAGGGCGGGAATCGAGTGTTTGGAAGGGAACGCCGGGTTGTTTTGCTGGATGAATTTGGGACCGTATTTGAGGGAAAACACGAAGGAAGGGGAGCTGGAGATTTGGCGGGCGATAATGGAGGACGTCCGGCTGAATATCTCGCCCGGAAGCTCTTGCCGGTGCTCGGAGGCCGGCTGGTTTAGGGTTTGTTTTGCGAACATGAGTGAAGAAACGCTTGGAGTTGCATTAAGGAGGTTGCATGAGTTTATGGATAGAAGGAGAAGAGAAGGCAAGGTGGTGTCTGTTTTGTAAAATTACATTTTTACCCTTTTTGGGTTTTTTTAAAGAGATTTTTAGGTGAAAACCCCAAATCAATACTTTGTGCAAATGAAGAGAATATACAAATTAAGGTTTGTGAAAAAATTATAAGGAACTTATGTTACAATCAGGTCATTGATGAAAATTAGGAGTGTGTAAAATTTGAATAATCTGAAACCTAAACTTAAATCTGAATCGAAATTATAAAATTTATGCAAAACCAAACTTAAATCCGACTTGAAATTATAAAATTTAAGCAAAACCAAACTTAAATCCGACTCGAAATTATAAAATTTAAGCTAAACCCAAATACAACGAAGTCCGGAAAACCGAAACCCAACTTTTGTGTGGATATTTGGGTTTGGGTTGGGTTTAACCATTTGTCTCCCAGCTCGGCTTGTTTAAAAATCCGATTTAGCTTTTTCAGTCGAGCCCTTCGAGCATATACCTTTTTGATCCAAGCATGATCGTATATGTATTAGTCATGCCATAAAAATATAAAAATTATCGAACTTAAGCCGACAAACTAGTGAATCAATCGGGAGTTTGAACTTATAAACGAGCATCGAGCTCAAGCTCAATACCTCAAAAAATACTTGCTCGAGATTGAGCCTACATAGAAAAGGTTAATCAAGCTCGAGCCTAATATTAAATTTTGAGTCTAGCTTGATTAACCTGCTATTCAACTCGAGATTGAGCCTACATCCCATAGCCGTCCATTGTTTCAGATAAAAGGTATATAGACAATAAAGTTTGTTTAGTAACGTAACGTAAAACAAAAATTCTTTAATTTTTTAGAAAATAAGTAATAGAATTGTAATTTTATTTGTTAATCCAAAAAATAAAGAAGAACCATGATATGTATAACTACGAGGTTGTGTGTAGCACATAGGATTCGAAGGATCGGGAGATACAAAATAAAAAATTACCTACAATGCAAAGTAGCCACTGAAAACCAAAAATTCACCAAAGAAACACAGTTCTACTCAAATTTTTTAGTTAATAGTTTTGACTATTGTTCATCTGTAAAATTTGCTAATCATCTTATTTTGTCCTTGTTTGTCAACACTTATAACCCAAACTAGAATATATGCAAGCCTATATGGCGAAATGTCATCCGTTTTTTTTAAGGCGTGGCTATTTTATTTTTTTTTAATTGTATTTTTGTATTTGCAATTGTTTTTAGTGTCACCGAAAGTATGTAACTTTTCGTTTTATGTTTTGTATTTGCTTGTAGCATTATACATCATTTTTTGTTGGCTTTTAAAAGGAAATCATGTATTTATACATGTATAATAATATATGATGTATTAATTTGCCGCCTTAGTTCACACCTTAAGAAATGTCGTGTCCTGCCATATCTCATAAGGCTTAAGGCTTCACCTTGCCGTCACGCCACGCGTTACGCTATTTTGAACCTTAATTTTACCCACATCTACAAGCTCGTAAGATTGCAAATTCAGATCATCAAACCATTATGCAAACATTTCATAACCGCTTTCATACTGAACTTTGAGAGACTGTAATTCTTGACTCTCCATTTGAATGAGGTTTTTTCTTTTTTTGAAGTTGTTTGGTTTTCAAGTTACAGTCAAGTAGAATCTCTTTAGGCTATGTGTAATGGGGGCTTGGGTTCGGCGGCTTGGAACCCGCCGGGCTGGCGGGATGGGCGGGCTGGCGGTACGTCGGCAGCGGGTTCAGCGGGTTGGAAGCTTTTATCCACACCGGCGGGTTGCACACATCGCTTAGTTTGTGTGTGTGTGAGTGAGAGAGAGAGGGTTGGGTACTAATCAGAAAGAGTTCTAAGGGTTGGGAAAAAGCTGATGTGGTAGTGGGGTTGGGAGGGTTGGGTACTGATAGCCTTATAAACAAGGACAAATGCGACATAGTAGTGATGGGGGGATGGCCCCACCTAAAACGACCTTTTTACTTGATTGAATGCAATATTTTTAACGTTCTATCATAATTCCCCTAGTTCCCATAATGTCTTTATGCTTGTGCTTCCACCAACAAAAGATATCTTAAAATCAATCAACAAATCAAAAAATACCTTGAAATCGACAAAAGAAGATAAAAATCTTTTGAAATAAGCTAAAAAAACTATGGAATTAGGTAGATGAGAAATACGAAGGTATTCCTCAATTTTCTATTTTTTCAAAGGTTATCCTTGTATTTTGAACCATTAGTAATTATAACATTTTTTTAACGGCAGATCTACACTACACTTAACGCACACTTTTTTCCCACAACGGGACTCAAACCCTTGACCGAAGGCCAGGAAGAATACCTAACAAACACCTTGATACCGTTGGGCTACAAGCCCTTTGGTGCTAGTAATTATAACATATTTTCATGTTTTGGGTGGAAAAAGGGAACGAGGGATAAATTTAAAATAGACAAAACGAAAAGCATAGATTTCCGAATCACATTTTTCCCTTTTAGTGGTGACATAAGCATAGAAATGTGAATTTACCAATAAGCAGTTTGAGTGATTGTAAAAATCGAGCTTAATAAAAATCAGATCTTTCTTTCTCTCTCATCGCTACCCTAAGTCCAAAGCTTCTCTCTCGGAGACGGTTTTTGCAGGTGGATCGGCGAGAGAAGCAAAGGCCTCTCAGATCGGCTTTTCAATTCAGGTAACACACACACACACACACACACTATCATCCATCTGATTGTTTCATCATCGCTTCAATTTTCGCCTATTTTTTTTGGGGTTTTGTGTTTCGTTAGGGTTTCCGATACGATTTGGCTAGATCTATAACTGATACGTGTGGATGTTGTAAGTTTTATGTGGATTTTATGGTTGTGTGTGTGTAAATCTGTGTGAATTTGAAATGTTTAGATTGCTGGTAAGTGGCGGTTAGTGGTTTGCGTTTTTAGGGTTTTGAATTGGTTTTTGTGCGAGTTTTGAAGTCAATTTGTGTTTTTGAGGTTCGATTGACTGGTTGAATGTGGTTTTTATGGAATTAGGTATTTATGGATTTGAGTATGTGAGAAGATTTTTCCATATAAATTGATTGTACATTTGCTGTGAACTCAATTTCTGGTCAGTGGTTTATGCTTTTAGGGTTTTAAATCAAGATTTCTGCGAGTTTTGAACTCAATTAGTGTGTTTTGAGGCTCAATTGATCGGTTGAATGTGGTTTTCATTGAATTAGATGTTTATGGATTTGAGCATGTGAGAAGATTTTTCCATATATACATTTTGTTGTGTGTAATTATCGGCTAAGCCTGATAAGGTTCATTCGTTCCACAAAGGAAGTTACTCTCTACAGTTTACAATCCAAATTGAAAAGCGTACAACTTCATTTTTGTACTCATTTAGCCTCATATGAATCCCCTTTCTGAACTTCAAGAAGAGCAAAATTATGAGTGTGTGGCCTGACTCAAGGAGCACTCAAGGCCTGCTTTAGCAACTTAATGGTTGTTTTTTTGATCAATTGTATATGACTGTTTGGTAGTGGCTTAATGATATAGAAAGTGGATTATTCAGTTAGCTTCTAAAAGGGGATTTATGCAGAATGCCACTTTTTTCTCCAGATCTACCCCTTCGGCCCTTCCAATTAAAAAACACTCTCATTTCATCTATGAAAAAGCCCTCCCAAACAAAAACCTTCCCAGTCCATACAGACAGAGACAGATCAATCAAACAAACAGTTCCTTACACTGTAAAGGATTCTTGTTTTGACCTTCTGTGGTTGGTTGCAAAGTGGAGTATTAGTTGTCGTAAAATGGTATCTGTCAAATTTATAGCAACAAGTGCTAAGTATGTAATCAAGATATTTTCTTGGTAGCGATGATGTGCCATTAGTGTCAAATTTGCATACACTGTTTCAATGTTAGTTAAGTTGAGGCATTGTGTGCTTTAATATAGGAATATTTCTTGTTTGTCCTCAAACGCAAGTGGAGGTCAAATGACCTATTATATTTACTATAAATCTATAATGCTACTGGTTGCTCAACCGGATTTTGCTAGTTTTATACTAAGTTACTAACAATGCCTTTTTTGTTGAAAGAAGTGAGTAATTAGCTTGGTTTGGTTTTGGTAGTATGAAGTCATGGTTTTCTTTTGCATTCATCTGTTTTTCATACTCTTGTATTCGATAATCCAACATGTTAATATATTGGATGGATTTTTCTTTTGTGTAATTAATACAATTATCTGTGTATAATCTCATATTTGGATGTTTAAATCGCCACAGTAGGCATCAATTGCAGATAGGATGGCATCGAAATTGAAGCAATTGCAATCTAAGGCAGGTCAAGCATCACAGTTTTTGTCCAAGCATGGAACTACTTACTACAAGCAACTGCTGGAGCAGAACAAACAGTACATTCAGGAGCCAGCCACTGTTGAGAAATGCAATGAGTTGTCGAAACAGTTGTTCTACACTCGCCTTGCCAGGTTAACTCTATGGACCTTGTGTATTTTTTTAAAGTTGAATTGCTATTCTACATTTCTACTTGGCATTCCATGCAGCCATATAGTCAACACACAAGCACTTGACTTGATAATTTGATGCTATGTGTTGTCTTAATTAGTTCTGGTTGTCAATGGAGTTGACTTCATATTTTGACTTGTTGCTATTCATCATTACATTTTTGTTGTCGCTATTACGTTGTGTTCTTGTATTTAATAAGAAAAGAAAAGAAAGTGAAGGGAAAGAAAGAATTCTTTTTTAATTTGTGTTCTTGAGAGTGAAGGGAAAGGGGGAAGGAAAGAAAATAAGAGCATCCACAGTCATGAACCTCTTTACAGGTTCATGACTTTGCCACATCAGCTTTCTCTCTCTGCCATATCAATTTTCTCTATCCTACACATTTCATAAACCTTTCACTCTCAATCATGAACGTTCACAATTTATAATAATAATATATAAAGTTATAATGGTTTTAAATTTAATTATTATAATTAAAAGATAATAACTGAAATTTAATTACTATAACTAAAAGATAATAATTGAAATTTAATTATAATAATTAAAATGAAAATGGTAAAAATTACAATAATTAAGTTATAATAATAAAAATAAAGGAAAGTTATAAAAAAAATTGAAAACCATTTTTATAATAATGAATCAATTAACTTTATTAAATAATACAAATATAAAAATCACTTTTTATATTGTTATATTATACTTACAGATGGGTGGAATCAAATTTTATATGGGTTATTGGGTTATATTGGGGGTGGGTCCCACTTTCATCTTCAAAGAACTGGTTCATGTTCATGGAACGGTTCCTCCACGTGTAGGAGGACCGGTTCCTCCCACCGCCAACCATTTCTCACAAACCGGTTCATTAGATGACATGGCGGTTCATGAACCCATTGCTGCGGATGCTCTAAGGTTTCATACTTTCATGTTCTTAGAGCAGGAGAGGAAGGAAAGGTACGATACTAGTTATACAAATACGCCCATACATATTTTACAGCAGGTTGTAATTGATGGGTAGATGTGTAATTTTATAATATTTTAGTTGTTTTTATTTATTTTTGTCTCTTCCTTTTCCATCCAAAAAAAACTCAAGAACACGAGATTTTTTCTTTCCCTCTCTTTCCTTCATAAAAAAAGACTCAAGGACACACCTGTGAACTGTTTGTATGATAACACGACACGTAGGATGGTGAAGTGCGTGTGGAAAATTTGTTTCGATGAGTAAGAACTTGTATGCTGACACACAATAATGTTACTTTTTAGGTTCTTTATTATAATTCTTTGAAACCTAATTTATCTGATATTTTGATTTAGTATTTATGGTCAGGAGTAACATTTTGTGAATTTGAGGAATTTTGTGTTTCCACCCTCAAGATTTGGATTTTTGATTAAATCTAATTTTTCCAGTTGAGTGCTACTTAAAAACCAAATATTTTTAGGATGAAAGCTTTCAATCCACTTTCATAAACAATTTGTTCATTTTCAAGTAATCTTTGAGGATTTTTTAAAAGAATTTTGATGTGAGCTGTAGTGCCATAGTTTAAATCTAGTACATGTACAAATTGGTTTTTGTTACTTTTAAAGCAGCGAGCAAGAATGAGGAACTAGTTGTATTGTATCGACACTTTTATATCAAGTTATGTGAGATGATTTTATGCAGGCTATGTTTTTAATATCCCCTCCTTTAGTTTTTAATGGTTAAGTAGAGCTAGAGGTTCCGACATTCGGTACTTAAAATGATAATATTTCAAGTTGAGCTTTGTATGTGAGATCGGCAATGGAGTCTACAAGGGTAGATTGGATTTGGGCTTGGTCTTTTTGATAGTCTATGACTAGTTTTATATTACTTCACAAACATGGCATATCTTTTTACCAACATGAGTTTATTAGTCTCGAACTTTTTTCTACTCTGGCCCGACAATGAACACAAAACTTGACTTTTAAAGATTAACCAAAGGGTCGTTGGCCTAGCAAACTTTTTTTTTTCCCGCACACTATTTGCATGTCCTCATGGAAATAGCCGATCTATTCTCTGGGTCTGGGGTAACTTTATCAGTATGCATACATCCCATCCCCCAAGACCCCACTTCCAGTGGGATATACATATGCTTGGCTGGTTTGGTTTAGAAAAAGCATGCTTATTTGATGGTAGCTATAAATATGACTTGACTGGTTTTCGAATCATCATATTTTGGCCTCCGTACAAGATGATTGGAGATATGGGCATGTGCTCATCTGTAATTTGAGGGTGCGTTTGGTACGTGGACGTGTCAGGACAGGTGAGAGTGAGGTAGGCGGATGAAAGAATTATGGAAGGTTTTGGGGTTTTAATTTAACATGAGTAGGTTACTGAGTTACCAATCTTGTCCCATTAAAATTTAATTTTTGTCCTACTCAGGTCCAGTCTTGTTCTGTCCTGTGTACCAAATACACCCTGATTTTGTTGATTTCTAGTGTGGGACCTCTAGAATATAATCTAGTAAAAGGTTCAGAGTGTGCCTTTTTTGTTTTGGGAAAATAAAGATCACGGTGTATATATATATGGGGAAGGTTCAAACGAGAAGCATGTCAATTTAAGAAAAAGTGAGGAGCAATCTCAGCCACTCATCTCGCGGTTACGGTGGACGTGATCACGGAGGATTGACGCGATTCATGGGAGGGTAGAGATTATTAAAGAGGGGGACCGCTCAAAGCCGCCTTTGTTGACCGAGATGAGTGGTTGAGATTGCTCCTCGCGTTTTCTTAAAAAGTTAGATTTTTCATATGAACCTCCCTATTATATATATATATATATTACATAGAGGAAAGTTCAAATGTGAACTCAATTTTGGTTGTGAACATGAGGACGAATCTCAACCATGGGGACGATTCATGGGGACGGCATTGAATTAAAGGAGGGGACCACACTCAAAGCCGACGTGGCGCCTAGTCATCCGCCACGTGTCGCGCTCTCGGTTGTCCTCACGTTCACAACCAAAAAGTGGTTCACATTTGAACTTTCCTCTCTATATATAATATATATATATATAGAGAGAGAGGGAGAGGTCCGTTCGTTTCTTAACTGTGCAATTTGTGTTATCATGTTAACCAAAAATGGACCAATAGGATTTCTCCTTTCCCCCCTTTTCTCGCCTATGTAAAATGTTGTTTCACGAGAACAACTTCGTCTCACATGATCCCAAGTGTATATATATGTATGTGTGTGTGTATGGTTTTTATTACCAAAAATCAGGTGCAAAAATCCATATTTGATTGATGTATGCAAATATTTACTGCAGCCTCCCCGGCCGTAACGAATCATTCTGGAAAGAGCTGGATCACGTGAAGAACTTGTGGAAAAACAAGCAAGAGCTGCACGTTGAGCAAGCCGGGATCGCAGCTTTGTTTGGGCTGGAATGCTTTGCATGGTTTTGTGCGGGTGAGATCGTTGGAAGGGGTTTCACGTTCACCGGTTACTACGTCTGAGGAGATCATCAAAAACCGACACACAACATAAAAGAAAACCGAAAACGACTATAAAAGGCTTTTCTGTGTAATGCTGCTTACATTCTTTGTTGGAAATTTTGAAATAATCTGCATTTTTAGGGTAATATGACTGACTCTATTTCAAAGTGTTTGCAGAATGACAAGAATTGTTCTCTCTTGCAATTTGTTGTTTTAGAAAGACAAAATTGTCTTTATTTTCTAATTCCTTTGCATATTCATTTGAAAGCAGTAGGTTATCATCATCATTTTTCTTATATCTTCATTAAAATTTCAAATTTTGCAGGTTATAATTCTTTTTTTTTTCTTTGAAAAAAAAATCTATTAGTACTCGGGCTAAGGATCCTAGGTATTCTCAATCCATAGCTTAGTTGGTAGGAATTTAATTATTTCAAATAAGTCAAGAAATGATGAATTTCTTAAGCTGTGAAATTCAATGGAATTCAAAGGGTTCTATCGAGTTCATTTTACAAACTAAATATCACTAAGAAATTTGTCATTTTAATACTATCAAGTTTCTTTAAATTCCGCAAACTAGACAACCCCTTAATTACTCAGTCTCATGTACTCAACTTGTCTTTCTCACCTCCCCGTGTCCATTACTCTTTTTTTCTATTAGATTGTTTACATCAAATAAACATGACTCGTAGTCACCAAAAAGGAATTAAACTTAGAATTTGATAGGCTGGTTTTGAGTTGGAGGGATTTGGATTTGGAAGTATCTAGAATTTTTGGTGTGTTTGACTTTTAGGAATTTTTGGTGGTGGCAACAATAATAGTTGCATGGTTGGTGTTGGTGTTTGTGTTGGTGTTGGTGATGGTTGTATAGAAGAGTATACAAGTCTTCTTTGAAAGATTGGAAGAAATAGAATTCATGTTAATACATAAAGAATATACCAAACACATAAAGGGATCTCGTCAACAATCACCATTTCAATTTCCTCAAAATCTATTGAATTCCAGTGAATCAAACATTATCTGAGGTAGAAAACCAATATACATTAGAGCTATTCATGGGTGGTATGGGCCGTTAAACCCAACTTGCTTGGCCCGTTAGGAAAATAGGCTTTGACAATTATTCTTAAAAAATGAGTGTGTTCGGACTAGATCACTAAAATTAATGGGCCAGTTTGGCATAAGAATTCAGACAAACCCGTTTGACCTATTATAAATTTTAAAAAAAGAAAATACGTTATTATTGAAAAAACCCAAACTCTGAAAGTTGATAAACAAATTGAAGAGTAAATATCCTTGTCCCTTGCATTGTAAACTATTTTTTCATATGCTATAAACATTGATGTTTTCTACGTCTTATTTTTTATGTTCAAAGGAACAAAACTGCCTAAAAACAAACAGGAGGGGCGTTCCGAGAATCGAACTCGGGACCTCTCGCACCCAAAGCGAGAATCATACCACTAGACCAAACGCCCACTTTGCTTATCTAATTCAGCTGTTTTATAACTTAACTGAAAAAGGAAACACTCTTAACCATGGTTCAGTTCAGTTCAGTTCAGCCCCTTCCTATATAAAGGCAAGCAATCTCACACACACACACAACACCCTTTGTGTGTTTTTATTTCCCGCGTTTCCCCCAAAATCATTTCATTTCCCGCTTTCAGAAACCCTAACTCTGATGGGGACGAAGCACCACCACTCTTCCGACTCCGTCTCCGACCCCAAGAAGAAGCGAAAGGTCGGATTCTCCAAAATCGGTGAGTTTTCCTCTTCATTTCTAGCCCTAATTGCTTCCATTTCACCTCGCTGATTTTCTCTATTTTTGTTTTCATGTAGATGAAGGGATTCAACCGAACGACTGCATTAAAATCTACATCAGTAATGCTTTTTTATAATCACTTAATTCTGTTGATTTTTGTTATAACTTATAATCGAGTTGTTGATTAGTCTGCTTGATTATGGTCTCGATATTGGTTTAAGTTCTAAATTGGTGCAATTGGTCTAGGAGGAATCTGTTTTTTGAGATTTTTTCAAAATTTGATAGGTTATATACGATTTTTGTATATTTTATTTGGAATTTACAGCTTGGTGAATACTATAAGCGGTCTCTGTACTCATGATTTTGTAGAAAATTAATGTTTTTTTTTTATTATTATATAAAAATGGCTCATTTGATTATATGGTTGTCTTTTTAACAATTGTACTCCTTTAGTCCGCGAAAAAATGTCTACAGCGTTTTGGAGATCATTGTATTCAAGTAATGAATTTCCTCATCTTATAATCAAGTGTAGATTTGGTAAGTAGGATTAGTTTTTGGAAGTGCACACTTATTTTGGGACAAACTAAAATAGAAATGTGGACTTATTGTGGGACAGATATTCTATAGTGGGTAAGTTAATGATGTGCAAGCTTTGCGCTATGGCTCCGAGATTCAGCACTTTTACGACTTCATTTTTACCCAGTATCTAAGCGTCGTGTCGCCCATAATTGAGACCAATAAATCGTAAAATCGGTCTGTCATTTCTTGTTAAAACGAATCATATAATTGAGTTTGAAAAAGGTGTTAGAACCGGTTCTTGGCATGACCACAACTGTCCTACTTGTTTAAAGGTTCTAATTTTTAATTTTTCTCAAATTGTTTAAGTTTGGTTCTCATGTTTATCATGTTGTTTGTTCACTTCCTTGTCCGTGTTTTGGTTCTGCTGGCTCAAATTGTTTAAGTGGATCTTTTTTTCCTCCAATTCCATCTTATCTTTTCTTAGCATTGTTGAAAAATCGCTATTGTCTGAACAAATAAATTTCAGTTTCTAGAGAAGAGGAATTGGGAACTCCAGAAAGCTTCCCAATTGAACCTGTTGATCTAAGTCCTTTCTTTGAAGAGGATGGAAAAATATATGGCTACCAAGGATTGAAGGTATTCTCTATTTTTACCAAGTTATTTCGTTTGCAAGTTTTTTTCGGATGTCATAATGGGGTTTCTCAGTTTCTGTGCATATTCTTTCTATATATTTGCATATCCAGTTTTCTTGACAGTTTCAACATAAGGGAATTGCCTATCTGTTTCAAAGTCATCATTTAATCTTTGTCATTTACAATGCAGATCACCATCTGGATTAGCAGCATATCTTTTCAAGCATATGCTGATATTTCTTTTGAGAGCACATCTGATGTAAGTAGCATTCTGTAATATGCTTTTTGGAATCTTTAAAGTGTTTATAGTCTCTTTGATGAAAGTCTGATTTTGTATTGTTTGATGGTTGCTGTTGTCATCGGTAAAGGCTGGGAAGGGAATCACGGATCTTAAGTCTTCTCTTCAGGTGACCACAAAATACACGTATTTTTGTTTCTTGATGTTTATTTCTATGCAAAAGTGCAGTGCTGATCGTAGCTCATTTTTTATTTCTTGCAGAATATTTTTGCAGATAATATTGTTGAGACCAAAGATGACTTTCTCAAAACATTTTCCACGGAGAGTCAATATGTCAAGTATGATTTCACATTGATGGATTTTCTACATTTTTGTTTTAGTGCCTGAAGCGTAATTAAATTGCGTCTTGTGAAAATTCCTGTTATTTTTTCTTCTGGGCTGATTCTAGATGCTCGTTCATTTGCAGATCCATGATCTCAAATGGAAAAATAGTTCAGCAAAATGTCCAATCTGAATATAGCAATGGATTGAATGGGGAATCGAAAACGGATTGTTCTGAGCTAGAGGTGCGTTTTTCACTTTTTTAACACAAAAAGTCGTGTCATGCTTGCTATAGTTCACACATAACTCGTTTTTCAGATAACAACTAGCTTATTAGTAGACAATGCTTAATGGGACTTAGCAGCTTATTCAGGCACCTAATACATGACTGTTTAGTTGTTGCATGATGATATAGAAAGTGGCTTATTCAGTAAGCTTCTTGGGGGAGCTTTATGCAGAAAGCCAAGTTTTTTCCAAACATGTCTCTCCCACTTAAAAACACGCTTCTTTCATCTATGAAAAGTACCATTCCATTTCCAAAAACCTTCTCAATTCATACAGACAAATTAATTCACACAGGCAGCTTATTCATACAGGACTCGATGGAAAACCAACCAAACAGTCCCTTAGTAGCCAACTTATCAGCCAGCAACACTTTTATCAGCTAGTTTGACAACTCTTAAGTATGGATTCTTTGTGTAAATTTTAGAGGTCTTAAACGTTCATTTCTAGTGTATATTCTTAACTTTGACACGTTTTATTTTCATATCCGGAATTATATGTTTTGAAAGCTTAAATGCAGTGGCTTATCTTTTTCTTTAATTCTTCAGGTTGTTCGTGTTGAGGGCGAATCTATGGGCCTTCTTTACTGTAGATTGGTACCGCTTGTTCTTCTTCTTGTCGATGGTAAATTACTGAAAAACCATACGGGTTTGCATTCTTTCATGCAGATTTAGAATCTAATTCTCCATTTTGATGCGGTCACTTTTATATATATCAGGTAGTAATCCCATCGATGTTACTGATCCTGATTGGGAGATCTACGTTCTTGTTGAAAAGAAAAGCGATCAGCCCGACAAACCACAACAACTGCTTGGTTTTGCAGCTCTTTATCGGTTTTTTCATTACCCTGACAGCCAGAGGTTGAGACTTGGTCAGGTATGCCCATATCCGTAACTTTTTAAACAAGTTGAAAGCAAAGCACACGTGTTCTCATGATTCAAATACGTTTTTTAGCTTTTCGTTTTCATGTTCTAAATCATTTTTAAGCGCACTTCGTTTAGGCCTTAATATCTATAAGCTCACAAATAGGCTATCCAAGATTTGGCAACCATAGGCTAGCTTATTGAAAAAGTCCTGTTTGGTTAGTCATAACTCATAAGCTAGTTTTTCGAAAAGCTATTTCAAGTAGTGGTTCAATAAGCTTCATGGTTGTTTTCCTACAGTTTTTCTAATTATACCCCTTGTGTTTTTCTTATTAGTTACCAGTATGTCCTTTTGAGTTATCTACATTATCATCTAGTCTATCAACTAGTTTTGAATTCTTTCCAACCTATAAAAGTTATTGACGTTAAATGTTTTAGGAAAGAAAGAAATGGTTTTAACTTCTCCATTCTAGAGAAGTTATAAGAATCTACTGAATATGCTCTTATAGTCTTATTAGCCAACACCTAGCTTATCAACAAATGAGAAAAATATCGTTAATTCAAATATAAGATGATTTTATGTTGGTTTAACGTATTAAACATTTGTTCAACTTGTCAAATAACAGATATTAATATTCCCTCCATACCAACGCAAGGGTTACGGAGGCCGTCTTTTTCAAGCAATCACCGACCTGGCGGTTTCCGACAATATCTACGATCTCTCAATCGAAGAGCCGCTTGAATCCTTACAACATGTAAGAGCATGCATCGACATCCCCCGATTACTCAAATTGGAAGCCATCCAGCCGTCGCTAAACTCAGTCGTCACCCGTCTGAAAGATTCCAACTTAGCCAAGCGAACCCAAATCACTCGATTCAGCCCACCATCAGATGCCATCGAAGAAGCTCGAAAAACGCTCAAAATCAACAAGAAACAGTTCCGGCAGCTGTGGGAGATTCTGATCTACATCGGTCTCGACCCGATCGAGAAGCATCTCGAGAATTTCCGGACCGTGGTTTTGGATCGGATTCGTGCCGATGTGATCGGGAAAGACACGGGTGCGGCCGGGAAACGGGTGGTCGAGGTGCCCACGGAGTACGATCCGGAGACGTCGTTTGTGATGTGCAAGATGAACGGTGGAGATGAATCGAAGGAGATCGAGATGGAGGAGAGTGATGAGGTGAAGCAAGAGGAGCAGCTGAAGAAGCTTGTTGATGAAAGGATAGAAGCTATTAAGATGGTTGCACAGAAGGTGTGTGGTAAGAGTTTTTGAGGGTTATGAAGATTTAGTAGAGTAAAATAGGATGACAATTTTTCTTAATGGGTTCAGACCTCTTTAGATGGCTGTTTGAGTTTGCAAGAATTATAATATGGTTTCATGATGTGTTTTTTCATATCTATGGGTTGGTATACTGGATGGGTATAAAATACAATATAAAAATTATATTATATATATTATATTACAAGTCTTATACTCTTATAAATCAAAGTAACAAAAGGTTTTAGAATGATATAGTAAATTAGTAATATATGCAATTTACTTCAATGGAATTGGATTTTTTAGGGGTAAACATGGTAACATGTATATGGTACCATGTTTTTTTTTTTCTTATATTGTACCAAGTATCAACCAGCTTATTTGAGATCAACTTTTTTCCGTTGGTACATGTTAATACGATATTATATCATCTTAAAAATTGGAGTTACAATTAAATGAATTAATACAAATTGGTCTCCGAGGTGTGCAACTTAGCAGAGAGCGGTTGTTTTATGTTTGTGAAGAGAAAGACCTAGGGCTGTAGGCATGTACGTTGAGAACTTAGCATAGAACACTAGAAGTCAAGGGTTGAGTTTTAAAATTTAAGTCCAATGGTATATAACTTCATATTAAGGCCCTTAAAAACTTCAAAGCAATCAGATCATATATTCATGTATTTTGTGATTTAATTTCTTTTCTTTTTTACTAAATAATTAAAAATAATATACATAAAGTATTACCATGATATATTATTTTTAATACTACGTACCAATCAAGTTTGTGAAATTGGTACTACCAACAAATTTAGTCGGTACCAATTGAATTGGTGTGATTGGTAATGAATTGTTTGGTTTGTCATGATACAAACTTGACAGTACTAGTTTTTCGTTTTGATATTTTCTAAAAGTTGGAATCGATACCCACAAATCGGCCAAGAGAGAGAGAGCATAAACCATTATTGTTAGGCTAAAATGTCCATAGTTCGGGTAAAGATCAAAACATGTACATAAAGTTAGGGTAAAGCCTAAAGTATGTATAATTGGTTTTGAATTTTCTTTAGAATATTTGACATTAGAACCCTTGCATGGTTCCAATTTGTCTTAACATTTAACCAAAGACTCAAACATGTGTTATCTTTTAGTAGTCTTGTTACGTTTATCATGGCGTTTAGCATGTAAACAAGATTGGACATGGCTAAATAAGATAGGACTGGATGGATAAGAACAAAGTAAGTTGGTGGACTAATAAATACCAAAATAAACACTTACCTGGATAAATGCTTACTGGTATCACTTACGTTACGACCCTTATCAATTGAACATGGAAACCACTGATAATCTTTCCCTGTAAGTGATTGAAATGACTCTTACCAAATAAGTGCTTATCAAGTTTTAGACTCTTACCAACAATCAACTTTAGTGGCCGAGAATTGTATACGATAAGTTACAGTAATGTCCATGCCGACAAGCGCTTACCCAGTTAGTGTTTGATAAACGACCCCTAAATCTTGTCTTTATGTTTAAGAAATCTCGCCAAGCATGACTATTTTCTATATAAATATATTATATATTCAAACAAAAAAATACACATAACCAAGTGTTTATATTGCATAATCAAGTATATAATTTACACCACACATCCTCTTTTTGACCTATAACAAAACTAATGACTCAATGCCTTAGATTTTGTGCACACAATAACCTTCATCCTCTAATGTCAAATTTGGTCCTCCAGTTTTCAAGTTCAGATCCACCAAAAACCATTTGTTTGATTCCAACATGGCTGTAAATCAACACCAAAATAAAACATTCACAATCAGCACAAAAAAAGATAATAAATACAACATTTCGTATCGATTTCTTCGCCCCTGTTTCATAACACAAAAATGGGATCTTGAAATGAAGATGGAATCCGAGGGGTAAATTTGGAAACTTACTCGGAACTTATTTGTGTCATTGCATTTATCAATATGTCCAACAACAAAGGCTCGCTGGTACCGAATATCTACCCTGAAAAAATAATATATATGCACCAATGTTTCCTTCATTAATAGTGTGAAATTTAATTAAAGATATAAGAAGTCAGGGTTGGGTTTTGGTGAGAAGTGAAATTACTATGAGAAGGGTAAGAAGGATCTCCACCATTGGATGCACACTGAACACTAGATCAATCTCTATCAGGCGCAAGCGCAGTTCATCGGATGGGTCTAAGATTAAAAGTGATCAATGGTCCAGATTCCTTTTTACCCTTCTAACTTAACCCTTCTTCTCACATGATCCTTCGCCTAAGAAGATTTTAGGTTCTATTTACAATGGTAGTTATAATTTACCAATTTATTATCTGGATTGGGACAAAGAAATACAATTATCCAGTCATGTCCCAATATGATGGATGTGCTGAGTGGGGCATGCAGATGGAAGAACTGTGAAAGATTTTGGGTTCAATCTGACAAGGATGATTTAGTAATTTACCATTCTTATCCCATCTTACAGATTTTTTGTTTCACCCATTTTGATAGGACAAAAAAATGATTTTCCCCGATCTGATGTCATGCCAAACATGGGCAACTGGTTTTTGTTTTTGTCATATCTCGTCCCGTCCCATGTACCAAACGCAACCTAAATGCTATTATAAAACACTTATTTGGATGTGGAACAACGCAAAGTACACCGCTTATTATTTGGTATTTTGGTCTTTTCCCATTAAAAAAATATATAAAATGAAAAACAAAGTAAAGAGAAGTCGATTTAAGTTTTCGTATAGATTTACCATATGCGTGCAGGTTGTCTTGAAGCTCAAGATCACCGATGTTATAAAATGTAGACGGTTCAACATTTGCTCCTTGAATATCATCATAACTTGGTCTTTTATCCGTCATAGATTGCGACAACTGGTAAAAAAGACACGCATTTCACAGATATAAATGCAACTTGATGGTTGTTTAATATTTTTTTGAAACGGGCAAATAATAAAAACACTAACTACCCTACTCTAAAATTACCCTAAATCTACACAACCGACACGAACGCGATCGACCCACAACCACATGTAAAGGAGATGTAAACAGGCTACAAGCCCGTTGGCGGTTGTTTAAATACATAAAGAATAATAAGATTCAAAAAGGAATTATATAAAATTAAATTTATCAATTACTTGCATATTCATAGAATTGCATCCGCCAAGCCGTCCAACGATATGCCATGAACGAATCGTCTGCAAATACACATCAAATACTTCACTATTTTAGAAATATGTAGTTATTACACATTTTAATTAACCAAATGACAATTTTACCCTTTAGCAGTAGAGAAAGTAATGAATTTCTCCATCTCATAACTAAGGTTAGAATCGGAAAGTAGGCACCTACTTTTGAAAGGGAACAATTATTTAGGGACAAACTAAAATAAAAGAAAAATTAAAAACTTATATTTGGATAAGAAGTAACTTACATCGCAAATCATCTTAATGTCTTTATCCAATGGTGCATGGTAGAACTCGATCCAAATATACGAGTTGGAGAACTCAAATCTGAAATAAATTTTACGATTAACTCACTTTGCAATATCTATGGTTGGTACTTTTGTTAGCATCATGAAGAAGCTCAAGGAACATTTATATATAATATATATATATATATAGAGAGAGAGAGAGAGAGAGAGAGAGGTCAAATGAGAAGTGTAAAAAAATACGAAGTTGAGATCATAGTTGACTATCAAAAGTCACTTTGACATTCAAAGCGCAATCTTGACTAGTCAGAGTAGGTTGGACGTGATCAAAGGGAGAAATCGAGCCGACGTTATGACCGGATGAGGTGAATTACCTTATTCGTATTTGTAGCCGTCTCATTTGAACCCAATCATATATAATATATAGGGCAGGGTTCAAAGTGAACCACTTTTTGGTTGTGAAAGGGATCAACCGAAGCACGCACGTGGCATGACTAGGCGTCACGTCAGTCCACGCGATGTTATTGCCGATTCATGGAGGGCATTAAATTAAAGGGGGACACACTCAAAGCCACGGTCGCGCTCCCTGTCCTCACGTTCAACAAAGTGGTTCACATTTGAACTTTCCTCTCTCTCTCTTCTCTCTATATATATATATATATATATATATATTTATGTCCGGTCTACGCACCAAACCACCCTTCAAGAACATACCAAGAATATGTGACTTATTCTTATGTCCACCGGGCGCCATCACTCAAAAGACGAAAGAAAGTCAACAAAAATATTTCGGAAAGCCAAACCTTGATGGAATGTCTTAGTGAGTCCCTTACTCGATTAGATTACCATTCGTTTCTAAAATTTTAAGGGTGTGTTTGATTGTGGAAATTTTTTCAGTTTTCCAAGAAAAAATTTCAAGGAAAATAAAATTTAAAAAATGCGTTTAGTTCATTAAGTTTTTAGAAGTTTTCAAGAAAATGAACATTTATAGTTTTCTAACTTCTATGTAAATTAGAAAACTGATTTTAGTAGTTTGCATAATTTTCTAAACGCGTTTTCTGATTTTCTAAAATGAAAGTTCCACCATTTCAACCAAACACGTTTTCTAAAATTTTCATAGAAAACTGAAAAATGAAAACTCAACTCCATTTACTGAAAACGTTTTCTAGGAAAATGAAGGCAGTTTTCCACAACCAAACACACCCCAATATTTCCATTTTGTGTGTTTCATTTATGTAATATGAACGTTAAATAAATATGTAATTCACGACTCTCACCCAAATCTAGATATAAATATAAAGTAATGAAAAATTTTAAATTCACTAAAACATGCCATCTGAGCCATTCTAACCGTCATAGTTGTGATTTTTTATGCAAACTATCATATAGCTCAATCCACTCTCCAATTTCAGTGCTCTTATTTTTTCCTTTAGCATATAGAATGATTAGTTTGCAGATATAAACACAATTAAATGTCCATAAATGTGTTTAAGCTTACTTGTTAAAAGTCACGCTCATGGGTGTTGCTGAACCGGTTTTACGCTGCAATATCTTGTCCTTTTTCCTCTTCAATCTCTCTGCTATCTGGCATTTCAACAAACACTTAGCATGTGCCCTCATTCTACGACTTCTATATTCTAAGTTCGATGAAAATTTAAACAAACTACCAAACACGTAGTGTCAAAATAGAATCTTCGTCCTCAGAGACGCACCCCGGGGGTGCATGCGGTGGCACGGGCCACCACTGGGTTCGTCTGTCCTAGTGTAAAAAGTTATAAGATTGTGAAAAGTGTCACATAATCAATTTACCGTGTGCCACCATATATATTTTGAAACTACAGTGAGAACACAAGTTTTTTCTAGGTAGGGTTGGTTTGCTCCCAGAGCTGAGCTGGGAATGAGCTCAGATCAAGTTTGTGTCATTTTTCTTGGTTTTTAGCCTTTAATTTCAGGTTTATTAAAAGAATTTGCAATAAAAAAAACTTGAACAAAGAACCTCATAACAATAATGATTTTGTGAACAATATCCCTATATTTGTTTCTTATAATCAGATGGTGCCTCCATTTTGAAGGAATTACTTAAGGTTTTCCATGAACAAAATCCTAACAAACTCAGCCAAAATGTTTAGCACAGGCAGCTACACTATCACTTTTGGTGTCAAATGATTTTCTTCTAAATTGCATTTTGGAAAATGAAAACTTTGAAACAATTTATATAGCCATGATTGTTTTTGCTTACTTTATCCTTTGCTTTAGATGGATCATCAAGAGAAGTTCCTAAAATCTCAGCAAATTCCGGATCCCTTTCATAACTCATATCTTCTTCTTCTCGTTTAGATCGATTCTTGGGAGAGAATTCATCCTCCACTTTATCCCAATCGATATCAGCCATATCATCATCATTAAGCTCTGCTTCTTCTTCATCGTCGTCTTCCAGATCCTTAAAATGGGTCAGGAAATCAGTCGAAATTGGCCGTCGGCCTTCATCGGCTTTAACCAAGTATTTGCTGCTGCGATTGGAGCGTGATTTGATGGAATTAAGAGCGACTGGAAATGTGTTGTGATGATTGAATTGGGGGATTGGGAGGAGCTGAACTGTGGTTGATTGAAGTACATTCATGGTGAGATAATTTGGGGGTTTAGGGTTTATCAAATTCAAAGGGTTTTGTGGATAAAAACAAGTGTGCATTCAAATTTCCCATTGTTGGATGCTCCTTTGGGCCAAAAATATCGGGTCAAAATTCCCATTGTTTATCTTTCGGATGCTCCTATGAGGTTATGTTTTCATGCTTAGGCTACCTGTACCCAACCCAATCAACCCACTTAACCCACTTACTTTTTTAATGCTACATCAGCTTTTTGTCAACCCTCTATTTATCCTCCCATAACCCTCTACAACTCACACCCAACCCTCTCAACTCTCTCACACACAACACACACAAAAGTAAAGCGGGTTGGAGAAGCTGACGAAGCCCCAACCCGCCGGCTTCCTTCCCCCGTGCAGGTGGCCAAAGACTTGACAGCAAAATACTGTTTACCACGAAAGGCATTAGCACCGTGTGAATTTGAAAAGTCAAGGATATAAGAGATTTTTCAAACATCTGAAATGAGTTGTGTACCCCGATTTTTTTGTGTGATTTTTGCTTGAAATTATGGTCACAGTCATTATGGCAGTTGTTAGTTTTTTTAGTGCGGTTTCTATGGGTAACATCAACTCTTACACCAAACCCATAAAACTTTCCTTGGTAGGTAACACCAAATATAAGATTTTAGGTATAGGCAAATAATCGTATAAGAAGTTGAGTTTAACATGAAAAACGTGACAAGAGGCCATTTTTTAAGACAAAATGTACACACGTTGTAGTTATTGAAGTTTAGTGAACATTTTCAGAGATTCACGTAAACCACATGGATCAAAACTATACTTTATTCTATAGATGGTCAAATGGCCTACCCGATCATATATCTAATAACCAACCTGATAAGTAATTGGTTACATATCCGAAAACCTAACCAGGTAAGGTATTTGGGTGTTTTTGCATAACAGGCTATGTAACCGATCCTTAACCAGTTACAAATTAACCAATCAAAACTTTATTGATTTTTGACCACCTCTAGTTTACTTCTATAATAAACAATCTTAAAAGTAAACATTAAAATGGTAGCAAAACTTTGGAGAAAATTATTTTTGTAGCCATTTAAAAATGGCAAAAATCAGATCTAGCCATTTCCTCTCCATTTTTCGTGAAATAGCCCAACAAGTCTCCCCAGGGAGAGTCGCCGGAGGCGACTCCCTATTTTCCGGCCAAAAGTCTCCGTTCCGACCACTATTCACGCCGCCGGCAAGGGGAGTCGCCCCATAATGAGTCGCCGGAGGCGACTTCTCAATTTCACTTTTAATTCCGGCGACTTCTCAAATATTTATTCACTTCCACTTTTTAATTCCGGCGACTTCTCAAATATTTATTCACTTCCACTTTTAATTCTTTCTTTAAAAAGTGATAATATTTCTTCATTATTGTTTGTATTTATTATTTATACCAACCCATTCCTTCCCATCCGCTTCCGCTTCCATTTCCATTTCCATTTCCTTCTCCCCCACCCAATGCCTCTTTCCTCCCAAGATCAAAATGTCTACTCAACAACAAGACTCTCAGACGTTTCACTGGCGATACGGCGAACTCGACGAGACTCCCAATGCCCCCTTTTAATTCTTTCTTTAAAAAAACCCTTTAAAAGTGATAATGAAGAAATATTTGGCAAAATCATTCGCCGGAGATTTTTCTGCAAGTCGCCTCCGGCGACTCATCATGGGGCGACTCCCCTTGCCGGCGGCGTGAATAGTTGTCGGAACGGAGACTTTTGGCCGGAAAATAGGGAGTCGCCTCCGGCGACTTTGCCTCCAGCGACTTAGTGGGCTATTTCGCGAAAACTCGAAAGAGAATGGCTAGATCCGATTTTTGCCATTTTTAAATGGCTACAAAAATAATTTTCTCAAAACTTTGGCCCAAATAAAATCGGCCCATCATTCCACTCCCAATCCCTATCTACTACATATTCTTATGTTTTGACCAAAACCCTAACCCTAAAATAACCACCGTCTCTGCTCTTCCTTGCAATCCAATTCCAACCAATCGAAAGCCAAATCAGAAAGCAGCAAAGAAGGCCGAATTCGAAATGGGTGAGTTCTCCTCCTTTGCAAAATCCCGTTTTCATCGATAAGATTTTGTATAGCACAAATCTCGATGGTTAGTTGGTAAATCTGAATGAAATGTTGGTGAATGTAATTAATAATAGGAAAGGTTCACGGATCATTGGCTCGTGCTGGTAAAGTGAGAGGCCAAACTCCTAAAGTGGCGAAGCAAGACAAGAAGAAGCAGCCTCGTGGACGAGCTCACAAGCGTATTCAGTACAACCGCCGTTTTGTAACTGCTGGTAACTTATATCATCATCTGCCACCCGCTATTTCATTATTTTTTAATCTTTGTGATTTCTGAATTGAGATTATTGAATTTGGAATTTGAAAACGTAATCAATCAGATTGTTGGTAGGTTCATTATTTGGGTTTACTTTCTGAAAATGTATCACATTTTGCTATTTTATGCACTGAAACTGAAAGATCTACCATTTAAGTGTAGCAGAATTATTTTCTTAATGGGTTTGGAGCTGGGTTTTTCATTAATTTCAAAACCCAGTAAGGAATTTCTGTTTTATCAACTTCAATTTAGAAATACTTTGTACATTATTTTGTAGGTTTTAGAACTTTGGTACACTAAATGGTAGATTTTTAATTTCAGTACATTCAGTAGTAGAGTGTGACAACTTGGATACATTTTTAGGAACTAAACCCTTACTATTTTATACTATTTGATGTTAGTGATATGATATACTTGCGCAAATTTCTGAATGAAGTTGTGAAATTTTAAGAATTTTCATCAGTTTTTTACTTTTTACCTACTTTTTGATGTTGATTGCAGCAGGTTAATGATCTTGTCTGGTTTATTGTTAATGTCAACCAATATGATCATTTTGGAGAAACTTATGCTTCTTGAATCTTGTTGATGTTATGGAAACAATTCATGATAATCTTCATGTTGTTTTTTGCAGTTGTTGGTTTTGGAAAGAAGAGGGGACCAAACTCATCTGAGAAGTAAGCTAAGGGGAATGTGTAATTTTGTAAGCTTAGTTTTAATGAAATTGTTTTTAGGTTTCCATCATTTTATTTAGACAATGTTTATGATGCCTCAGCACACTTTTTCTACTATAATATGAAATTTCTTTAATGGGTTTTTTGAGTTTGATAGTATTGTTCTTGAACTTATAATGATCTACATATTTTGATTGAAGTTGCTTAAGCTATTTTAGTTTTTGGTGTTTATTGAATTCTTGAATGATGTTAGGATATGAAATCTATGCCATGTGAAGGATGTTGCAGATCTTTAGAACTTGTATAACCACTGCCCAGTAGCATTAGATATTGGGATAAAGGGTTGGACTTTCTTGAACCTTAGTACCTTTCTTTCAATTGCAAACCAGCTATGGTTGGTTATTGTTAAGATAATGTAACTAAAGATGCAATTTGTCCAAAATTTGTAAATTTGTTGTTTTTCTAGTTGTGCATTATCTGCTAGAAAGAAGATGTGTACAAAAGTTACTATTTTGTCCAAAATGCATGTATTTTGGTTCAAATGTGTTTCTATCTTGTAAATTGATTAATTAACTAGTTATCAAATGCCCGTGCTTTGCGCCAGGTTACAAAGTGTGATGGATTTTATCATAAGTAGTAAGATAGATTTATATGAAACATAAATTTGTACATATGTTGTCATACGAAAGCTTAGTATGACGGAGTTCATGCATTGTGTTAGGTGTTTAACTATATGCATTGTGTTGGGTGTTTAGCCTATGCAAATCTCCATTCTCCACTTTCCTCGGTTTTCTTTATTATAAATTTAGTTTAATTAAATCAAATGCACTTTTGGAGATATTCTTATATACCTTTACATACAATAGATGCCACATGAGATATTATTTTTTATGAATTTACATATATACATGAAACTATCGTGATTCTATTTCCATTTCCTTGCAAGTTTAGAAGTAAAGTTTTGAAAGAAAAATACTTTTAATAATTTATGTTATATAATTCTAAATCTTTACCTTTATTTTTCTTCTTTTTCCTCTATCGTTAAAAGAAAATATATATATTATTGTATTTTATGTTCTCTTTCACACTCATGTACAAAATCACGATCTCATCAATAGCACCAACGTTATATATATATATATGTGTGTGTGTGTGTGTGTATGTGTATATGTATCGCAATGGTTATTTAAAATAGATAAAAAAATTAATAAATCAATGAATAAAAAGTATTAATTTTAAGAGATTTGACCTAAAGTTTTGGAAAAAAATAGAATGTACTTATTAATAGTCTAATAAAATTATTTGATTATTTTTCATTGAATTTATAATAATTTATAATTAACCTGTAAAACAAAATGTGTTGATAAAATAAATAAAGAAAACAAAAAAGTAACTTAATGTGAATTATTAATCTGGGAAAAAAAGAATGGTGTACTATAGAAACAAAAATATAATTTAACCAAATATTTCTTAGATGAATTAACCACTCAATTTAATAAAGTTCGATGAATGAATGAAAATGAGATAAAAATAAAATTTGTAAGGATGTAAAAGTAACATTTTTTAAAGATAAGGGCTAAAATGTATTATAAATATAAAACTATAGGGACTAAAATGAAACTTTTGTCTAATATTTTATTATAAAAAACCTTTCCTGGTTTTTGTAGGGTATTATAATGGATCATCATAGAAACAAAATGCTTGGTATTTCAAGCATTTTTAATTTGAATGAATCTCTTGAGAGTGTTGATCACCCAAATTCTGAATGAAATGTAGCTAGAAATCAAATTGGTTTCTTGTGGATTTATATGGTTAGGTCAAAATGTCAAGTGGCTGTGATAGATGAGGTATACCTAGTTCTAGTAAAAAGACTACTTTTTAAGATTTTCTTTTGGGTGAGTTGTTTTTAAACAGGCGTTTCAAATTTTCTACCCAAAATTGATTGTAAAATAAAACCTGCAGTAGAGAATCTGTTTCTTTTTTCCTTTCTAAATGAACTTGAAGAGGATACAGAAGCACATATATGCATGTTTATGTTTCATGTTTTGGCCTAGGTTCTTCCATTCCTTCTCTCATTTGGTGCATAAGTATGATCAATACACATCTTGCTCCTAGTGGTTTTTTGGTTCATGGGATTTAAAGTTATTTGATGGAATTTGATTGATAAATTTCTTTGATCAAATTCTTTAATGATATTTAATATTTGGTTATGAACGTGACGGAATCCTTTTAAATCCACATTTAAAAGAATTCATCAATTTTTTGGATCAAGTGAAGCACTTGAATTTCTATCAACCAAACTCATGATCAAATAACGAGTTTGTGTGGAACATACATTGTTTGTTGTAGATGTGCATAAATAACAAGTGTCATTTTAAGATAATGTTCAAAAAGAGACTTGGTGGCGTTGACGCTATTTGAAAAAGCGTATTGGTTCTTGGTTTTAAAGAGATAACAGTCAAGAAAATTTCGTTGGATAGGCTCAAACCATCTTTCACATTCGTGTAATAGTATGTTCTATTGGATTTTTAAAATGAAAATCAAAATTTAAAATCTTTAAAAAAAGTTACATCGAGTTTGAACAATTGAACTATTTATTTATATCGGTATTATTAGGGGTGCTAAAAAAAATCGAATAACCGAACCGAACAGTATGATTCGAAATCAAAAAAACCGATACCCGTGACCCGAGAAACCCGAAAATAAAGGTGGGTGCTAAGTTGCGGGTCATGTTCTGTTCTCAAATTTACTACCCGCGGGGTACCCACTCCGCCCCATATATAGTTAGTTTATTAATAAAAATTTATTTATTAATACTTCATAATTAATAGTTGGGTAAAATTTGATTTAACCCCTAAACTTTGCACTTAAAAATGGTTTAATCCCTAAACTTTTTTAGTGAATATTTTAATCCCTAAACTTATTATAATGAATGTTTTAATTCCTAAACTTGTTATAATTAACTGTTTTAATCACTTTGACCTGCTATAGCAGGTTACCACACTTTTAAAAATCACTTTAATCCCTAAACTTATTGATAAAATATGATTTAACCTTTAAACTTTTTACTTATAATGGTTTAACCCCTAAACTTTTTTAATGATTGTTATAATCCTTAAACTTTTTATAGTATTTGATTAAATACCTAAATTTGTTGAACCTAATTATTTTTATCCCTAACATAATTTAATACAACATTTCGCTACCATCCATTCATGATTGGAAAAACCATGCATCCGTTCGTCTCTAGTCCTGTATAGTTTGCAATTCGGTCAAATCGATCTTTTTCGCCAATAATCTTTTCCTATACTCGCTGGTACATTTCATTTGATTTCATTTCTGTCATTTATGTGCTAGATTTGTTCCGCATTTGATGTTCGCCGTGAAATCTACGTATTAAATTTTAGGTAAATTTGCATCACGATAAACACAGAATCACCAAACGTCTTATGATTATTATTTTATTAAATTTTTGGTTAATTTGATTCATCAGTCTATTGTTGTTTCATACCCTAAATTTTATTGATTACATCCGATCAAGGGATATGAAAATCAAGAAATGCAAGTTAGACATATTCAAGATCATGTGTTTTGGAAGTACTTCAAACAAATGTTAAACATTCATTAGAGATAAAAAAAATAATTAGGTTAATAAGTTTAGGTATTTAATCAAATACTATAAAAAGTTTAAGGATTATAACATTCATTGAAAAGTTTGGCGGTTAATTCATTTTTAAATAAAAAATCTAAGGCTTAAATAATATATTGTCAATAAGTTTAGAGATTAAAGTGATTTTTAAAAGTGTGGTAACCTGCTATAGCAGATCAAGTGGCTAAAACAATTAATTATAACAAGTTTAGGGATTAAAACATTCATTATAACAAGTTTAGGGATTAAAACACTCATTAACAAAGTTTAGGGATTAAACCATTTTTAAGCATAAAGTTTAGGGGTTAAATCATATTTTACCTTTAAAAGTTACTACATCTTAAAAAAAAATCTCCATCATATACCGTGTTCTCGTCGTTCACCCTTCACTGCCATTGGTTTGTCGGTCAGATTCTCTAGATCATTTTTACATATCTGTATCGACGACAATCCTCCATACTCTTATTTTCATTTTCTAATATGTTTTAGTGTTAATTATTTTAGTTTGTCATAAAATAACTTCATTTTCCTAGTATATATTTTATGTACATTAAAGCACTTGACAAAATGTGGGTACCCACTCCTTTTCGGTCCAGTTTGGTGCGGGTACCCGCCCCATCGCGGTTCGGTTTTGGATAAGTAAAATTAGGTTCCCGCCCCGTACATGTGGTTTTCAAAAATTTCACTACCCGTCCCGCCCCGTGGACACCGCTAGGTATTATAACATTGAGGAGTAATCAAATACACACATTGTATTTTGTAAACACTTACACACCAATCTAGACCATTGATTATTTGATCTAGCGGTTCATAAATTCAGGGGTTGTTTTAGACAAACAGTGAAACTTATTGCATTGAATGAAAATAAATGATAGCATAGAAGGGTAATATGGTAAAAACGCAACTGATTTTCATTTATGGTAATATAATTTCATCCCTTAAAAGTCGCTTCAGTAACAAACACAAATTATGTCATGCATAAGATTATAAAATTGCATACTTTTAAATACACAATCATGGATCTGCATATGATTTATTGCATAACTCTTAATGCAATGCATAACTTATTTGGATTTGCATACTGTCAACTGCATAACTTATTTGCACATACTATATAAAAAACTAAATTCATAATCCACATATGCATATTTTAGTAGACTTAATATTGAAGTTGCAATTGGTTTTGCAGTAGTGCATGTCAGTGAAAATGAAAACGGTGGAATTGTAAAACAAAAAATTAACTCTTCAATTTGAATTTTGAAAACATGATTTACTTTACAATAATAAATTGCAAGATTTTAGGAAGTCAGTTAAAATGCAAATCAGTTAAGTATAAGAAAAAAAAACAAATTAATTAAAATGAAAATAATCAAATTACTTATTTACACCTATTTAATTAAAATGTATTTTTAAAATACAATTAGGGATGAAGGGCTAGGATTGGTTTGTAAGTGTGTATAAATTAATGGGTCTGAATTTGATTTTCCCTCTTATAACATTAATTATGAAAAAATATTATTTATTTCTAGTTTTTTTTTCTTTTGTAAATGTATTATTGCAAAATGCTTTTTATTTTGGTTCATTTTTTTTCTATAAAATTTCACACTAGTGATTTTTAAGAGTATGTTAGGAGTAATTTGAACATCTTCATTTTCTCATTTTGCAAAATAGTGGCTTCATCTATAAACGAATTGCTAGGCATTGTTTGGCAAAATAAGCTTGCTTGCGAGTCGGTTTGTAAGCTAGATCATTATTTTTGTACATGTTCGAACAACAACATACTCCACTCTACAGTGGAGGTTTACACATAATTCAACTTCTTAGAAGTTAAACTTACTAGCTTGTCTCCATGTAGTTGAACTACCAAAGGGGAGACCGTTCACCAAATTCTTACTTGGTAAGTGTTTACTAACAAAAGATTCACATTCTTAGTTTGCCATGCATTTGATCATTATTTTTGTACATGTTCGAACAACAACATACTCCACTCTACAGTGGAGGTTTACACATAATTCAAGTTCTTAGAAGTTAAACTTACTAGCTTGTCTCCATGTAGTTGAACTACCAAAGGGGAGACCGTTCACCAAATTCTTACTTGGTAAGTGTTTACTAACAAAAGATTCACATTCAACTATCATATTGTTAATTCAACGTTAGGAAAGTAATGGCTAGACAAATGTAACCTATGTATATAGGGGCGAACCTACTAAGGACACGACCAACCCTAATTCCTGCCAATGATCTCTCTTGAAACAATTCTGGATGACCGTCTGCCAATGATCTCTCTTGAAACATAGTACAATCTTTTGAAATCGTTGGCAGAGTGGGAGTTTTAGCTCTGGAGGCCTTGGTTTTTCTTTGAGAGGGCTTCTTTCGCAGGTGTCATTTTTAAAATAAACAGATGTATTGTCGGTGCCAAAAAGGGAAAAGAACTTTTGGTTGATATCAGTTGTTTGGATCGTAAGTTTCTTTGATGCAATGTTTTTGGTCAATTTTGCAGTTCAGATGATTTGTGATTTAATGGTATATTAATGATTCAGGTGATAGGGTATGATCACGTTTGTTGGCCTTTGCTATATCCAATGAAGAATTATCTAAATCTACCAACTCGTCAAATTCAGTTGCCCTCAAATCTTACATCTGCTTCATATCCATCAATCACATGAATACACATTATTAAATAAAAGAATACAAACATGAAATGAATCATGCCTAACCAGATGCACACACTTTTGACAAATCCCAATTAGACACTTCTGAGTGCCACACCCTTTGTTGCAAATACTTGTTGACGGCATATATGAATCACGAGTTCACATATGAACTTGTTTGCCGTATATTATCCGTGATTTATGGTTTTGGTTTTGAGTATTATACTCTATAGGTGTTTAGAAATTGTTTTGAGTCAAAATCGACTCCATCTTCAACAAGTTAATTAATGAATCCGTTAATGAACCGCCAACCTGTTTATGACCCTGCGAACCCGTATAGTTAAACGGGTTACATGGGGTCATATACGAGTTAAGCGTATATGGGTTAGGATTTATCAAAACGACACAATTAATTAAATGGGTCGTATCCAGATTAAACTTGACCCGTCAACCCGTAACCAGCCAACTCAAATACGATTCGATTGCCTCCCCTAAGAAATTTATCGAATAAAGTAATCTGTAGCCCACCAACTAAATAAGTTACGAATCTCTTTAATTTCCTTAAACTAAAACTAAACTAAAATCATAACCTTAAAACAAAACCAAAAAATCAAATACTACGATTTCAACTAAATACGCTTTACTCACACTAATAAATAAAAATCTTACTACTTTTAAATACGTTTTACTCATACTTATAAATAAAAATTAATAGTTTTACTTATTTTTAGATAGTAATAAAGATCTCAAGTAAATCAATAAATAAATAAAACTATTAATTTTTACTTATTTTAAAATAATCATTTGAAAAGTTTAATATTACCTGTGAAAAAAAATTAGTTTTATTTTACACCAACCAGTTGTTTCTATTAAATATGTTTTACTCATATTAATCAATATACACATTTACATTTTTTTATTATTTATTTACATTAGTATTTAATATTTAAATTAAGAAACATACATATATATAATGTGATTAATATATATATATATATATTATAAAAATATAATAAAGAACAATTAAAAACTAAAAATGAAAAAAATTATTTCAATTAAGAAAACACACATATATAGCAATGTGTATATATATAGTTTTTAAAAAAAATATATAACATATAATATAGAAACATAATAAATAAATAATAAAAAAGAAAAAAAATCAATATATAAGTTTTAAATTTTTTGAAATTTAAGGATAAATTTTATAACTCTACAAACCACAAGAACTGAATATGTAACTTTGTGAAAAAAAAGTTTTTTTTTTGACATTTTAACCTCTTTTGTTAACAGGAGTTAGAGGCAGGGACGAGAATAGAAACAAATTGAAACCACAAGGATGAAAAAAGCAAATTTTAAATTACTGGGACTAAAATAGTTATAATCATCAAACTGTTGGGTTTTTATGGGTATCCTCGGATCAAACTGACTCGAGGTTTAACACAGATCTAACGAACCTCACTGGTTTGATAAATCTCATAGGTTTAACAATCAAACTGATAAAACCCATATGATCAAAAACACACTGATTTGATCTTATCAAGCGGAAGCGATAAAGCAAAAACCCTTAAACACTTATTGATCTTTAATCGTTTCTAGTTCAATTAATTCTAACAGTTTTTGATCAGTTACCTGGATTGCTTGAGATTTAGTCCACCGGTGATCGACCAACGAATGTTCCTCTAGTAGAACTGAAACCCGAAAGCTGAAAAACCAAAAACTGGAATTTGACCGGAAGGAGGGCGGTGGCGGCGCCGATTTGGGGAAGAGAGAGAGGGAGAGAGGAAACTGGAACTGGATTTTTAGTTGATTGAAAGCTTAACTTTTCCTTAACCCATAAGCCTTATTTATATGGAGGAAAAACACAGTTTGAATAGAATCCAATTTCCATATTATAATTATCTCAAATCTTTTCCCTCTTTAATTACTGGAAAAGAATTTGCCTATGATAATTATATATATATATATATATATTTATCTAATATATATATTACTTATTAATTAACTATTATATATTTATTTTATCTAATAAATATATAATGTTCTAATTAATTAATAACCCTCCAACTTTGGGATTTCTGACTGAAATTACCCAACTGATTTATAATTCACTATTATAAATCCTAACTTCCCATTTCCGGGTTTCATTTAACTTATTCGATTTATAGGTCCTCACAGGTGTGACCCTCAAGTGTCTTGCAACATTGGATGTGTAATCACTTGGTTTGTCAATTCTGCACATAATCCCTAACAGACTCCCACTTGTGCAAGTTGGCAATACCGCCTTTGATTACACTGACCTAAGGAGGCCCCTAGACAGGCACTTAGGCTGACCAGGTTACAAGAACTCTTATACCCAGACTGGTGATATAAACATTCCGTAAGGAAATAGTATCTATGAAACTACTGTTCATTGATTGGGTATATCTTGGCTTTTCCCTTTGCATCGCGATATTTCATCTGTGAGTATGAGCTTGGAAAGTGTCAACTCTAAATACTCAAGATTCTGTTTTCTTGACTATCCGACTTTTACTGATAGGTAAACGACAAAGAACTAATCAGTTCGTTTGGGCATGGCCATACACTTCATCAGTATACTCAGTCAGTCAAGATGGACCCAGAAATATCTCTCTTCAGAGAAGAGGTGCAAATCCCATCTTGCATATCTGCCTTTAACACCACGGCTTCCGCTGAATCTAGTTACGCCCTTTATAGCCACCCTGTTACGGTGTAGCGGTTGAGTGCACTAAGTATTCAGTGGTCCTCATGATACTAAATCAGAATAGGGACAACCACTGTGAGACTTACTTATGACTGATTCCAAGAAGTAATCTCAACTGCGGATCACGTCCAATATTTGCTACTCTAACAGATATCTGTGCAACTTTTAGTCTACAACACTTGTAGCTGTTATTCAGCAACTGATCATAACTACCTAAAAGTTCACAATGACTTTAACACCTTATCATGTTCCCACAATGATAAGCTGTCACGGACAGGTTTTGAATGAAAACTGGAAACTAGTTTCATTCCTGGATATATTAAAACATGCAAAATTGTAAAAGTGATAAAGAAATCAATTTTGTATAGTCCATATTACACGCTGTAATAATAACAAGATTGAATGTCTTTTCTTTAATAACTTTCATCATATCCATTTAACATTTGTTAAATACTGGTCTAAAATGAAGTATCACCTATCTTCAGTTTAAACCCTTTGATTAAAGTTTACCATTTTAATCAAAGTGATAACCAAATAATACAAGTCTGTTTATACGATCTATTTGTATCTGCTAATTATTGTTTTGCAAACACCTCTTAAAACAATAACTAGACTTTTATCATATTCCATGAACTCGGAGACCTGGACTAACTTCCAGTTCCTGAATATGTAAACTACAACTTTCCTTAGTTGCTGTGTAGATGAATGATTTCTACCTGAAATCAGGTTCCATTTGCAATGCTGGCAAATCTACTGGAATTCTATATTTAATCCAACACTTTTATTATTGATTTTAAAGTCAATTATGACTTTACTTTGTTTCAAGGGTCTTGAAACTTTTATCCTTTTGACTAGAAAGGTAAATTATATCTTATGAATTCTTATCCTATCTGGATTATAAATTCCGAGATATATCGAATCAATAATTGTATCTTTTATTCTTTATCTTAGACTAGATAGAGAATAAATTGGGCTCCCACTTACTTATATAAAAACTAACTATTACTCAAAATTTACCATTGACTTAGTCAAAACTTTGATTTGTCAATTCTATTTTAAGTAATAAACTTTGAGAATTTCTTTTATAAAACTTAACTGGATTCGATTAAATCCTAATTCCAAAACTTGGAATCTTTCTAGTTTTACAAATACTGTTATTAACGCCATCTGAGTTAATATCCTAAATTCTCCTTTTAAAACATTTGAATAATAAAACTTGATCAAACTTGATTAGTCAATAAAACTTAACTGGATTTGATTAAATCCTAATTCCAGAACTTGGAATCTTTCTAGTTTTATAAATACTGTTATTAACGCCATCTGAGTTAATAAAATTTGATCACAAAACTGTTATTCATAAATGTTTTATTCTCAAAACACATTCCTGTAGAATTTCGTGTGTTTTGATAGTTTTTATACAAATTACTTCAATTTAATAGATTTTTGAAGTAACTATAATAGGCAACAACTAGGATCATACGGATTTAAGAATACTAAGCACAATCAGATATTTCAATGTCAAGACAATAATTTTTGAAAATAAAACCATAAAATTATAAATCAAAAATATGATCATCCCAAAAACTGTTTAAAACATAAATCCAAAATTAACTGTTTTAAAAACATAAATCCAAAATGTCTTGACTTATATCGAAATTAACTTGTACTTTAAGATCCTCAGCAACTTCTGGGCACTTCACTTCTGACCTCCTGCAATAGTCATTTGCTCTAGGTATCAGTATACTTGTAAACCAACAAGTAAGAAGTGACAAATTAAAGCAATCATAAATTTCTGAGGTTTACATACCTGCTTCATGACGCTTAGGGCAGTTTTGCCTCCAGTGACCGACCTCATTGCATGTGAAGCAACGGTTCTCGGTCCTAGCTTTATTTGGCTTAACCTTCTTGCCCTTGCCCTTGCCTTTGCCTTTCTTGGGTGCACTCTGGATGGCCTGGACTGGTCCCTTTCCTTTGCTGGTGCTAGCATGCCCATTACTCTTTTTCACCCCTCCGTCTTTCACCATCAGGATGTCCTTGGTTTTGCCTTTGGTCCCCATATTCAATTCAGCTGTCTTAAGCATGGAGTGCAATTCTGCTATTGTTTTCTCCATGTTGTTCATGTTGTAATTGACCACAAATGGCTTGTAGTCGCCTGACAGTGAATTGAGTATAGTATCCGTTGCCAGCTGCAACGGAACTGGGTGACCAAGTCTCTCCAGATGATCCAAGTGCCTTTTCATTTTCATGACATGGTCACTTACTGATGTCCCTTTTATCATCTTGCACTCATTAAATGCTTTTGTGGCATCGTAACGTTCTGTACGAGCCTGGGTCTGGAACATGTCCCTCAGCTGGCGGATCATGTCATAAGCATTTGTATTTATGAGCCCTGCTTGCAGATCTGGGCTCATAGTTGCAAGCATCAGACAGGCGACATCAAGGAGATCATCCGAGTGCTTCTTGTGGGCATTTCTGGCAGCAGCCGGAGCATTTGCCGGAGGTGCCTCCCCAAGAGGCTCTTCAAGGACATACCATTTCCTCTCATGTCTGAGCACAATCATCAGATTGCGCTCCCAGTCGAGGAAATTAGAGCCGGTCAGCTTATCCTTCTCTAGGATAGAGCGGAGGGAAAGATTGTTAGTGCTGGTAACAGTGCTTGCCATCTACACAAATTAAAACTTTTGGTCTTTAGCAACTGTAAATAGATTAAATTCCAATAATTATCAATAAACCCTTAAATGATCAATTTATTGGACTAGGATCCTTATTTCATACGTCCTGATGTGCGTAATGTTCTTGCTCCACCAGACCCGTATTTATTTCGGTAGGTAAGGACTTTTACCAATCATGTCTAGCTGACATGACTCCTAGATCTTTTCGGGACCACGGCAACTACCTGTGCATGTTTTAGTCCCTCTAAGTGCTTTTTGGCCCGGTACCTCCCGGTGAACTTAATAGTACCAAAATAGATCTCACCATTTTGGGGACCTGATCACTATACTCTGGCCGGTACCACCCGGAGACAATTCGCAGAGTTATGTAACCCCTCCAGCTTCAGTTTGAACACGGACGTTGAATATGTGATCACTTACAACGCCTGTGTACTTTACGCCGAAGGTGCCCCTAGATGGGTTGCACTACTGATCTATGATTTTCGGGGTTTTGAAAAACTTTACTTCCAGGCTTTTTGAAAAACTGATTGTTATAAAGGCCACTGATGTTTTAAACTATCTGTTTCAAACATGCATGCAATTTTAAAACTAACTGTTCTAAAATCACTTGCTAATTAAAACTAACTGTTTTAATAGCACACCAAGTTGATTAAAACTAACTGTTTTTGTCAACTTGCCTTTTTATATAAAACAATCATCTATAGGTTTTAAAATAAAAACTATCGTTTTGAAAAGTTTGAAAAACTGGTAATTTTAAATACAAAACCTATATGTTTTTTTGTGATACAACCTAGTTTTAAAATAACCTTTCTATTTAAAACTACTAGCATGCAAGATATCACAAATAATCAATCAACCATGCAATTAAACAATAATTAATCACATAATAGCTAATTATAGTTTTTGCCAACGTTTGTTTCCTAGGGACCAATAATGACCTATTTCACTAAAAGCTTCAAAACTTGCGTAGCTCCCACTGGCCTCGCCATGTTTGTTAGAACTCCGGTAAGAGGAAGAATTTCAGTAACTCCCACTGGCCTCGCCATCCCGAAAGAATAAAAATATCTATCCTAAGGTCATTATTACATAAGGGGTTGTAAATGGCACGCAGGCCTCCCCGTGAATATGTCAAGGGTCTAGGTTGGCAAATACTATAATAGACATATATATATACTCAAACTGAAATGTATATATAGAACTCAAGCAATCACGCAATTATATATATATGCAATATAATAAAAGAAATATAGTAAAAACGAGAAATAAACCTGGATCCGTTAAAATTATCTTGTCTTAATTATCGCAAAAACTTGGTTTTAACTAATTTATAAAACAAACTGTTTTATAAATCGAAAACAATATTTTAGACTAAAATTAGTTTTATCTAATTTTAAAATACACTTTTATAAATAAAACTGATTAGCTAAAATAATTCCCTTTTATCCAAAAACATATCAAGCTCGTTTTATCGATCCAATTTTAAAAAATACTGGCCTTTGTGTTTTAATTAAATAGTAAAAACATAATATTAGGCCTATTTGAAAAACAGGTGAAAAATTTAATTTTTATAAAAGATTCATCAAACCGGAAAAACAATCCAACTGGTTTGAACAAATTTTATTAGATAAAAATTAAACAGAAATTAATTTTGGATAAGAAAACTTAAAACCAAACGATCCCTTTTGGGCCATAACTTGGTCCAAAGAACTGGGCTTTGGGCCTGATAACAGAACTTGACCCAAGAACAAAAAAAAAACCCTAATCGCCGTGTATCGTTTCGTGTTTCGCAAGCAATCATCACCAATTGTTATCGACTTGTAAACGATTGACGATGGCAACAACTGAGCCACTATCGTCATTGACAATGGCAACCACGGCCGCCATCGTTTTTTTTTTTGATGGTTTCAAATTCATTGATCGCCACCACCACAAACGGTGGTGTGGCTCTTAATCGGTTACCGCCGCTTCCCGTTAGTCATCAACCATAATCGCCACCATCACCACGAACGGTGGTGTGATGGTCGTTTCGACGATAGTAATAGTATCCACCACCACCATCGCCGCCTCCGCGGCTGTTTCATAACGTCACCACCACCGTCGCCGTTTCCGGCTTCGGTGGTTTGTCCAATCTATTGCCATTAACACTTGCGGCCGGCGATCGAATAGCCGTTGCCACCACCGTAACTGGTGGTCTGGCTTGGCGGTCGCGAAATCGCCGCCACCACCTCGCTGGTGGTCTGGCTTGGCGATCGCGAAATCGTCGCCTCCGTCACCACAAAGCGCTGCCACCACCACGCTGGTGGTGTAGCCATGGGAAACTCGCAATCCGGCCACAGCCAGGTGCGATGCGGGTTTCGATTGAGTTTCGCAGCCATCACCATTATCGTAGATAACCACCACCAACACGGTGGTTTTTGGTTACCGTGCAACCACCCGGCGATGACGACAGCAAAACAATGTCATCATCGCCACCATCGCGTGATCATAGTCAACTCGCCACCACCGAACTGGTGGCGCAGTTTCGATCTCTGGCGGTCACGGCCACCGTGGTGCGGCCTTGTTTTGGCCACGGTTTATCACCGCAAACACCGTTATCCATCACAATGGTCGTAATCGGCCTCGGTGGTTGATAACACCGCCATATAAATAAGGCTTATGGGTTAAGGAAAAGTTAAGCTTTCAATCAACTAAAAATCCAGTTCCATATTATAATTATCTCAAATCTTTTCCCTCTTTAATTACTGGAAAAGAATTTGCCTATGATAATTATATATATATATATATTTATCTAATATATATATATATTACTTATTAATTAACTATTATATATTTATTTTATCTAATAAATATATAATGTTCTAATTAATTAATAACCCTCCAACTTTGGGATTTCTGACTGAAATTACCCAACTGATTTATAATTCACTATTATAAATCCTAACTTCCCATTTCCGGGTTTCATTTAACTTATTCGATTTATAGGTCCTCACAGGTGTGACCCTCAAGTGTCTTGCAACATTGGATGTGTAATCACTTGGTTTGTCAATTCTGCACATAATCCCTAACACAAACCACATGGACGAAAATCGTAGTTTGAATCATGCCTAGCCAGATGCCCACACTTTTGACAAACCCTAATTAGACAATGCCACACCCTTTGATGCAAATACCTGTTGTCAGCATATATTAATCACGAGTTCACATATGAACTTGTTTGTCGTCTATTATCCGTGACTTATGGTTTTGATTTGGAGTATTATATATAGCCTATCCATGTTTGGAAATTGTTTTGAGTCAAAATCGACTCCATCACCAACCCGTTAATGACCCACCAACCTGTTTATGACCCTGCGAACCCATATAGTTAAACGGGTTACGTTGGGATCATATATGAGTTAAGCGTATATGGGTTAGGGTTTATCAAAACGACACGATTAATTAAATGGATCGTATCCAGTTTAAACTTGACCTGTTGCAACCAGCCAACCCAAATACGATACGATCGCCATCCCTAAGAAACTTACTGAACAAACGAGTTTTTATATCATTAAACCACTCCCACACAAAGTAATCTGTAACACACCAAATTAAATAAGTTACGAATCTCTTTTAATTTCCTTAAACTAAAATCATAAACCTAAAACAAAAACAAAAAAAATCAAATACTAGGATTTCAACTAAAATCAATTAGTAGAATGTTTACAGTAATCAATGGCGGATTTAAGCTTTTCGTCACGTTCTTCATGATTCATCTGACTGTAATAATTCGGCGACGGCATCCTCGCCGGCGGTTCCACAAATTCATCCTTCTTCATCTCCGATTCCGGCGAATCCAAACATCCAATTAAAACTCTTAATTTCATCGAAAAACATGAATTCCAGCCGCACACCTTCTGATGATGATTGTATCGTGGTGAATCAAGAAACTCCGGCGAAGAGTTAGCCGGAGGAGGTTGTTGCGGCGGTGGCGAGACGGTGGGCGGCGGCGGAGCCACGATGGTTTGTATCGGCGGAGGAGAATTCGGGGAAATGATGATATGCTCCATAAAAAGTAATTAATTGATTAAAATTAGATTGATTTTTGGATGAATTTTGAGTGTGATTTAAATTGCTAAAATTTGATTTTAATTTCCATATATGTAGATGATCATATTGTGGGAAACTTTGAATCTATACACAATATCTTATATAAAGTTTAGGTACATGTTTGAAAAAAATAGTTATGTACATTTAAGGTATAAACAAGTAGACCCGAATTAAATACTAGGTTAACAGAGTCGAGCTTAAAAAATAATATCAAGTTTGAGTTTCATTAATATTTTTAATGTTTTTTCTTTAGTTATCGCCTTATCGGGTTCGAGCTCGGAGCTCATTTATGAGTTCAAACTCTCAATTGATTAACTCGTTAATCAACTTAAGCTTGATAGTTTTATATATTTTTATACTACTATTAATAAATATATGAACATTTTTTGCTCGAAAAAAGCTATGTTTAAATGACTCTGGCTTGACTCAAAAAATTTAATTGAGTTTTCAAACAAGTTGAGTCAAACATCGGTATTATAAAGCTCAGCTCGTCAAGTTAAACAAGCTTTATTTTGTGTTCGAGATCAACTCAAGCTCGCATATTAAGCTCGAGCTCGAACCTGAGTAGCTCGTTTGAAACACCTCATTTCTCAAAAACACATTTTTGACACAAGTAACCTTGATTTAGCGAAAGCTTGTCGAACAATTCGTCATTTAAAACCTAAATTCGTAATATAACATTAAAACCAATTAACCAAAATCGTTATAAACTAGCCACTCAAGTTAAAAATCCAACTTTAAATAAAATATGGTCAATACTGTCAAGGTAAAACCGTTAACATTCGTAACCAACATATCCCAATAGAAAACAAATCCACTTTAACTGCTGAACTGCCTGACCACCGAAGCGTCATGCGGGTGCCTTTCCTTTGTCCTTAGACCACGTACCTGCCACTAAAAAAAATAAACAACAGCGGGGTAAACTTACGCTTAGTGAGCACACACCTAAACAACTTACCATCATGCATATATAACCATAATCATATGGTAATCACATACATGCAACATCATCCCCTTCTCTATGGCTCAATACCATCAAGGAAGAATAATGACATTGGTACTAGACCTCTTAATCCGTAATATCTTCCCTGGAGGTATTACTACCACCATAGGTACTATCATAATCATTTTCACATGCCAATACATCCACATAATCACACATGCATCATAATCACATACACATAACCATAGGTGATAAAGGTAGAGTACTCACCTGACAATATGTCAAATAATCAAACACTTTACAAAGTAATCAAGTCACCTCGTACCACCTATAAACACATACACACATGCATATCATATCCCGTCCCAAAATGGGTTTCTAACTCTAACCCGACCCTTTTTTCCGAAATGGCATAGCTACGCTAGTCCAATTTCTACCAAACTTCATCAAACATCATATTCCAACATCCATTAGGAGAGTATAAACAAGAAAACCCCAAACGAACGCATTTGCAAAAAGTGCAAAAAAACGAGACAGAGGTATCGGTGGTTTACCGGCGGGTTCCTACCCACGGTTTACCCGCCGATACCTGCAGACCACTTTCCAGCCACGGGTAATATCCCATTGAAGATGCACTGATATCTATAAGGCTATGCGTAGCCCCTCACTTGGGATCAAAGGTTTACAGGGCGAGCTCGGTGGGCTTCCAGCGGCATGGGTTACGCTTCCGGCGGGCTTTTGGAATTGGTTTTCCCAAACTCTCTTTCTCTCTCTCTTCTTTTCTTTTAATTGAAATATATATGTATTGGGTATTTGGTTTGATGGGTTGTGATACTTGATAGAGTGGGCTTGATGGCCTTATTATGGGTTTTTGGGTAAAGTTGATGTGGCGCTGCTGATGTAACAAAGTGGGCTTAGGGACTCAGTAGGTTGCGCTATTGATAGCCTAAGAAAAACTTAATACAAAAATTCTGAATTTAATTGTTTGAAGAAATTGACTAAAATAGCCGATCTTTCAACCTCCTATTCACTTTTTTGTCCATTTTAAGTTTAATTCCAAAACTAGTTTTCATTATGTAATTGTTTTGTGCATTTGCGTAAATCACAACTTTTTTTAATTAGTATTTGTGTAAAAAGTTATGCATTTGGCTGAAGAAATTGACCTGAAAATGTGATTAAAAAGGGAAGTGGAATGATAAGATTGACTATTTCTAGAAATCAAAATGTAATAATTTGTGAGTAATTTTTTAAATTTTAAGGTGTTCATCGTACATTGCAATGGACATTTCCCTCCAACGTCTGCGAATACCAATATGAAGTTAAACAACACAGTTTTAGTTATTATGAATTCTAAAAGGGTTTTGCATATTTTTCCTATCACTTAATGACTTACACTTCCGTTCAGAAAGCTACTATCATTTAAAAGGTGGCACAAAACTTTCTAAGTTGAATAAGACAGAGTAGATCATCAGTTTTGGATACCGGCATGCAAAGGTTTATCACTTAGCACCACTCGCCTTAACGTTGTGTTCTCGAATATGGATAGAAAAGAAACGAATTGGATTGAAAAGAAATAACGAGAAAAAAAAGTAAATGAAAATATATTTTTCATTTATGTTCTCGAAAAAGAAGAAAAAAAAGAAAGATTTTTTTTCTTAATGTTCTTGAACAGGATAAAAAAATATGTCAATTTTATAAATATACCTTTAGAAATATATCTCTCTTATAATGAAAAGGTTGATTGATTTTGAAATTTTAATAACTTCAATAACTTTTGTAATTAATTTTCGTTTCCTTTTCTTATTTTTGGAATGAAACTTATCATTATTTTCTTCCGTTTTCATTCCTTTCTCTCCTAAAAAAGTTTCAAGAATGCACGCCTTTTTTACTTTCCTTCTTTTCCTTTTCTTTCATTTCCTTCATTAAATGCAGGGATGGACCTGTATTAGTGGCGACGGTGGCACGTGCCACCGTATCGTTCCTCCGTCGCAGTGTAAAGGTCGTGAAAGTGCAACCGTATTAATTTGTTGTGTGCCACCATATGAATTTTAAAACTGCAATAAAGACACAAATGCTTTGTGGCTGAGTTGGTTAGCTCCTTGCATTTTAAAGATAAGGTCATGGGTTTAAATCTTGTTTGACTCATTTTTATTAGTTTTTAGCTTTGACATCATATTTATTATGAATCTTAAAAAATGTAATAGCAAAAATTGAACAAGAGACTTTTCATTTAAAATCCGATGAAGCCAACCACTAAATCAATATTTGATTTAATAAAAAATATTTTCATAAAAGTTCCTAATGGTTAAATGGTGCCACCGTTAAAAAAATTCTCTAGGTCCGTCCCTGATTAAATGAGTTTCGAGAATATAGCGTAATGACTTTAGACAAACGGAAAAGGTCGTGAAAGGTTATGTGATATAAAGCACTTTTTAAGCAATATCATATATGTCTATTATCACAAAATTAAAAATTGCAGTGCAAAATGTTGTGGGTGCATTTTGTATCTAAAGTCCTATGTTATAAAAGATTAACATGATGACTTAATTACATACGGGATTAATCACATCCAACAAAATTACAGAAGATATTTGTTGTTTCTTTGAGAAACACATCATATGCTTGTTGATAAGCCAACCCTTGGTGGTGGTTACGTAATGTGTTTCTATACGTGACTTAGTTATTTTTGTTTTATGAGATAATATGTGGTTCAATTATTGACAAATGTAATTAGAGTTTGAATATTATATATGTATGACTTAATTATGATCTAACAAATGAGCTTATAAATAAATATGATAAATGTGAACTTAGTTGTCGTTTGTTGTCTAAGAGACCTGAAGTCTAAATTCTAAATTCAAGGCTAAAAATAAGAGACGGGCGGTGCACCTCTTAAAATTTCAAAGGACGATAGGAGGTTTTCAGGCAATTTCTTAAAAATAAAATAAACACTTTTAATTTTCGACTTAAGAGGTTTTAAGAGACAACTTATAAAAAACAAACGGCCCTTTGTCAAATATTCTTTGTGAGCATGACAGAGTCAGCAAGGAAAATGGTTGAAGGATAAAGCATAAAGTTGACCTAACAATTTTTTGTATTAGCTACAAATATTCAGCCTAATGCTAAGTTCCTAATTTAATATTTTGTTGTCCCTTAGCATCGGTGGTGACATGATGTTGCTATATATGGATTTTTGTTTATTGATTCAGTGCAAAAAATTACAGGTTTCTAATGTTTATATAAATGCTGATATATCACTCATTCAACTGTAGATGTAGAAAGCTCAAAGAAAATCGATTCTCTCATATAAGCCAATTTGGTTTACAAGCCACAAAACAGAAAGGAGTAGGGCTGTAAACGAATCGAACGTTCGGTGAACCGTTCGTGAACTGTTCGATGGGAAGTTCGTTTATGTTTGTTTATTTAATAAACGAACGAATATGAACAAGTTTTTTTTGTTCGTTTAGTTAAACGAACGAACATGAACAAATGCACCGTTCGTTCATTTACGTTCGTGAACGTTCGTTCATTTACCTTCGTGACCGTTTGCTCATTTACGTTCGTTTATGTTCGTTTGTATTAAAATATTAAATACTTATTTATCTAAGCTACATTAAATTCTTTTGGTTCTATATTAAGTTTAAAAGAAATGCACCTCCTAATTAAGTTAATGAAATGACAAGTAAGCTTGTTCGTTTATGTTCATTTACTTTTGTTCTTTTATGTTCGTTTACGCTTGTTCGTTTAACTTTTATGTTCATTTAACTTTTACGTCCGTTTGTTTATGTTCAATTAGCATCTTGAACGAACGAACATGAACGAACATGAACACACCAAATACCTAAACGGACACGAGCACAAAATTTTTTGTTCGTTTACGGTTTGTGTTCGTTCATTTGTTCGGTTAAGTTAAATGAACGAACACGAACAAGCCTCCGTTCGTGTTCGTTCGGTTCATTTACAACCCTAGAAAGGAGTATTTGTAGTCCTACTCTTTGATCATATATGATTGGATTGTTTTTATTAGTTGATTATTCAAACCTCATTTAATTTTTAAAATCATGTTTTTAGAAGGTCTCTTGGGTCGATTTTCTTACCGATTGATTGTTTGAACATGCGAGAAAAGTACTAAAAACTTATGTCACAATATATTTAATAGAATGGTATTTTCCACTATCATAGAGTTAATCTCTTACCCGTTGAAACAAGATATGAACAAATTCGTTTTGGCTTGAAGCTAGTCATTAAAACCCATGTCCATGTCATAACAGGATGTATTAGGTAAACGTTAATTAATTCTACTTTTGTGTTGGATTTGATCCAAAAGTTCGCTTTTTTTGCTATTTAAAAAACACAAATATTGCGGTTTTCCCCCATATAATGATTTCTCATTGAACGCTCGGTACATGTTTATATCGTCATTTTAGTTAAACAAAACACGAAAGTAAACTTGCTCCGACTTTTTTGTAACCTTGAACCTTACGTGCACCCACTTTTGGGGCTTTTTGGATGATATCAACATGTTATTAAATGTGTTTGAAGTGACTCATTTATGAATTGAAGTTACTGTACAAAATACAAACACTTAAAACACTATACCAACGTAAATTTGATGTTCGGTTTTGCTTAAGCTGAGTTATGTAACAATAAATTATTTGCATCTATGGGCATACTGTAACCAAAAATTAAATTGGCACATTGATTCGATAGATACTCGTTTAATTGCAATGTATATAGAGTTAGGACATGAATAAATTGCAAGATGCATCTCACGAAAAGCTATGTCAATAGTAGTGAATGACTTGGCAAGGTTTATTATTTCGATATTGTAATCTCACTTAGTGTTATATGATAGTTTGTCACGACATGATATTTTCATATGAACATCTCCAAAAGCTTTTTTTTTTTTTTTTTTTTTTTTTTTTTTTTTTTTATAATTTTCTTAAAATAGATAACCTAAATTTCAAACATCTAACAAAAAGTTACATTTACTTCCAATTCCAACCCATTCTTTTTTAAAGAATTTCAACAACAATTATATTATTAAAATATGAGTTAAATGTAAATTGGTCCTTTTGATTTACAAAAGTTTAACGAGTAAGGTCCTTCAATAGAGTTTTTGACGATCAAAATCCCTCTACTTTTATTTTTATAACAAATAGGGTCCCTGCTGTTATTAACATTAAATAAAATATCTTTTAATAAGGGGTAGTTTCAAACATTCATCTTTTACTTATCTCTACCTACTAAAGAATGCTAGTTTATAACACACTAGGTTTAATCCTGTGTAATACACGGAGTGATTTAATTAAAAAAAGTCATATGAGAAAACTAATATTACAAATATGATTTGTTTAATTTAAATTATTTAGTATATTTAATTTACGTTTAATAATACTATTATAAGCGTTCTAAATTTACTTGTAGTGTTAAAATTAAATTATATGCATTAAATCAAGTCGTAGGTTTTTTGTACAATTTGTTTAACAATTTGTAATGGTCCGTAATGAAAGGAAGGAGGTAATTTAAAAATAAAGATAAGATAAGTTTGTTATATTTAATAGACAAAATATGTGGATTCATATTTAGGGGTAATTTCATGTATGCCCTTAATAAAACTTAAAATATCATATTTGTCCAACTTAAATAATAAATATCATATATACCCTTATTAACCTATCAAAATATCAAATTTGCCCAAATAGTCATTTTTTTTTCAATTTTTAATTATAAAAAACAAACAAATAACTATTTTACCCCTTTCTATTAAGATTCAAAACATCATATTTGACCAACTTAAACTACATATACCATATATACCCTTTATTAATCTATGAAAATATCATATCCATTGAATGATTTTTATTTGAACCGCAACACCACTTTTATTAACCAATACCGACCAAAACATTCATACACTTAATAGAAATAGACCAGCAAAAGCTACCCACCCAGAAACAGAGAATAAAAAAACCAAAAACCAATTAAGCTAAACACAGGAACTACACAGCGCAGGACCACCCGAAAACGCCATCTGAAGTCTGAACACTAACCCGAAGACTGCATTGCGGACAGAACTCAACCAGCTATTGAGCTGAACCGGAATAGCCGGCAATGAAGAGCCGAGGCTTGGGTTAACGAGGAGTAAACCAACCCAGGACACTACCTCGCCGAAACTCAAACCTGAACCAACAGCCCAAAACTTGAACCTGACCCAGGATCCTCTGCTCTGCAGAACACCGAACCAACGTCGAACTGAACATTAAAATGAACCCGATACAACCCGAACTGGATAGTAAGACAATCCACTTACGAGCAAAACGGATCATTTAGCCAGACGGCCATATCCACCTTAAACGGATCATTTAGCCTGAATGTAGTGGCGGCACCGGCAGTGTCCCTGCTGGCGGTAGCGGTGCTGGTGTTTGATATGGATATGGTTGAGGATATGAAGCTGAATTTGGAGGTGGATATTGTGGATAATTTGAAGGCGGTGGATATGGTGCAGAATTTGGATGGTAACCATATGGAGGGTAAGGATTATATTGAGATGAATTATTATAATTATTCTCCATTCAACACCTCTATATTTGTATGTATATAAATATATACAGTTCTTCAACTATGAATTGCGATAATGGCGTGTAGAATTAACCAACTGAAATTATATTGAATTCATTATGGATTTCCTGGAACCAGCTTAGAATCTGAAATTTTTTGGGTGTAAAACGTATAAAATTCAACACGATTTGATGTTGATATTGTTGATTTCTTCTGAAATCAATGAATTCAAGAAATTTAAATTAAAATTTTGGGGAAACCTCATTTCTTCTCCAACACGATTGTATTTCAATTTGACATTGTGTTCTATAAACAAATATGGAAAAGTCCAACGACACAGAAGCTGGCGTCCGACGAGAATCCGACGGCATAGAAGCCGACGTCCGACGTGAAGTCCGACGGCACAGAAGTCGGCGTCCGGCGAGAATCCGACCACGTAGAAGTCGGCGTCCGGTAAGAAGTCGTCGGTATGCAAAACGTCGCTCAATGTCGGACAAGAGAAGGTTAATTACCATAACTAAAAAGTAATTAATTAGTCTAGAGGGGCAATTATGTCAAACCATTACATATTAGAATTTTTAATAATTAAAAATGATTAAAAAATTTTAAAAAATAGTGATTTGGGTAAATTTGATATTTTGATAGGTTAATAAGAGTATATATGATATTTGTAATTTAAGTTGGGTAAATATGATATTTTAAGGCTTATTAAGGGTATATATGAAATTACCCCTTATATTTAATAGACAAAATACACGTGGTATGAGTCATGACATGTGTCGACAAATGACACATAAACATAAATGAATTGAAAAGATAAAAGCATGTGTCAACAAATTGATATATTAGCGTTAACGAATTGATAAGGTAAAAGCGTATAGGTACATGTTTGGGCGAAAAAAATCAGAAACTGGCTCACCAAAGCAGGACATGTGGCATATAGTTAATCTTTTATTATATATAGATTTGACCCCTCTTTAAATTTAAATAAAAAGTTTATAGCAAATTGGGTACTTATAGTTTACAAAAATTAACGAGTAACGTCCATCAAAATGTCAAAACATGTTTGTATCTAATTTTCCTAAATGTAACATGGTAAATTATTCATAACGTTTATTATTATAAAAAGTTTTATATTTTAGTACACAATTATTTTATTATCTAATTACTTGAGAAATATAATTTTATTTTTTAGTAATTTAACCAGTAACATCTATGAAAAATATCAATATAAAACATAATTTCTGTATTGTATGCTCTTATTATTTTATAATTAAATTTGTAATTCCTTGGTTTATTTCTTACAAATTTAACGTTAATATTGTAATAAACATATAATATAAACTACATTGAAAATGTCTAGTAACTAGTTATCAAGAGTCTGGGTTTTGTCCCGACTAGTTATTAAGAGTCTGGGTTTTATCCCGGATTATAAAGTGTGATAAATTTTGTCATAGGTGGTAAGATGGATTTATAGGAGGGAAAAGTCCAAAAAAATCCAACAAACTATTCCATGTTAAATGGTTAAGTCCTTAAACAATTTTTTGAACAAAAAAATCATTAAACTTTCTCATTTTGAACGATTAAGTCACTAAACTATTCTTTTGAATGAAAAAATCATTAAACTTTTTTCTTTTGAATGATTAAGTCCTCGAACAATTTCTTTTCGATAAATAAACCATTAAACTTTCAAAATTTGGCTACTTACCCTCTTTTAATAAAAATAAAATATTAAACGTAACCGACTATGAAGATTTTAAAGGTAAAATATAACTATGTTAGTTTAGTTTAAACAAATATAAGTAGCAAATTTTTAAAAATTCAACGACTTATTTTGTTGAAAAAAATGTTTAGGGACTTAATCATTCAAAATGAAAAAGTTTAATGGTTTTTTCATTCAAAAGAATAATTTAGTGACTTAATCATTCAAAATAAGAAAGTTTAATGGTTTTTTTGTTCAAAAAAATTGTTTAAGAACTTAACCATTCAAAATGGAATAGTTCGTTGGGTTTTTCTGGACTTTTCCCTTTATAGGAACCATAAGTTCGTATATATGTTGTCATACTAAATATTACTATAACGGACTTCATGCATTGTGGTAGATGTTTACCTATATGCTTATAATAAAAAAGGTATATAGTGCAACTTGTGTCTATTTTACGTTGTCGTTATATTTAAGTAAAAAAATATACAATTGATTTAAAAGGGTATGATGGTCATTTTGTCCTTTCATTTAAGGGATTAATGGATGATCGTTAACATGAGAGGCAAAATCCATAACAAATTGCATACTTAGAGGTTTATTTTGTAATAAATGAATTTTAAGAATCAAATCAGTAACATTTGACAAACCTTAGGGACCAAAACTTTGGAAAAATATCATTTAATTATCAATAGTTAAATGAAATTATTTGATTATTTTCTTGATTGAAGTTATAATAGTTAATAACTAACCAATAAAACAAAATGTATTGATAAAATAGATAAATTTTTCAAAAAAAACAAAATATGATCTACCAAGGTTGAGATCCTGATCTCAACGTTGAGATGGCGACAGCCGACATGGATGAATGATCCCTACAACTCGTGTAAATTCTGTTGGTGGCTGTGGATGTTCAATCAAATTCGTTGGCTCGGAACGGCCGGCATTTGGGTATGTTTACAACTCGTCAATTGTACCTATACCTGCGTTTCTTAACATCACTGGCTCTGTTTTGTTGTCTTGAAAGCACCAGTTCTGTCTAGGTCTCAGTTGGTTTTTTCTCTAGTAGGTTCGGTTAGTTCGTTTGGTTGGCGTGGTTCCGTTGTTGTTTTCTTTGGTTGGATTGTCCCCTGTTTTTCTGTTTGGGCTGCTATTTATCCTTTGTGTCTGTTGTTCCTTGTTGGTGTACTTGGTATTGTTTGATTTTAATAAATTTTATGGCGGTTAAAAAAATAAATATAGAATGATCTACCATAAGGATACAATATGTAATTAAATCAACCGCTTTTTGGATGGGTTAACCACTAAGTTTAATAAAGTTGGATGGAGGGATGAAATTAGAATGAAAATAAAAGTATAAGAATGGAAAGGAAGTTTTTAAACATCAATGACTAAAAATGTCAAAAGTATCAAAGCATAGGGACCAAAATTGTAATTAAATTTATTATTTTATTAATATTTACTCTTCCCTGATAATTGTAGGGATAGGTAATGAAAATAAAAAAGAGGCCATTATTGTACTTGATATTTTATTTATAAACAAAATACTAAAATTTAGCAAAAAATAAACTTTGTACTCTCAATTAATTAAGTAGCTTATAGAACAGTTATGTCTATTATAATATAAAATTATTTATCTATACTATATATAAGATTCTTAATCAGTTATTTTAAGCAAAACTGTTTTTCACCAATATTACAACTTTTAATACCCTTAGCACAACTATGTAATGCATCAATTAGAAACTCCTCCCATCCATGTCTTCAATTTCAATTCATATTTCAATTGATAACTTACACTCTATATCCCTATAGTTACTTAATTAAATTACTTTTACCCCCTCACTTTTTCATTTTTCATTTTACACCCTTATTATATTAACATAAATAATGTAAATTGCGTAAAATGTATTAAAATTTTTATTTATATTTTTAACAAATTATATCATTATAATCGTCTCGAAAATATCTTCAAAATGAGTCCAATATCGAATATTTTTAGATTTTAATCATATTATTAAATATTAAAAATACATATGAATTAATTTGTTCATATATTTTTACATTAATGGTAAATTGTTTATAAATTTGGAAGTTACAGTTAATACCCTTATGATTAGTCATTTAGTTTACTATTAATCCTCTATTTTTTCATGTGTCATTTTAAATCTTTATCATATTAAGATAAATAATCATATATGAACAAAAATATGTTAAAAAAAATCTTAAATGTTATTTTTCACATGGGTCAAAAAATAATGATCAATTAGAATTTTAAATGTTTTGTGCGGCATCGCGCACGGGCAATTTCTAGTAATAGTAAATGATACGAATGATTTACTATATAAGCATGTTTTATATTTATAAAAATTGGTTATAACTTATGAAAGTACTGTTAACGACTAACACTATTTTTTACACTAAATGTCAAAAGTAGTGTAAGATAGTATTATTAGTAAATTTTCTCCTGGGTTTGAACCCCGTGGAAAGCATGTGGCAATATCCAGATCATGAGCCTGCCACTTAATGGTACCCTTAATTATGTTGGGTTGTTGCCGGCGGGGATTAGTCGGGCGCCCTTGTGAGCCCAGATGTGTGCCCTTGGAAATTTTTGAAGTTGGCAAGTGATGCGGTAATTATTGTATATAAAAAGCGAAACAAGTTTTAACCTCTAATGCCTAGCCACTGTCTTACCACATTCACAGGCAAGCGTACCTGATCGTGAGTAATATAGTGTAGGAAAGTCCAGGTATCGTTCTTACCACTGGGAACGGTTAAGCTAGATGTCAACTAAAGTTATAATTAATTAATCTAGAAAATTGGGGGTTTTGCTTTTGGAAAAGTATTTTGAAAGATAAGATTAAAAACAATTAAACAACTAATAATCCTAACCAAGAAGTTGGAAAACTAATAATCAAACAAACATTAGAGACAATTGTGTTCATCATGATAATTTAAGATTAACTTTTCAGATGGTTATCAAAGACATAGATTTAATGGTTATTGTAAGAATTTAAGCCAAAACACCCTAACATGCGTATCTGAGGTTGTCAACCAGGTTAGTCTCCCGGCCCAAATACAGGGACTTGGTTGTCAATCAAGTCTAGTAAAAGTCACCCTAATCAATGCTAAGTCGTGGGACCCTACAATCTAGTCTACTCTTGGTTCGAGCAAACTACTTACCACGTCTCCCTGTGTCACTGGATTGAAAGGTAAGAGAGGCAGAAATCACATAAAATAATTCCAACCAACGACTTCAAGTTGCCACAGTTAGAACATCAAAATAGGAACCAACAGATAAACATTCAATAAACCATAAATCTAATTATTAAATTAGAACCAAAACTCAAATCATCTTTCAAAGTAATCACACCATAATGTAAAACAACGAGAAATCAACACATAGACATGTCAATTATAAATGAAAAACCAAACCAACTAAAGACCGGTAGATTTGGCGTGACATCTTCTCGAATCGTCTCCTCCGAATGTCGATCATCGAGCCTCCATCTTCTCGGGTTGGAAACCCTAAGCGGCTCCCAACATCTAACCTAATCTGAGTGCTGGTGAATGAATTGAATTAATTCTGGATGCCCTAACTGAATGACCCAAAGGCTGTATTTAAAGGACCCCGTCAGACCCGTTTTCGCGTTCGCGAGTGACGAACAAACCCTAACTTTCTGGAAGCTTCCGAGTGAGAAAAGTCAAACTTCGCGGCGCGAGCCTTGCTGAAGATCACATAAGGAGTGAGCCTTGCTTCGCGGCGCGAGCTGAATCCTTCGCGGCATGAGCAGTGCAAAATCAGCTTCCGAGATCTTCCAAAATATTCTTCTTGCCTTATCTGCTGAAGATCCGTCTTTTGGAGGAAGTTATCTGTCTTCGGGAGCAAGCAAACCGTCTTAGGAGCCAAGAAAAGTCCAATTTTCCAAAGTTTGCACAAGAGTCTCCTTTTTGACGCTTTTCACCCTCTTTTTATACTTTTACGCACAAGCACCTCCAAAACCTACAAAATTAGGATTTACACCTTTTTAAGTCAAAAGTATCGAAAATACTCTCAAATTAAAGATAAAAGTGGGGAACTGATGCAAGTAAAACATGTATAATTTTGGCGTTATCAAAATTCCCACACTTAAGATTTGCTTGTCCTCAAGCAAACATCTGATAAAATAAGAAGAATAACGACAAAATTATCCTCAACCCATGATCATGCTTTGAAAGAACAAGGATAATCACAAGAAATCAAGCATAATTCAGACACCAATCAGAGCTTCACAAGTCATCAAAGTCATGCTCAACCTTTTACCCTCACAAAGTATGTATCAAGTGTATCTCTCAAGGGGTAATATGTTATATATAGTGATCACACTGATACTCGACATCTTACCAACGCATATGCTTGTCACCAAATCTCATCTCCACCACTGAAAAGTTGTCAACCGTCAAGATGACTTTAAGGTTGTAATGTTAGGCTAAGGGTTAAGGGTAGGATAAAGGATATATATAAGTGACTAAGGGTTGTAGCAAAAACCTGAAAACCAATCAGTTCAAGATCCAAATTAATCATCTGACTTTTTAAGGTTTTTAGAGCTCAGGATTTCTATCACTTTCACTTTTTATATCGGCCTAAGCATATTGCTTATTTGTGGCTCGATATTTTTCAAACTTTTCCGCTCATCGACTCTTTTGATTTTTCTTTTCTTTTTGAGTCGTTTTCTCTTTTCGACATTTCTCTTTTTTTCTTTTCTTTTCTTTTCTTTCTTTTTCAAGCTCTATAATTTTTTTCTTGAGTAGCAACTATGTTGCTTTTTACTCTTTTTTTTTCTCTCTCTTTTTCATAATCCCTTTCTCTATTTGTCAGATTCATAAAATGGACCAAAAACATGAAAAGCTTCCAAATTTAAGCTACGACCAAAAGATAAATAAAAAGAAATGGCTAAAGGATAAATGATAGTGGGTTAAGAAATAAAAAGGCTAAGGCTTCAAAAGGGATTACAAGGGATAAAGTACTAAAGATGAGTACTTTCACAAAATAGGCTAGGCAAATCAGATAACCTTATAATGAGATTATCTGAGGAAGGCTAAGTGGGTTGAAACGAAGGCCTCTATCAGTGCAATGGTGACATACTTTCCTTATGTGGTCTCGACAAGCATTCAAAGTGACAAGTTCTACTTGGTTCAAAGTCGGTATCCTCACATAAATGAACAAAATATATACAATAAAGGCTCAATCTCTCATGGAAAGGGTAAGGATCACTCATGGCAATTAACATACACATGACTTTTTCAAACTCATAAAAACTCCAAAAAATGTCATCCTATATGCAAGACTCTTTTGACTTCCACAAATTTTTTGAAAAGATCATGGATTTCGAAAAAATTTATGCCATATAATTCAAATAAAATCAGATAAGCAATTAAGCACAATAAGGACAAACAAGCGAAAGTTTACTTAACCCCCCTTCCCACACTTAAAAATTGCAGTGTCCTCAATGCAATAATAGTTAAAGCATGTATGCGGAAAGGTAAAAAGATAAAGAACGAATACTGCCTGGGTTAAGGAAAACTGAAGCTCCGACGAACTACTGAAATCCAATATCGTACAATTGATTCGAGGGTCTACACACCAAATCTGAAAAACTAAAAACAAAAACAAACAAACTAAAAAGAAAAAATAAAAATAAAAAGATAGATAGTACGGTACAACCAAATCGAATCAATAATATTCAAACAAATCATCGAACCAAATAAACAATGGGGTCCACGGAATTGGTCCCACCACTGATCATAACTCTCGTAACCTGGAGGATTCGGGTCCTGTGGGTGCCACACATTATACTGCGGTGGTGCTGATGGTCGGAACTCAGGGTTTGTGAAGAAATCCATCAATGACTGGTTCTGCCAGCCAAGCGTTCTATGAATCTGAACATCGTGATAGTGCGTACATGACGAGTGATAACACCAAAATTATACATGTTTTGGTTGCACGTAATCGTATGACTTTACCCCATTTCTCACCCGTTTATGATCATTTCATGCACTAAATGAGCTTTTTATTGATTGTGAAGGATTTGGAGGCCGTAGAACGGAAAAGTACGGAAAAAAGGCGAGAAAACGTGAAAAATGCACAAAGTCAACACAGAAGACACTTGGCGATCGCGAAGTTCCATATTTGGCGCCGCCAAGTTCGACTGAAGTACAGATTAGGGTTAAACTAAGTGTTTGGCGTCGCCAAGTGGGCAGTTTGGCGATCGCCAGATGGTCCCTGGTCGTTTTTCTGTAAATACCAGCCTCCTCCTTCAGTTCTGGAGAGGAGTTTTGAAGTGCGATACACGAGGGGAATACAGAGGAACGAGAGTGAGAGTACGAAAGGTGCCGATACGCTGCGGAAGTCGATCTCTGATCATCTATCGTTGTACTGTCGGTATCATGTCGATGTCTACTCTTGTTTATGTTGTTGTTTCCAATATGAGTGAGTAGTCAATTAGTAGTGCTTGTCATGATAGATGAACCTTTGTCGATGATAATTTGCAATTAATGTTTATTGGTTTGTTTTTGATTAATTGAATGTCGTTTATGGTTCTTTCTTGATTATTGTTGTTGTGGTGATTTGAAATCACTTAGTTGGGTGTATTTGTTAGACCAAAAACAGATAGACTCCGAAAGGATAATCAACCTACCTTAGCCTGACTTGGACCATAGAGTTATGTTAAGGGGCTACTTTGACCAATAAGTGACCGATAGTAAAAGAGCCATTGCAATACTGATTGGGAAGGGTTTACCGATTCTGAATTGTGGACCAAACGATTTAGGATTGGAATTAGGAGGACCATATCCTAGTTCATAGCCATAAATTGCACATGTTAGGGTGTCCTAGACTTAAATTCCTACAATAGTCAAAACAACCAAACCTTCGATTTATTCATGTCATCCATATTGGGGATTCGTATTATCATGATAAGTACTGCTGTTTTTCCCTTATTATAATCTTAAATCATTATTTCAATCGCTTTCTTAGTTTTTACTTTGTTAATTATCTTTTTCAGTATTCAAACCGTTTTCATACAAAACCCCCCTTTTAGATTAATTAAACCGATTTAGGCTTTAGTCTACGATAACTTGACCGTTCCCAGTGGTAGATACGATACCTGGACTTTCCTACACTATATTACTCATGATCAGGTACGCTTGCCTGTATATGTGGTAAGACGGTGGCTAGGCATTAGAGGTTAAAACTTGTTACGCTTTTTATATACGATAATTACCGCATCAAGTTTTTGGCGCCGTTGCCGGGGAACGGTAGTTGTTAGATTTTAGTCTAATTAGTTTTGTTAATCGATCCTTGCGAGGGATTCTTTCCCTTGCAAGTTTTTCGCTTTCTAGTTTAATTAATTAGTTTTAGTTTTATCTTTATTTTATTTTATCTCTTTGTTTCCCGCAAGTTGCAGTAATCGTTTGTTGAGTGTTAGAATGGCAGCCGATCAATCCATAGCACAGTTTTCCCCGAGATTCACAACCGAGAAAGTGGAGAATGCAAAGCCAATGCTCATGATAACCGGAGAACCATCGAAAAAGAAATGGATGGACATCTACACCAAGAAGTACGTGGAGACCGAGAGTGAAAGTGAGCCCGACTATGCCACGGATTACGATTCGGAGGGGTTCACCGTTTCTTTCGAACACCTACGACTCAAGGTTCCCGAAGCTTCAAGTGAGGATGAAGATGAGGAAGATGGAAAGCAAGGCGGATACGCGGAATTCGTGATCCCGAAGAAAGAAGATAAAGGCAAAGAAAAAGAGAAAGAAAAGGAGAAAGCACCGGAAGATGATCTCATCTACATCGCACCAATCAAGCATGATCCAGGGAGTTACAACTTACCTATTTCTTGTCATAAATTTAGTGGTCTTGCTTTGGTTGATTCAGGTGCCGCTCTTAATATGATGCCTGTTTGCTATTGCAGGAAAATGGGAGTCAAGAGGATTGTGCCAACGAACTATCAATACCGGGGAGTGAACGGTTATATGACAACACCGTTAGGAATAGCGGAAGGAGTCCCAATTCGTATTGGAAAATTTGTGTACTATACGGACTTCGTCATAGCTAACCTTCCACAAAACACGGAGATCCCGATAATCCTCGGGAGATCTTTCTTGCACACCGCTTAAGTAAATACCGATATGCGCAAACAAGTCACGAGCCTAGGCTATGGAGACAATCGGATTTACTTTGATCCTAACGGAGAGCCGGTGAGACACCTCGATGAACCTTATGACGATCCTTCTCTGGCCTACACCAAAAACATGAACCGTCCGCCACTCCCGCATGAGCTTGGAAAGAAAACAGAGGACTATTCAAACCCGATGCATCAAAAAGATCAAAAACCCAAAGAACCGGGATCCTCCAAGAAAGATCACAGAAGGAAGAAGGGCTCGTCATCCCGACGTGCCAAGAAATGAGCCGAAAGTGGGGTCGAGCTCTAGACCCGTCCAAAAATGAAGCGCTTCTCGGGAGGCAACCCGAGCTTTTTGATTTTCTTTCGTTTTTAGTGATTTTTGTGTGTGTTTTTATTAATGTTTTCATTTGATATTGCTTAGGTCACCATACGGAGGGGATAGAAACCAGATTCGAGCGAAATCGGAACGCGATGCAAAATTTCACAAGTTGGAAACAGTAGCCATTTGGCGATCGCCAGATCCCAATTCTGGCGATGCCAAGTGAGTAAGCCACGGGTCAGGTAAAATTTTTCGAACTTGGCAACGCGAAGAAGGCCGTTTGGCGACGCGAAACTTTTGAAAAATCAAGGTTTGCTGATTTTGACCTGTTTGGCGACCGCGAAACCCATGGTTTCGCGACGCGAAGTCGGGACAGAAGGGTTTTTAAACCTTCTTTTTCCCACTTTTCACAAACACACAAACCTAATTCCTCTTAGGCGCCGCCAAACCTTCTCACGTTCTTGCGAAATTCGACTTTCTTAAGCTTCAATTTCATCTTCCAACATGAACAAGGTACGTTTCCTAACTTTGATTTCGTAAGGATTGCTCGATTTGGTAATTGGAGATCTTGTTTTGGGTAGCAATGGTGTTTCTTTGTTTGAATGAAATTGACATGGTTCTTGATACACCATTGATGATTTAGAGCTTATAGATGAATGCATGCCCTATATTATGATTGAAATCTTGTTTCTAGCATGCTATTTGATTATTGAATCTAGTGATTGTGGTTAAATGATAAGTGTGAGGATTTTGAGAAAACCAAAATCCCCCATTCTTTCTTGCTAGCTAGATTGGTTTGAAATTGTGATTGAACTAAAAGTTCAAGTGTGGGGATGTTCCACATCCCCATTGTTCTTGTTTGTTATGCATATATGATTGTGATGCTTGAACTTGTTAGACGTATAGGTTTTTGTCTCGTTGGAACTTTGAATGTGAATAAACCTTGTCTTGCACTTATTGGATTGAAACCTTTCTAAGACAATGGTATTTTGATTTTGTAGAGACAAAAGACCCGCGCATCTAAGACTGCCGCCGCAATCAACTTTCATGCACCGGATGGAAGTCATGTTTTCACCTCGTTCACGAACGACCCAACGTTGAATGCTCGAAAGAAGGAGGAGTTACGGGACATCGTTAACCGACTTCTCCCCCGCCAAATTCTCATGCCGAAATGAGTCGATTGGGATCTTCTTCGATCGATGCATGTCGAGAACGACATCAAAGCGATTCTTGAAAAGCACGCATACGAGGAGGATGGCAATGAGTACTACATTTGCCATGCATGGGAGCGAGTTTTCGATATCGCCGAGACCCTTTACCGAGAGCTTATCGTGGAGTTTGTGGCCACGTTTCGTTTCGATGCGATCAAGGCTCTTTCGGAATTTCACCAATCGTGTATGACTTTCCGACTTGGTGGCGTTTGGAGATCTCTTTCTTTGGTTGAATTTGCTCTTGCCTTGGGGATATATACCCAATTGGACGTTGATGCTCCTGGATTCGAGGAGTACATGTGGGCGACCGCAAAGAGACCCGACGATTTTGATCCGCGTTTAGCTTGGTCGATTTTGGGTGATGGTGATTATCATGGCAACCTCAAGGTAAAAGGTTTTCTTGCTTCATCGGATAGACTTCTACACCGCATGCTCATTCAAGCGGTAAATGCTTGATCTTCGAGTGAGGAGAAAGTGACCGTGCAAGATTTGTGGCTTCTCGAGCAACTCTCTACGGATGATAAATATCCGAATGCTCCGTATCTCATCGCCGCTCAACTCGCTAAGGCGAGCGGTTATCGCGAGGGTAGTCGTATCGTTGGTGGCCAGTACGTGACGCTCTTGGCCAAGCATTTCGGTATTCTAACCGACGCCGCGATTGCTTCAATGACGAACCTCGGGGAGATGGGGTTGATCGACATGGACCAACTCCAAGGTATGGGCGTGGCGAGAGTTGAACATGCGACCGGAAGAGACTAAAATGCATGGATCCGTAATCCTCAAGCGTATGGGGGTCAACCGAGAAGTCAACCTAACCGAGCACCGAGAAGTACGCACGAGACCGGTGGAACAAGTGGGGCGAGTTCGAGTCAACAACCGGTGGATTGGACTGCTTATTCGGGTTACCAAGACTTGAGTAACCAACTCTCGGAGATGTCACTTTCTTATGGCCGGCATCAACAGCATATGGAGTACAACACTGTGGAGGCTCTTCACCAAGCCAACTGGCAGAGTGGAGTGATGAACCAGATGGCCTCCCACTTCGGTATTCAACCGAATACCGCGTTTGCTCCATCTCCTTATTGGCCATACTCCGAGGATGCTCCGCCCGGTTACCCGATATACGAGGATTGGCAAAACCAACCTCGTGGCCCTTATTGATCTCTATCTTTTATCTCCGTTATTCGATATGGTTGTCCTAAACAATTTTATCTTTGAACTGCGTGGTTGTGTTGAACAATTTTATTTTTGTTTGGTTTGCTTAGGATTTGAAGTAATTTGGTTTGGTTATTTTCATTTGTTCGTTTTTACTTTTTTTTTTCTTTTGTTGGTAGATATGGCGATTTATGATTGAGCACGAATTTTATGCACCACTCTCAGATCAAAACAGATTTCGTCACATAACCCGGGAAGTTTCTCTTTTTCCCAATTACTCCTTAATTGTTTTGATTGTTGCATTGAGGACACTGCAAATTTTAAGTGTGGGGAGGGGGTTATGTAGACTTATCTGTTTAAATGGGTTCACTTTTTGCTTATGGATTGTCGTTTTTCAAACTTTTGAAAGCTTTGAGATTTGACCCCAATTTTTTTTCGAAATCTGAGATTGTTTTTGAGACTAAGTTGCTTGCATAGGAGAACATTGAATAGGATTAGTTGAGTAAAAGGATGCCTTGGAAAACTGATTACCATGAGTGCCTCACCCAATTCCGTTGAGAGATTGAGCCTATATTGTTATATCTGTTTATTTCGTGAGGAATACCAACTTTGACCCAAGGTAGAACTTGTCATTTGAATGCTTGTCGAGACCACATAAGAGAAGTATTTATCACCATTGCACTGATAGAGGCCTTCGTTTCTAACCCTTTTAGCTTTCGTCAGATAACCTCATCATAAGGTTATTTGATTTGCCTAGCCTGTAATTGAAAAAGTGTTCATCTTTTAACACTTTACCCCTTGAAACCATTTTGAGCCTTAGCCTTTTCATTTCATTACCCACTATACACTTTATCCTTGAGCCTAATTGTTTATCTATCTCTTGGCCGTGACTTAAATTTAAATCTTGAGATGTTTTGATCCAGTTTTTCGTGTCTGACAGTTTGTATGGGATTGAGATTTAAAAAGAGCCCAAAAGCGACATAGTTGCTGCTCTGAAAAAAAAGAGAAAAAGAAAATATTTGAGACTCGAAAGGAAAAAAGAAATATCAAAAGAGTCGAGAATACAAAAAGGAAAAGAATGAGAGCTGAAAAGAGAGAAAAAGAACCAAATAAGCCATAGGCTTAGGCCAATTCTAAAAAAAGAGTACTCATCCCAAAAGTCTCATTGTTTGAAAGTCAGATTGTTTCAATGTTTGGATCATTACTGATTAAGTTTTCAAGTTTTTGTTGCAAAAACCCTTAGTCACTTATATATCCTTTATCCTACCCTTAACCCTTAGCCTAACATTACAACCCTAAAGTCCTCTTGACGGTTGACAACTTCTCAGTGGTGGAGATTAGATTTGGTGACAAGCTTATGCATGCGGGAATTAGTTGAGTATTGGTGTGATCACTTACATATACACTTTTACCCCTGAGAGATACACTTTATATGATTATTCATACTATGTGAGGGTAAAAGGTTGATCTTGGTATCCGATTACTTGATGAGTCTTGTTTATGTGTTCGATTGTGTGAGTATACTTTGTTCTCTTTGATGATCTTGGGTGGAGATAATTTTGGAGTTATCTTTCTTATTTTTCAGTCTTTTGATTGAGGACAATCAAAGCTTAAGTGTGGGGATTTTGATAACACCAAAATTATACATGTTTTGGTTGCACGTAATCGTATGACTTTACCCCATTTCTCACCCGTTTATGATCATTTCATGCACTAAATGAGCTTTTTATTGATTGTGAAGGATTTGGAGGCCGTAGAATGGAAAAGTACGGAAAAAGGCGAGAAAACGTGAAAAATGCACAAAGTCAACACAGAAGACACTTGGCGATCGCGAAGTTCCATATTTGGCGCCGCCAAGTTCGACTGAAGTACAGATTAGGGTTAAACTAAGTGTTTGGCGTCGCCAAGTGGGCAGTTTGGAGATCGCCAGATGGTGCCTGGTCGTTTTTCTTTAAATACCAGCCTCCTCCTTCAGTTCTGGAGAGGAGTTTTGAAGTGCGATACACGAGGGGAATACAGAGGAACGAGAGTGAGAGTACGAAAGGTGCCGATACGCTGCGGAAGTCGATCTTTGATCATCTATCGTTGTACTGTCGGTATCATGTCGATGTCTACTCTTGTTTATGTTGTTGTTTCCAATATGAGTGAGTAGTCAATTAGTAGTGCTTGTCATGATAGATGAACCTTTGTGGATGATAATTTGCAATTAATGTTTATTGGTTTGTTTTTGATTAATTGAATGTCGTTTATGGTTCTTTCTTGATTATTGTTGTTGTGGCGATTTGAAATCACTTGGTTGGGTGTATTTGTTAGACCAAAAACAGATAGACTCCGAAAGGATAATCAACCTACCTTAGCCTGACTTGGACCATAGAGTTATGTTAAGGGGCTACTTTGACCAATAAGTGACCGATAGTAAAAGAGCCATTGCAATACTGATTGGGAAGGGTTTACCGATTCTGAATTGTGGACCAAACGATTTAGGATTGGAATTAGGAGGACCATATCCTAGTTCATAGCCATAAATTGCACATGTTAGGGTGTCCTAGACTTAAATTCCTACAATAGTCAAAACAACCAAACCTTCGATTTATTCATGTCATCCATATTGGGGATTCGTATTATCATGATAAGTACTGCTGTTTTTCCCTTATTATAATCTTAAATCATTATTTCAATCGCTTTCTTAGTTTTTACTTTGTTAATTATCTTTTTCAGTATTCAAACCGTTTTCATACAAAACCCCCCTTTTAGATTAATTAAACCGATTTAGGCTTTAGTCTACGATAACTTGACCGTTCCCAGTGGTAGATACGATACCTGGACTTTCCTACACTATATTACTCACGATCAGGTACGCTTGCCTGTATATGTGGTAAGACGGTGGCTAGGCATTAGAGGTTAAAACTTGTTACGCTTTTTATATACGATAATTACCGCATCAAGTTTTTGGCGCCGTTGCCGGGGAACGGTAGTTGTTAGATTTTAGTCTAATTAGTTTTGTTAATCGATCCTTGCGAGGGATTCTTTCCCTTGCAAGTTTTTCGCTTTCTAGTTTAATTAATTAGTTTTAGTTTTATCTTTATTTTATTTTATCTCTTTGTTTCCCGCAAGTTGCAGTAATCGTTTGTTGAGTGTTAGAATGGCAGCCGATCAATCCATAGCACAGTTTTCCCCGAGATTCACAACCGAGAAAGTGGAGAATGCAAAGCCAATGCTCATGATAACCGGAGAACCATCGAAAAAGAAATGGATGGACATCTACACCAAGAAGTACGTGGAGACCGAGAGTGAAAGTGAGCCCGACTATGCCACGGATTACGATTCGGAGGGGTTCACCGTTTCTTTCGAACACCTACGACTCAAGGTTCCCGAAGCTTCAAGTGAGGATGAAGATGAGGAAGATGGAAAGCAAGGCGGATACGCGGAATTCGTGATCCCGAAGAAAGAAGATAAAGGCAAAGAAAAAGAGAAAGAAAAGGAGAAAGCACCGGAAGATGATCTCATCTACATCGCACCAATCAAGCATGATCCAGGGAGTTACAACTTACCTATTTCTTGTCATAAATTTAGTGGTCTTGCTTTGGTTGATTCAGGTGCCGCTCTTAATATGATGCCTGTTTGCTATTGCAGGAAAATGGGAGTCAAGAGGATTGTGCCAACGAACTATCAATACCGGGGAGTGAACGGTTATATGACAACACCGTTAGGAATAGCGGAAGGAGTCCCAATTCGTATTGGAAAATTTGTGTACTATACGGACTTCGTCATAGCTAACCTTCCACAAAACACGGAGATCCCGATAATCCTCGGGAGATCTTTCTTGCACACCGCTTAAGTAAATACCGATATGCGCAAACAAGTCACGAGCCTAGGCTATGGAGACAATCGGATTTACTTTGATCCTAACGGAGAGCCGGTGAGACACCTCGATGAACCTTATGACGATCCTTCTCTGGCCTACACCAAAAACATGAACCGTCCGCCACTCCCGCATGAGCTTGGAAAGAAAACAGAGGACTATTCAAACCCGATGCATCAAAAAGATCAAAAACCCAAAGAACCGGGATCCTCCAAGAAAGATCACAGAAGGAAGAAGGGCTCGTCATCCCGACGTGCCAAGAAATGAGCCGAAAGTGGGGTCGAGCTCTAGACCCGTCCAAAAATGAAGCGCTTCTCGGGAGGCAACCCGAGCTTTTTGATTTTCTTTCGTTTTTAGTGATTTTTGTGTGTGTTTTTATTAATGTTTTCATTTGATATTGCTTAGGTCACCATACGGAGGGGATAGAAACCAGATTCGAGCGAAATCGGAACGCGATGCAAAATTTCACAAGTTGGAAACAGTAGCCATTTGGCGATCGCCAGATCCCAATTCTGGCGATGCCAAGTGAGTAAGCCACGGGTCAGGTAAAATTTTTCGAACTTGGCAACGCGAAGAAGGCCGTTTGGCGACGCGAAACTTTTGAAAAATCAAGGTTTGCTGATTTTGACCTGTTTGGCGACCGCGAAACCCATGGTTTCGCGACGCGAAGTCGGGACAGAAGGGTTTTTAAACCTTCTTTTTCCCACTTTTCACAAACACACAAACCTAATTCCTCTTAGGCGCCGCCAAACCTTCTCACGTTCTTGCGAAATTCGACTTTCTTAAGCTTCAATTTCATCTTCCAACATGAACAAGGTACGTTTCCTAACTTTGATTTCGTAAGGATTGCTCGATTTGGTAATTGGAGATCTTGTTTTGGGTAGCAATGGTGTTTCTTTGTTTGAATGAAATTGACATGGTTCTTGATACACCATTGATGATTTAGAGCTTATAGATGAATGCATGCCCTATATTATGATTGAAATCTTGTTTCTAGCATGCTATTTGATTATTGAATCTAGTGATTGTGGTTAAATGATAAGTGTGAGGATTTTGAGAAAACCAAAATCCCCCATTCTTTCTTGCTAGCTAGATTGGTTTGAAATTGTGATTGAACTAAAAGTTCAAGTGTGGGGATGTTCCACATCCCCATTGTTCTTGTTTGTTATGCATATATGATTGTGATGCTTGAACTTGTTAGACGTATAGGTTTTTGTCTCGTTGGAACTTTGAATGTGAATAAACCTTGTCTTGCACTTATTGGATTGAAACCTTTCTAAGACAATGGTATTTTGATTTTGTAGAGACAAAAGACCCGCGCATCTAAGACTGCCGCCGCAATCAACTTTCATGCACCGGATGGAAGTCATGTTTTCACCTCGTTCACGAACGACCCAACGTTGAATGCTCGAAAGAAGGAGGAGTTACGGGACATCGTTAACCGACTTCTCCCCCGCCAAATTCTCATGCCGAAATGAGTCGATTGGGATCTTCTTCGATCGATGCATGTCGAGAACGACATCAAAGCGATTCTTGAAAAGCACGCATACGAGGAGGATGGCAATGAGTACTACATTTGCCATGCATGGGAGCGAGTTTTCGATATCGCCGAGACCCTTTACCGAGAGCTTATCGTGGAGTTTGTGGCCACGTTTCGTTTCGATGCGATCAAGGCTCTTTCGGAATTTCACCAATCGTGTATGACTTTCCAACTTGGTGGCGTTTGGAGATCTCTTTCTTTGGTTGAATTTGCTCTTGCCTTGGGGATATATACCCAATTGGACGTTGATGCTCCTGGATTCGAGGAGTACATGTGGGCGACCGCAAAGAGACCCGACGATTTTGATCCGCGTTTAGCTTGGTCGATTTTGGGTGATGGTGATTATCATGGCAACCTCAAGGTAAAAGGTTTTCTTGCTTCGTCGGATAGACTTCTACACCGCATGCTCATTCAAGCGGTAAATGCTTGATCTTCGAGTGAGGAGAAAGTGACCGTGCAAGATTTGTGGCTTCTCGAGTGAGGAGAAAGTGACCGTGCAAGATTTGTGGCTCATTCAAGCGGTAAAAATAATTTCCTTGTTTGGTTTTGGGGTTCCCACACTTAGAATCTTGCAAAATTTGGCATTAAAAATAAGCATAAAATGCCGCCAAAAACTCGAGTTTTAAAACGAAGCGAAAAACTCACAAAATTCTATATAAAATTGCTTACGGTCAAAACACCAAAAAGTGGAGCGATAAAGTTTCAAAACAATGCAAGACAACCATTCAAGAAATCGCAAATAACCAACGAGCACATCCAAAAACAAAGATTCATGCTTTTCGCCAAAACGATAGATTGCACCTTCCCGTTTAATAATTGACCACATTTTTATAAAAACCAAAGTGACGAGAACCCTTTTTCAAAATATGTAAACTTTAAGGTTTTTCGCAAAGTGGGTTCCCACACTTAAAAGTTTTACCATCTAGTTTTTCAAAAATAATTTAGTACCAAAAACTTGTCTAGATGGTAACGTAGGCTTCAAGCACCTTCTTTTAAAACTTGTTTATTTGGAAAAAATGGTTAGTGCTTGGAATCTTGAAACGGTCAAGTACCAACGGAAAAACGACATCTTTGAACATGGCAAAAAAAAAAAAAAAACACGAAGGCAAGCGATTAACAATTACGCACAAAGTGATTTTCCCAACAATCATCCATCAAAAACTTGTAAAACCAAGTTGGGAAAAACAACAAAACAACTTGCAACAATGGAGTTCATCAAATTTAAGCACACTAGCAAGCCATAACACCAAAAAATTCAACAATTAAGCACCAACATGGCTTTCCCCAACAATTGCTCAAAAGCTTCATGCAACAACCATATTGGGGAAGAACATCATCTAAGCTCCAACAATGGAGTTCTACCAAAAACAATAATCCACGGAAAATTCACAAAATTAACATGCTAGCAAGTTTAAACAACTTAAAACACGCATCAATCAAGCACACAAATTCGGTTTCCCCCACCCATCACACAATTCACATAAGAAATCAATTTGGGGGAAAACCACCATGGAAATAACCTTTGAAACCGAAATTGGAGAAGGAGAAGAGAAGATTGTACCTTTTGAGCGATGAAATTGAAGAAATTCGGACCTAAGAGAGCTACACAACTGATTTTCGGTGCTGGAGAGAAAGGTTCGCGGCGCCAGAAGTGAAAATAAGTGAGCAGAAAACCCTAAAATCGCGACTTTTAAAAGCTGGTTCTGCTGCTTGCTCGCGGTGCGAGCATATCCCTTCGCGGCGCAAGGGGTTAAAAATAGGGCACGAGACAGATTTATCGAGGCTCGCGGTGCGAAGGCCGATTTTTCAAAAATTTCAATTTGGTCCCTACACTATCCTCGCGGCGCGAAACTTAAAATTTCGCGAAAGCGAAGCACTTTCTGTCCAAGTTTGAAAAAATTTTTCGTTCAAAAATCGATTTGGTTGACTCCACTTGACTCTACTGACTCAAACTTAAATAAAAGAAAAACTGAAAAACGACTACTACACGGGTTGCCTCCCGAGAAGCGCTTGTTTTTGTCATGAGTCTCGAGCCTGACTCCGAATTTAATTATTGTTACCTAAATCAGCACACCCTTCACTTGCATTGAAGTTAGGGTGATGGTGGTGGTACATACCTTGGCTCGACGACTTACCTTTGGGAGATTTGCTAGGTAGAGTAGCATACCACTCACCGCTCCGGTTTGTGTCCTGTTTCTTTGCAGAATGAGTGTCAGATTTGCACGAGTTTGGCTTTAGATCCTTTAAATGTGTCGCTAAGCGCGTTGGGTCGACCAATTGCTTTTGACAATTGGCCTCCCAAAAAGGATCTTGGGCCAAAATTTTCTCACACTGAACCGCGCGTGGATTGACCTGTGAAAACAAAGATTCGGTGTTAGACTCGTTACTATCAATTATAGGAGGGCTTACCTTTTGTTTAGGAGAGCATTGTTTCGGCGAGGATTCTTCGAATTGATCATCTTGCATTAAAGCTCCGACTCCATCTAGGCAGTCTTCATCATGGTATTCTCTCGTTGTATAAACCTGCCATGAAAACTCTTCGTCAGAATCGTCAGAATCAGACCATGGTGGACGTACCTTATGTTGAATCCATGAATCCTCTATTAGTTGGGCATCTTCTTGCGGAGGAGGTTCAACATCATTCTCGAGCTGAGTAGCTTCTATGTCCATCTGTTGATGTGAATCCTGTCCAAGTAAAATCATTTCGTTAGAATCATTGTTAACTCTCAAGCTTGGACAACTTACCTCCGGTTGAATAACCAATTGGCCCACTGAATTTATTCCTTCCGTCGCCGGCTCATCAATCGGCTGTTTTTCCTTTGGAACTTCGGATTTGGATGTCTTCTTGTAAAAAGAGCTCAAGTTCGTCCCAAAATCCATCGTCCGATTCCGTATTCATCCATGATTTATCCTGCAAAAGTAAATTTCTGTCAGTCTCATTAGGATTAATGGATACTTTACTTACCTCTTGATGATTGGGGATTTGATCTTCCGGTTTTATCGTAATGATTTCAACCGGCTTTTCAATTTCCTCGATTTGTAGCCTCGGCTCAAGTTGCGCAATTTTTGTGCAATTGCGGTTGTCCTCCTCCTGTTCTTGCCTTCCCCGCCAAGCAGCACTATGTTCCAAACGTTGAGAGGAAGTATCCCTCTTGTCAAAATCACCAGACTTAAGGCGTTCCCATAGGTGAACATTAAGTTTCTAGGTTTCAACAAGGGCCATCCTCAATTCTCCAAGTTCACGATGTAGCTTTCTCATGTCTGAGTCGTGTTGTTTTTGTGCTTTTGCGAGTGAGTTGGTGATAACGTCCAACTCTTCTTCGGATCTCCTCATTCGTCCTACCAAAAATTTCACGAGTTCATTTTGCTTTTGCTCAAATTTCCCTATAGCTGCATTTTGTTCATCTCGTGATTGCATAAAGGCGTTATTGAGTCTGTTCTGATTCCCCATGAAAGTGTGTAAATCTTTTATAGACTGAGGAGTTAGCTGAAGGACGGAAGGTTCCGTGACGGTCTCCTTTAAAGCTCTTTTCTTCTTCATATCTACAAAAGTGACAAAACAAATACCAGGCGTAATACGAAAATATAAAAGATAAAAATAAAAACTAAACTAGAAAGCAAAAACTTAATCGGGAATAAATTCCCAATCAAGGATCGATTAACTAACTAAATTCTAGTATCCAACTAAGCAACCATTCCTCAGCAACGGCGCCAAAAACTTGATGCGGTAATTATTGTATATAAAAAGCGAAACAAGTTTTAACCTCTAATGCCTAGCCACTGTCTTACCACATTCACAGGCAAGCGTACCTGATTGTGAGTAATATAGTGTAGGAAAGTCCAGGTATCGTTCTTACCACTGGGAACGTTTAAGCTAGATGTCAACTAAAGTTATAATTAATTAATCTAGAAAGTTGGGGGTTTTGCTTTTGGAAAAGTATTTTGAAAGATAAGATTAAAAACAATTAAACAACTAATAATCCTAACCAAGAAGTTGGAAAACTAATAATCAAACAAACATCAGAGACAATTGTATTCATCATGATAATTTAAGATTAACTTTTCAGATGGTTACCAAAGACATAGATTTAATGGTTATTGTAAGAATTTAAGCCAAAGCACCCTAACATGCGTATCTGAGGTTGTCAACCAGGTTAGTCTCCCGGCCCAAATACAGGGACTTGGTTGTCAATCAAGTCTAGTAAAATTCACCCTAATCAATGCTAAGTCTTGGGACCCTACAATCTAGTCTACTCTTGGTTCGAGCAAACTACTTACCACGTCTCCCCGCGTCACTGGATTGAAAGGTAAGAGAGGCAGAAATCACATAAAATAATTCCAACCAACGACTTCAAGTTACCACAGTTAGAACATCAAAATAGGAACCAACAGATAAACATTCAATAAACCATAAATCTAATTATTAAATTAGAACCAAAGCTCAAATCATCTTTCAAAGTAATCACACCATAATGTAAAACAATGAGAAATCTGTTAGGATTATGTGCGAGACAGTAACGGGGTTATCGTGTCCAATGTTGTAAGACACTAGTAGGTCACACTGCTGCACACCAAAATGAGAATGTTTGGATTATGGGGAATAATTAATTGGTTAATTAATTATTTAGAGAGAAAAAGAAATAAATAATTAGTTTAATTATTTATAATCAATTAATCAGTTAGATTAATAAGTTGGATAATTATGGAAGTTATTTCAGAGATAATTACCAAGAATTATATATGGAATCAAACACTGCTTGTTTTGTCCATATAAATAAAGGGTTTAGGGTATCAGTTAATTGATTGATTCAGTTCAAAAACCCAGAAAAAACTCTCTCTCTCCCTCTCCCAAAACCGGCGCCAGAATCCAGTAGGAGGAAGGTTTGCATTCGTTTTTCGGGTAATCCTCGGTGGTGGTCTAGCAACCCTCTCAACCGGTGCCAGTAGCGGTGTACCCCCTGCTTGCGATTCAGAGTTATTGTTCGCAAAAGGTAATCCACTGAAACACCCTTAATTGTATCTGTATGGTTTAGGATTGGATCCTCGATTGGGAATCAGGTTTTTGTTATCCGCTGTGCATGTTCTTGTATCCCTCGATGCCCAACAGTGGTATCAGAGCCACTTCCTAAAACCTTCAGATCAGGTTTATCAGTTTAATAGGTTTAAAAATTTTAATTTTATTGATTTGTTCATTGTTAAAATTAGATTTTTGTATAAACCTAGACTGCAGTGGCAATCGACGGCAGTTAGCCGATCAAACCACCAGCACCACCGTACACCACCGCCGGCGACACCACAGTTAGTGGTAGCCAGCGGCTGTCCTCCCGTCGCACCACCACGCCGCACCACAGATCGTGGACACGGCTGTGGTTAGTCGCACGCACCACACCACCGTATGTGGTGGTGGTGGCGATTGATGATGGTGGCGATGGCCACTATTGTCGATAGTGACGGTGGCGGTTTCCGGTTGTAGCCACCGCACCACCGTTAGTGGTGGTGGTGGCAATCGATGGAAGCAACGAGAAATTAAAACCGCCGCACCACCGATTGTGGTGGCGGTGGTGACGATCGAACCAGAAGCCGTGATCGACCACCTAGGCGGTGGCGATCATGCGGCGGCGATTGGATGGCAGCGGCGAAGCCGGCCGTACCACCAGACACGGTGGTGGCGGCGTTCGTCGTTCTCGGCACAGGACCGCGGCGGCGGTGGTGGCTTTCAGCCGCTGCTGTCGCCGACGATTGTTGTTACGGTGGGCGGCGGTGGTGGCTCCTTAGCTGCTGCCGTCGCCGGTTGTTTTTGGTGACAGCGGTGGTTGCCACGGCGGTGGTGACTATCGAAGTCGCCGCTGCCGGCGGCGATTGCGGGAGATACGGGCGGCGGTGGTGGCAATCACGTCATCATCGTCGCCGGCGTTAAAAACCGCCGATCAACGACCGAGTTTCGGCGGATCGATGGTAACTCGATGATGTAATTCGTTTTTGTTATTAACGTAAACGGGTATCAGTTTGAAATCCGTTTCCGGATAATCTTTCGAATTAAGGATCGTTTTTCAGATAAAGTTAAAACGATTCAGGATAAAGATTTAATTAATTACTTTTAAATTAATTAGTTTTATAATTATTTAATTAAAATTCAGATGTGTTTTAACTTATTTAATTATATGATAAGTCATAGCTGAACCCTTTAGACCCGTGGTTGTGTTTATTTATCCGTTTTATTAGAATAGTTGGGAGGCCTGCGAGCCATTTACAACCCTTTTGTAATTTTAAAGTTTTATTAGAATAGTTGGGAGGCCTGCGTGCCATTTGAACCCATTCATAATAATTACTTCAATTACAACAAGAAGGAGACAAGGACGACGACCATGGATCTCGGAGCCAGTGGGAGTGCCAGAAGTTGAAGACTTTTGTCACTTAGGGATTGAGACCGTTGTTTTTGTGTTGGCTCACAAAACAACATTAGTTTAAGGGTTTAAGCTATGACTGTGCTTTTTATATTTAAATTGCGTGGTTGTTTAATCTATGTAATTGTCATTAAATATAAATTGCCCTTTTTGAACGGATTGTTTAAAAATCAAAAGGATACAAATACAGTTAGTATTTGGATCCAGTTTTTCAAAGTTTTTGAAAAAAGGAAACTGGCAATTTAAACCCTTGTTAGAAATCATAGATTAGTAAGTGCAACCCACTTTAGGGGCACTTCCGGTGTAAGGTACATAGGGCGTTGTAAGTGCACACACTATGAACGCCCGTGTTCAAACCGAAACTGGAAGGAGATAAAACTCTGCGAATTATCTCCGGGTGGTACCGGCCAGAGTTTGTCCAGGTCCCGGGTGGTGCAATCTATTTTGGTAATTATTTATTCACTGGGTGGTACCAGGCCAAAATGCACTAGAGGGACTAAATATGCACGGATTATTAATATCCGATGTCCCGACGATCTAGAAGTCGTATTTTCAGAAAGGAATACGATTGGTATAGTCTTACCTACCATAGATCGCATGAGTCGGTATGACATGATCACATGCTTCCCGACACATGTGAAATATGGATTCTAGTCTAATAAATTTATTTTAAGTGTAATAATTTATTAGAATTATATAATTATAAACTAAAACTGGAATTTTATATTCTTCTGTAGATGTCTCAAATTAGTATTCCGTTTTACTCACCTGAAGAGTCACTTCGCCTTATTATGGGCAAGTGGAAGCTTACGGGCCATAACTTTCCAGTTTGGAAGTTACACTTGAGGAACGTTTTATGTGCCCAGGATAAGCTTTATGTGATCAACAAACCCGTATCACGACCTAAAAGCAATGCCCCTGAAGAGGAATTTGCTGAGTATTTTAGATACTTGACAGATGAATCGGATGTAATGTCCATTCTGATTTTCTCTATGTCACCCGAGTTCACGGGAGATTTAAGAGTTAAATCATGTCACGAGGTTGTGAGAGATGTGGAGAACCAGCTAGGTCTCTACAAGCACACGGGAAAGCTATTGATCATGCAAGAGATTCTCTCCCTGAAGCTACAGAAGGGTCAGTCAGTTAAAAACCATCTTGTTGATATGAGAAGGCTTTTTAAATGTTTATCACGTCTGGGGTACAAGATGACTCAGGAAGAGTTAGTGTATCTCATGTGGTTCTCCCTCACAAAGGAAGTTCAGGACACAGCTAGTGCCTACATGAAGGAACCAAAGAGCGACGTGGATAAAGTTCATGAAGATATCCTGGCCAGTCTAGAGCCAGTACCCGAACCTGCGAATCTCATGGACACTGACATAATAGATGAGCTGGGAGATCTGAGTTTCCCAGAGTGCGGCAGCGAGGATATTTGCGAGCACTCGATGAACATCGACCAGATGGATATCGGTTTACCCGATACTCCAGGTATCTTTATGATAGATTGCTTAATCACTTCTTATGAATCATGGGTAATTGATACAGGCAGTGGTAACCACATTTGTAATCATTTACAGGGATTCACTAGAAGAAAGACTCTGAGGAAGGACCGTTCGAACCTACGAGTGGGCGAAGGCACTCCGTTGATTGCTGAAGCCGTGGGATCTTATAGTCTTAGTTTACCCTCGGGTCTAGTTTTGGAACTGAATAATTGTTATTATATTCCAAATATGATTAAGAATGTATTGTCTTTTGATTTGTTGGTAGACCAAGGCTTTTACTATAAATATTCTTATAAGATGATTTCGGTTTTTAAAGATAATATTTTCTATTTTAAAGCTACACCTGTAGATGGTCTATACACTGTAAATCTTAAAGACAACAATAGTGAAATCTATCATATAAGTAAGCGATCCAAGGATATTGAGGATCAGACTTACCTCTGGCATTGTCGTTTGGGCCATATAAACAAGAAACGTGTTGAACTACTCCTAAAAGGAGTTTTTCTTGGAAATTTCGACTACAAACCTTTTGATAATTGCGAATCTTGTTTATCTGGTAAAATGACAAAGCAACCTTTCAACAGTGAGAATGAAAGGGCTACTGACTTGCTTGAAATAATCCACACAGATGTATGTGGACCTTTCAGTCATGTAGCAAGAGGAGGATACCGGTACTTCATTACCTTCACTGACGACTTCAGTAGGTATGGATATGTCTACTTGATGAGACATAAATCTGAAACCTTTGAGAAATTCAAGGAATATCAGAATGAAGTACAGAATCTACTTGACAAGAGGATCAAGTTCTTACGGTCAGATCGTGGTGGCAAATATCTCAGTGATGAGTTTGACAATCATCTGATGGAGTGTGGGATTGTATCCCAACTTACACCTCCGTATACACCTCAGATGAACGGTGTATCAGAAAGGAGAAATCGTACCTTACTTGACATGGTACGAACGATGATGTGTCATTCTTCGCTGCCGGTATCATTCTGGGGACACGCGCTCGAAACAGCAGCACACATACTGAACAGAGCGCCAACAAAGTCGGTAGAAAAGACTCCATACGAGTTATGGAAGGGTAAGAAACCCAACATATCTTTTCTGAAAATTTGGGGTTGTGAGGTTTACGTCAAACGACCTACCTCAGAAAAACTCAAACCCAAATCCGACAAGTGTTTCTTCGTTGGATATCCCAAGACCACCGTGGGATATTATTTCTACAACCCTGAAGAGAACAAAGTGTTTGTTGCTCGAAATGGAAAATTTCTGGAAGAAAAGTTTCTCAGTTTAGAGAACACCAGAAAGGATGTAGATCTACAGATAGTAGACGAAGAAAACACTACACCAGTTGTTGAGCCAGAAATTCAACATAACAATGTTGAACCTCAATCAGAGCCGATTGAGGAAGTGCAAACACAAGACCTTCGCAGATCCAACAGGGTAAGACAAGAACCAGATAGGTATCTTGGGTTTCTAGTCTCTCAAGATAGCGGAGACTTAAATGAACCAACATCCTATGGAGAAGCTGTGTCAGGCAGTGAGTCTGAACAATGGCAGGAAGCCATGAAGGCCGAGATGCAATCCATGTATGACAACCAAGTCTGGGAGTTGACTGATTTACCACAACACTGTAAGGCTGTTGGACGCAAATGGGTTTTCAAGAAGAAAACCGACATGGATGGAAATGTACGCACCTTCAAGGCCAGACTGGTCGCAAAAGGATTCACACAAACTCATGGTATCGACTATGATGAAACCTTTTCACCAGTGGCCATGTTAAAGTCAATTAGGGTTCTAATGGCCATCTCAGCATACTTTAACTACGAGATTTGGCAAATGGACGTCAAGACAGCCTTTCTGAATGGAAAGTTAACAGAAGACGTCTATATGGAACAACCAGAGGGGTTTGAAGATCCTAAGAATCCTAATAAGGTGTGTAAACTGCTAAAATCTATTTATGGATTAAAGCAAGCATCTCGAAGCTGGAACTTACACTTTGATGAGCGAATCAAAGAGTTTGGCTTCGCTAAAAGTGAGTTCGAGCCATGTGTTTACACTAAGTTCAGTGGGAGCATAGTAACCTTCCTGGTCTTGTATGTAGATGACATACTACTCATAGGAAACAATGTACCAACTTTACAGAGTGTTAAAGAATGGTTAAGTAAATGTTTCCAGATGAAAGACCTTGGAGAAGCCGCTTATATACTAGGTATAAAGATCTACAGAAACAGATCTAAGCGGCTTATCGGACTTAGTCAGAGTACATACATTGACAAAGTACTGAAGAGATTCAGGATGGATGAATCCAAGAAAGGATTCATTCCAATGCAACATGGCATAGTGTTAAGCAAAACACAGTGTCCTGTTTCTAGTGAAGATCAGGACAGGATGAAATCGGTCCCATATGCTTCTGCAATTGGATCAATTATGTATGCCATGCTATGTACTAGGCCCGATGTTGCTTACTCAGTAAGTGTTACGAGCAGATACCAACAGAATCCAGGTGAGCCCCATTGGGTGGCTGTCAAGAACATTCTCAAATATCTGAGAAGAACGAAAGAAATGTTCTTGGTCTTTGGAGGTTCTGAGGATGAAATTAGTGTCACAGGATACTCTGACGCTAGTTTCCAGACCGACAGAGATGACTTCAGGTCACAGTCAGGGTACGTCTTTACCCTAAACGGAGGTGCGATCTCGTGGAAGAGCTCGAAGCAGGACACGATTGCAGACTCAACTACAGAGGCAGAGTACATTGCAGCATGTGATGCGGCAAAGGAAGCTGTCTGGCTGAGGAATTTTCTATCGGATCTCAGAGTGGTTGCCAGTATCTCGAGACCGATAGATATATTCTGTGATAACTCAGGAGCCGTGGCGCAAGCAAAGGAACCTAGAGAGCATCACAAGTCGAGACACGTGCTCAGAAAGTATCACCTCATCCGAGAGATCATTGGAAGAGGAGATGTAAGAATATGCAAGATTCCAACAAAAGACAATGTCGCAGATCCGCTGACAAAGCCACTAGCAAGGGCAAAGCATGAGGCACATGCGAATTCCATTGGGATGCAGTACCTGGAAGCCAGTAGCTAGTACTTAGTTTATTAATTATTACTATAGTCTAATTTAGAAACAATGTAATCATGTAAAGTTTTTATTTCACAGTGTGTTGGAAATAAATGGAGGTTTTAATTTCATGATTGTTCTAAATTAACTATTTTTCGCATATTTAACGTATCCTTGATTCCACAAAGTCTTGTATGAAATCTAAATTTCCGTAGCCACTTATTGAAATGGGAATTTCAATAGGGAGTTTAACGCTATTATAAATACTTGATGATTTATTCAAAGTAGAGAATAAAAGCACAAGTGATGTGACCAAGTATTTATAGATACTCATCAGAGTGTTTGGGTATTGGAAGTGACCAGTAATCAAGTCTGCTTCATGGAGCCTCAGTCATAGGCACTGACTTGATAGGTTGTCCTTAGACCTGAGATACTTGGTTTGGGAACACGAGGACCACTGTACTCTTAGCACGTACTAACGCTGCACCGTAACTGGGTGGCTATACGGGACGTGACTAGATGCAGCGGAAGCCGTGGATCCAAATGCAAGTAGTCAAGAAGGGATTTGCACCTCTTTCAAAAGAGAGATATTTCCGGGCCCCTTGACGATTAAGATTGGCAGAAAACGCGTGGCCACGCTCGGATAGAATAACAGGGGTTATTTAGTAATATCCGTTACTGCAGGCAATCGAAATCAGAGTCAAGAAATACTTGATTTTAAGAAATGAATCCTCCACTCCATGTCTTAAATCACTTTAGAAATATCGTGTGCAAAAGGAATGAACCTGTGTACAAATTCAAGCGTGAATTGTATCTCTGAATATAAGAGATCTTATAACCTGGTTAACCTAAGCGTCTGGCTAGGGACCTCCTTAGGCGAATGATAACAGTTCAGTTACATGTCTAGCACAAGTGGGAGTCTGTTAGGATTATGTGCGAGACAGTAACGGGGTTATCGTGTCCAATGTTGTAAGACACTAGTAGGTCACACTGCTGCACACCAAAATGAGAATGTTTGGATTATGGGGAATAATTAATTGGTTAATTAATTATTTAGAGAGAAAAAGAAATAAATAATTAGTTTAATTATTTATAATCAATTAATCAGTTAGATTAATAAGTTGGATAATTATGGAAGTTATTTCAGAGATAATTACCAAGAATTATATATGGAATCAAACACTGCTTGTTTTGTCCATATAAATAAAGGGTTTAGGGTATCAGTTAATTGATTGATTCAGTTCAAAAACCCAGAAAAAACTCTCTCTCTCCCTCTCCCAAAACCGGCGCCAGAATCCAGTAGGAGGAAGGTTTGCATTCGTTTTTCGGGTAATCCTCGGTGGTGGTCTAGCAACCCTCTCAACCGGTGCCAGTAGCGGTGTACCCCCTGCTTGCGATTCAGAGTTATTGTTCGCAAAAGGTAATCCACTGAAACACCCTTAATTGTATCTGTATGGTTTAGGATTGGATCCTCGATTGGGAATCAGGTTTTTGTTATCCGCTGTGCATGTTCTTGTATCCCTCGATGCCCAACAAAATCAACACATAGACATGTCAATTATAAATGAAAAACTAAACCAACTAAAGACCGGTAGATTTGGCGTGACATCTTCTCGAATCGTCTCCTCCGAATGTCGATCATCGAGCTTCCATCTTCTCGGGTTGGAAACCCTAAGCGGCTCCCAACATCTAACCTAATCTGAGTGCTGGTGAATGAATTGAATTAATTCTGGATGCCCTAACTGAATGACCCAAAGGCTGTATTTAAAGGACCTAGTCAGACCCGTTTTCGCGTTCGCGAAACGGCATCTTCGCGGAGCGAAACGAGTGACGAACAAACCCTAACTTTCTGGAAGCTTCCGAGTGAGAAAAGTCAAACTTCGCGACGCGAGCCTTTTTTTCGCGGCGCGAGCCTTGTTTCGCGGCGCGAGCTGAATCCTTCGCGGCACGAGCAGTGCATAATCAGCTTCCGAGATCTTCCAAAATATTCTTCTTGCCTTATCTGCTGAAGATCCGTCTTTTGGAGGAAGTTATCTGTCTTCGGGAGCAAGCAAACCGTCTTAGGAGCCAAGAAAAGTCCAATTTTCCAAAGTTTGCACAAGAGTCTCCTTTTTGACGCTTTTCACCCTCTTTTTATACTTTTACGCACAAGCACCTCCAAAACCTACAAAATTAGGATTTACACCTTTTTAAGTCAAACAGTATCAAAAAAACTCTCAAATTAAAGATAAAAGTGGGGAACTGATGCAAGTAAAACATCTATAATTTTGGCGTTATCAGCAAGTAATGAATCGCTTATTGGGATTGGAGTTGGTATTTATTTTGGGATTTTTTGAAATGGTGTTTTTTCGAGTTTCAGTATAGGTCGGTATTTTGGTATTAGTGAGAACCTAGTATGGATATTACCGAATACCAATTATACGAAAATTATAGAACTGATTACTGTATCGGAACATGAATTGGTACGTGATCGGTATGGTACAAGTTCAGTATCAGGATTTGGGACTTGCTCACCCTAGAGATGAAGAACGTTGATATTTTTCCTGGGATCTGGCGAATTTCGGCTGTTAGCTTATTTTTAGGCTAAAAATTAAGAAGTTTTATAAATGTAAGCTTATGTTCACTTATTGTTTATAATTATGTATTTGGGCATGGAAAACTTGAATGTAATGGGCTTGGGCTTAGGTAAGTCATAGTTTTGAGTATAAATAGGAATGAACATGTAAAGTGTAAGGCATCCTTCCATTTTTAAAAGCAGCTGTGCACTTTCTTCATTGTAACTGTTGAAGATTGTATGAGAGTCGACTTCCATTGATTGTGTGTTAGTGTTCTTCATTTTTCTGCATTTCTAGTTTGAATAATCTCTCTATCTTCATCTGTTTTTGTCTAAATCCTCAAGAAAACTGGTTCACTATTGTTAACATCGGCTTTGTAGTTAGATAGCCGTTGTTCTACTTGTAATATCAAGTTTGATAGTTGGTGTATAGCCCTTTCGAGGCTCTTGTCTAATCTTTGTATCTTGTATGTTTTCTATCACCTTGCTAGTGTTTTAATAATATTCGGGTTTCTTGGCGGGGATGATGGCCATGTCAAAGCTCTTCATTTGGGTTTCCTTTATTTGCTTTCAAAAAAACAAAAAAAGAACATCGAACACTTCAGCAAAATCTCAAAAACATTATTTGTAGCTGCATTAGCTTTAAAATTCTACAAATGTTGCCATCAAATTAGCTTTACCATATTTCCAAAACTTTTGTAGCAGTGTAACCATCAAGTTATCCATAACTACACCCTTATGGTGCTCTCGATTAGTTATAATCTTATAAACACATAGACACATCAAATCATGAAGGCAGACACATAAACCCTATTTAATCAAGCGAACAAAAACAGGGAAGAGCATGGAAATCAACTAATCAACTGAATACCTTCTCTTCATTTCAATATAATAATTGTATAGAAGAAGATAAAGAGAGAAAGGATGTTAAAAAACTCATAATAATATTTTATTTATTCATATTTTTGGGGATTACATCTAGAGAGTTGCTAGGATATCGTCTGCGCTAGACACAGTGAACTCTCCACCAGATTCAATGTTTGCAACCACCACCTTCAGGTCATCGACCAACAAAGCAAACCTCCTTGAACGAACCCCTAGTCCTTTCTCTGAAAGGAAGATCAAGCTCTAGCCCAAGTGCATGGGTGTATTTTGCTGGTCCATCTCCAAGGAACTTCACATTCTTTGTCTCTGCGTACGACTTTTTCCAAGCCTTCATCACAAAAGGGTCGTTTACTGCAAATTAACCAAAGAAAACGATTCAAACATAAAAGAACAAACATGTCTTCAAGAATTTGTTTAACAATGGTGCACTTGTTCCGATCAACTCCAAGAGGATAAATTTAAATTCAATTTTCTAGTTTAGAAGACACTTACCACTAATTAACAAAAGGTCTTCCACACCCTTTGCTTTCAGCTCTTCGGATTTCTCAATGAAACCTGGTACATGTTGCATACTTTTCCATAGAAATAGAATGAAAGAATCTGTTACAAACTCCAACACGAATCCCTACTTTGAATTCAATTAGTAAAACCCTAAAATTATAAATTGAGCATTTCGATATTGTGATCTTTACACCATAGCTAAGAATTGATGTCTTACATAAGAGAACAACCAAATGTGCATTAAAGAATGTGGATAAAGGAATTTGAGCTACCTGCAAGTGGGAGTGAAAGCCCTAGGAACGCCAAAGAGGACGACTTTCTTGCCAGTGGCAAGAGAGTGCACATAGACTTCTTGCAACTTATCCTGCTCATCAAAAAAGGCAAGAGTACCATCTGGAGTTGTGTCATCGATAGCAATAGGAGCCATTTTCAGCCAAATTGGTTCAATGAAGAGGGACTTACTTCTATTGAAATATATAAAGTATCAATGGACCAAAACTAAATGGCATTAAATAACCAAATTTAAATTCTTACTAAATTTGAAGATTTCATAATAATTATTTAGAGTGAATTACAATTTTGATCCATCACACTTACGATCAAATTCCTGAAATGAAATAATTACAAAATGGAGCCATGTGGTAAGCACTTAATTGATGAGTTGTCCCCCACCGTCACTCGTTAAAGAATCTAATATTGGAAGCATGTGGTAAGCACTTAATTGTAAATTAGTTATTTGGTCTGTGTGGTTTACTATTTATTGCACTGTTGATCCCTCTTTTGAAATAATTCTTTGAATTTGATCTTTATGGTTTACACTTTCTTACACTGTTGGTCCTTTTGGTTTACACTATATTGCACTGTTAGTCCATATGCTTAACTGAAAGTTAGGAACATGGACCAACAGAGCAAGAAAATGTTCCACATGGACCAAATCCATTATTATTTCAAAAAAAAGGATCAACAGTGCAATAAAAAGTAAACCATATGGACCAAATATGTAATTTACCTTTTTTTCCTTTCAAGGCTATGCGTACCCGAACCCTCCCAACCTCACTGCCACATCAACTTTTCCCCAACCCCACAATAAGCTCTCTGGAACCCTCTCTGGTTAGTACCCGAACCCTACAAACCCAAATACCCAATACAATTAAGAAAAAAAGAAAAAAAAGAATGTGAGAGAGGGAGAGAGTAGGTTGGCGGTGTGGCGACACCGTCGAAGCCCGATGCCGTCCAGCTCGCTGGAGGCGTAGCCAAGGCTGCCGAGTCCGCCCATAGAATATTTTGTAGTTAATGTCTATCTCTGTATTTGAGGTAATTAGATAAGATACTTTAGGAATTGATTAGGCTTTGTATGTAGTTATATTCCTTTTGTCTTAATGAGATGGACACACAAATTATTCCATTATCATGGTATCAGAGCAAAAAGAATTCTAGGGTTCCTGTCTTTCTATTCTTTTCTTCTCTTTTTCTTTTTCACGCCACAACTAGTGACTTCATCACCAGCAAGTCACAAATATCCATAACCCTCTTCTTCTCTAATGACAAACCCATCCTCCTTTCACCCGGTACTTGCCATATCCAACATTCGCAACCATGTTTCCATCACTCTTGAAATGGAAAATGTTTAATATGCGACATGGGCGGAGTTATTTAAGATTCATGCTCGGTCACATAAGGTGATTCACCATATCATCAAACCCGAGCCCAACAAGGTGAAAGAACCATCAACCAATGAAGAAAAAGAACTTTGGTCCACCCTTGATGCCACTGTTCTATAATGGATTTATGCTACGATATCCCACGACTTGTTGCATACGATCCTAGAGCCTGACTCTACCGCAATGGAAGCTTGTAAGCGGCTCCAAGATATTTTTCAAGATAATAAAAATTCTCGGGCTGTAACGTTGGAGCAAGAGTTATCCCATACAAATATGGAAGACTATCCTAATGCATCGGCTTACTGTCAACGTCTTAAGGTTCTTTCTGATCAACTCAAGAATGTAGGTGCTCCGGTCTCAAATGATCGACTTGTACTTTAAATGGTTGTCGGTCTTACCGAAGCATACAACGACGTTGGAACTCTTCTTCGTCAAACCAATCCACTGCCATCATTTTATCAAGCGCGTTCCATGTTAATTCTTGAAGAAGCTGGCCTTGCCAAGCAAGCGGCCAACGGTGCCACATCCGCGATGGCAGCAATGTACCAAGACAATCAACAGCCACTTTACTCACCCGATGCGTCCAATTCCTCTCGTTCTTATAAGGGTGCGCGTAGAGGTGGCCATGAAGGTAGTCATGACGGTGTTCATGGAAACAACAAGAGCAATCGTGGTGGTTATCGGGGCGGTCGATCTGGTTGAGGTGGTACTAACAGTACCGCCGTTCGATCGGTCCCCTCTCAATACCCAAACTTCCATAATTGGGCTTGGCCATGGATGGAGTGGGCTGTCCCTCCTTGTCCGTACCCAACTGCCCCATGGGCTACACAACTTCCGTCATCCCAACAATCGCAACCGGGCCTTCTCGGACCACATCCTCAACAAAAGTAGCAGGCCTATTCCGCTACTCCTCCTCCAGCTCAACAGACCACCCTGACCCCAACTGATATTGAGGCATCTATGTATACTCTTGGGCTCAATCCTCTAGATGAAAACCGGTATATGGACACTGGGGCTATGATAACACCAAAATTATACATGTTTTGGTCGTACTTAATTGTCTGATTTTATCCCGTTTCTCACCCATTTCTGATCTGATTACTCATGTTTTAGGCTGATTCTCACTTTTGTAGGTTTTGGAGGCCTTGGAACGGAAAAGTACGAAAAAGGCGAAAAAACATGGAAATTGGACAAACTCAACTCAGTGAGCATTTCGCGTCCGCGAGTTATTAAGTTTGGCGCCGCGAAGTGAGCAATTTCTAGAATGTTCATGCTTTTCACTGACTTCGCGTTGGCTTTGAAGATTCTCGCGTCGCGAAGTAGGCAATGATTCTTGACGGAAGATTCCAGACTCGCCAAAAAAGGAAAAATAGGGTTGTTTTAAGTGTCTCGCGCCGCGAGACTGCCGCCTCGCGATCGCGAAATGAGTCCGAATGCCTTTTAAATACTGATCCCCTCCTTCAGTCCAAAAATAAAGCTATCATCTTTCATATGCAGTCAACCATTACTAGTCATCCAGTAGTTACACCTTTTTCATATTCATAGGTTGATTAGTGAGAGAGAGAGAGAGAGAGAGTTGTGCCGATACGCTACAAGTTCGGTTCTCGATCATCTGTTGCTGTACGGTCGGTATAATGTCTGTCTCTATTATTGTGTTTGCTGTTTCGTAATGTTTAGTGAGTAGTTTAATTAGTGGTACTTATTGTGGTAGATGAACCTTGTGCATGATGTTTTTATGATTTAATTGTTTATTGGTTTGTTATTGGTTTATTGAGTGTGATTTTATGGTTCCGGTTTGATTCGTATTGTATGGATATTTGAATTCGGTGGTTGGGTGTATCTGTTTGACCTAGATAGATAGACTCCGATAGGTTAATCAACCTTTCTTGACCTTCCCTTCAGAAACCCGGAGGGTTGTGTTAGGTGGTTAGCTCGGACCTAGAGCCTCCAGATAGTAGAATTCCGTGCAATAGTGATAGAATTGGGTGACTGGTACTAGATTGCTTGACAATCAGTCTATGTATTAGGACTAGGAAGACTTACCTAGTTGACAACCGTAATCATCACATGTTAGGGTGTCCCAGACTTAAATTCCTACAATAATCAATACAACCATACATTTGGCAAAGTTTAAATCATCCACTTGGGGAGTCGATATTACCATGATAAGTACTATTGTTTTCTTCTTATAAAGTTTAATTCATCTTCTTTTTGCTTCTTAGTTAATTAGTTGTTTAATTAGATGTCTTTTAATTAATCAAACCATTTTCCTAAAAACCCCCTATAGCTTTAGATTAATTAAACTAGCTAAGATTATTAGTCTACATAACTTGACCGTTCCCAGTGGTAGATACGATACATGGACTTTCCTACACTATATTACTCACGATCAGGTACGCTTGCCTGTGAATGTGGTAACAGTGGTTAGGCTTTAGAGGTTAAAACTTGTGTCGCTCGGTATATACAATAATTACCGCATCAAGTTTTTGGCGCCGTTGCCGGGGAACGGTAGTTGTTAGATTTTTGAGTAAAATACATTTTTGGTCCCTGTGGTTTATCAAAAGTCTCACTTTTGGTCCCTACAGTTTAAAAAATACACATTAGCCACTGCAATATGCATAATCGTCTAATTTTGGTCCCTCTAACTAACAGCCGTTAAATAATCTTGTTATGTCAAGGGTATTTAAGTCTTTTTCCATCTTCTACCATTTTAACAATTTTTAATTAATTTTTTCTTTTTTCCTTGCTTGAATGTTCATCTTCCTTGCTGGAATGTTCATCTTCCTTGCTTTGAATTTTCATCTTTTCATTTTCTTCACTTCCATATCAAATTTAAAATTTAAGAATTTCTAACAAAATCAAAAACCACAAATCTAAATCAAATCTTAAAATCCTTCTTACATACATTTTTCATCCAAAATACTGATAAAATCGTTCATAAGTAAACTTCCAAAACACTGATAAAAAATAGATTGAAACCCAAATCCAGGAAATAGCTAAATCAAAACCTGATTCCAGAAAATAAGAAGAAACAACAACCAAACCTAAATCCAGAAAAGGAAATAGCTAAAGCAAAACCCAAACCCAAACCTAAAACCAAAACAACCTTAAATTCAGAAGTGAATCTATAAGGAGTAGAAAGAAACCCAAAGACCTGATTCCATGAACCCTAATCTCTTCCAATTTTTTGCTTTTATACTTCTTTAACTACATATCCCCAGCCAACCGATCTGCCATTTCTTTTAGATTTGGTCCTCGGGAAATAGCTCTCGGCACAAGAAAATGAGGCGGGCGTCGGTTTCTTTGGAGGCATGTTAGAAGATGGTCGTCGTTTTGGAAGCAGGCGGCGGTGGAGTGGTGGTGGTCGGGATCTGGATTTGGATGGAAAAGGGTTGGGTGGCGATAGATCTGTTGCGATGGCGGGTGGAGATGGATCTGTTGCGATGGCGGATGGAGATGGGTGTTGTGATGGCGGATGGAGATGGATCTGTTGCGATGGAGGGTGGAGATGGATCTGTTGCAATGGCGGGTGGAGATGGGTGTTGCAGGTCGGCGGCGGTGGAGGCGGTTGGTGGTGGTAGGCGACGGGTGGAGGCGGCTGGTGGTGGTAGGCGGCGGGTGGAGGCGGCTGGTGGTGGTAGACGGCGGGTGAAGCAGTGAAAGAGCGGTAGGTGGGTGGTGGAGATGGATAGTGATGAAGGTGGGTGGTGTGTTCATCATTTAGGGTTTTTAGAATTAGGGTTTATATTGAGGTTGTATTTAATTTTGGTTAATTTCATATTTGGTCCCTGAGTTTATTTTTTTAAGCAAAAATAAAGAGAAATAGAAAAAGACGAAACTACCCTTAGACTAACGATTTTATTTAACAGCCGTTAGTTAGAGGGACCAAAATTGGACGATTATCCATATTGCAGTGGCTAATGTGTATTTTTTAAACTGTAGGGACCAAAAGTGAGACTTTTGATGAACCACAGGGACCAAAAATGTATTTTACTCAAGATTTTTAGTCTTTATCAGTTTTGTTAATCGATCCTTGTGAGGGATTCCATCCCTTGCAAGTTTTTCGCTTTTTAGTTTTTAGTTAATTGTTTTATCTCTTAGTTTCCCGCAAGTTGCCCATAATCGTTTGTTGTGGTTTCAGTCACGACGGAACTGTTAGAGGCATTTAAGGAACCCGAGAGGGAGTTCAGAAAAAGAAACAAAAAGAAGTCAAAAGCCAAAGTTCGACCGCGAGCTTTGAATTTCGAAATGACAGACGATCAACCCATGTGGGGAAAGCGATCTAAAGTGCAATTCACCTCGAGATCCGCAATCAAAAAGACAGATGATAAAATGGTGGAGATCAACAAAGGACTGATCAAAATGATCGGCACCATATCATTTGACGGTGAACCAAGCGGAAATCCATATCAACATCTTGAAGCGTTCGAGGACATCTGTGATCTATTCAATACTAAGGAGGATGAGGTAAAACTTCGAATATTTTCCTTTACCTTGACAAATAAGGCAAAAGACTGGTTTAAAAGATTAACCCCAAGATCCATCACGGCGTGGGACGATTTAAAATCCGCCTTTTTGTCAAGATACTTTCCCATTTCCAAGGTAAATAAAATAAAAGCTGAAATTCGAAACTTTAAATAAGGAAAAGACAACCTTGTGAAAGCTTGGGAAAGGTATAAGGATTTATTCTTGACACTTCCAAACCATGGTATTGATGATGATGAGATGATGGATATTTTTTACGCCGGGTTGACTAACGATTCTCGATTAAGGTTAGACTCATCTTGTGGAGGTATCTTTCCTTATAAGACAGCTAAAGAAGCACGTAAACTCTTGGACGATTTGGAGGCACACTATCTGGATTGGTCCACTGATGAGGAAGACATAGGAGGGGAAGCAATCGGCGCAGCTAAATGGGATTTCATCATCCGGTGAGCCGCCAATCAAATGCACAAAATGCGGGCACGCTCACCCAACGGAACCCTGTACTTGGGATCCAACTCCTCTTTCGCGACCTGAGCCACGTAGCGGAATAATCGAACAACTGTTTCGTCAGTTTTCACCAGAACAAGGAAAGATGAGTACGAACGTCGAACAACAAATCCAAGAGTTCGTAAACTTTGTTGCAGGAATACATAAGAGCACAGACCAGTTCCTCCGAGATGTCAAGGGAGAATTTCCCCATGTGGAAATAGACGAACAGGCTGAAGTGTTTACCACCACGAGAGGAGGTAAGGTAGTTGTAGGACCACCTATGCCCAAAACTGACCAAATTCCTAATTTACAGGTTGTCGAGCCGGAGGTCGAATTACCATCACACCCGACATAAGAAGTCAGGGAGGAAATAGTCAGGCCAAAGGAGTCTGCAACACCACATGTGCTTACACGAGTACCATATCCTGCACGATTGCGAAAAGAAAGAAAGAGGCCCAATATCGTAAGTTTATTGAATTGATAAAACAAGTAGATATTAATGTGCCTCTGGTGGACTTGATTGCAGGGATGCCGAATTATGTAAAGTTTCTCAAGGAGTTGGTGGCTAACAAAGCAAAAACGGGAATAGAAGAAATAGCATTTCTAAATGCACAGTGCTCAGCAGTACTTTCCGACACCCCCAAAAAGGGTGATCCAGGGAGTTTTACTATCCCTTGTTATTTTGGTAAAAGTGTTTCATGTAGGGCTTTAGCAGATCTAGGAGCTAGTATAAATCTAATGCCTTTGTCTTTTTACCAAAGACTTGGATTAAAAGATTTAAAAAGCACACGAATGACTATACAACTAGCCGATAGATCCATAAAATACCTTGTAGGAGTGGCTGGAGATGTCATAGTACGGGTAGACAAGTTTGTTTTTCCTGCGGGCTTTGTAATCTTGGACATAAAAGACGAGGTCAAAGTACGTCTAATCCTTGGCCATCCGTTTCTCAATACGGCTAGTGCCGTTATCCATGTCGCTGAAAGAGAACTCAGTCTAGGAATTGGCAAAGACCGAATCACCTTCTCCATTGATGGGACCCTAGACTGTGATGAATCTATAAATAACCTAGACAATGTGGATGATTTCACCGAACCTTTTGACATAGAGCTTAATGATCATCTTTTTGAACCAGGTGAATTGGAAGAAAGCTTCTCCATCGAGAAAGGAAAGGATGAAGCCATGGGAGGAGAAGAAGAGGAATTCGAGGAGATAAGGCAAAAAGATAAAGTTAGGGTGAAAACCTCTTTGGAGGAACCGCCAAATTTGGAATTAAAATACCTTCCCGAGCACCTCGAGTACCAATTTCTTGAAGGTAACAATTCTCTCCCCGTAATCATTTCTGCCTTGCTAACAACCAATGAAAAGGAAAAGCTTATTGCGGTTTTGAAAAAACACAAAAAGGCTTTAGCTTGGAAAATATCGGACATTCCCGGAATAAGCCCTTCTTTTTGTACGCATAAAATTTTAATGAAAGATAATTTTAAACCGTGCGTGCAAAAACAAAGAAGGCTTAATCCGAAAATGCAAGAGGTTGAAAAAAAAGAGGTTATCAAGCTACTTGATACTGGGATCATCTACCCTATTTCTGATAGTCCGTGGGTGAGCCCTGTTCAGGTGGTTCCCAAAAAGAGAGGACTCACCGTTGTCACAAATGATAACAATGAGTTAGTGCCCACCCATACTGTCACCGGGTGGATAGTTTGCATAGATTATAGAAAGCTGAATTATGCCACTAGAAAAGACCATTTCCCTCTGCCCTTCATTGACCAAATGCTTGAACGATTGGCGGGAAATGAGTACTATTGCTTCCTGGATGGATTTTCGGGATATTTTCAAATTCCCATTGATCCCGAGGACCAAGAGAAAACAACCTTTACTTGTCCCTTCAGAACTTTTGCATATAGGCGCATGCCTTTTGGGTTGTGTAATGCACCCGCTACTTTTCAGCGATGCATGACTGCCATTTTTCAGGACATGATAGAGGATTGTATGGAGGTCTTTATGGATGATTTTTCTGTTTTCGGTAACTCTTTTGATGATTGTTTAAACAGCTTAGACAGGGTCTTAGCCAGATGCAAGGAGTCTCATTTGGTTCTCAACTGGGAGAAATGTCACTTCATGGTAAGAGAAGGTATAGTTCTTGGGCACAAAATCTCAAAAGACGGTTTGGAGGTGGATAAATCCAAGATAGACACCATATCGAAGCTTCCTCCACCTACAAACATAAAAGGGGTTCGAAGTTTCTTAGGTCATGCCAGGTTTTATAGGAGATTTATTAAAGATTTTTCAAAAATAACCCGACCTCTAACGGAACTTCTTGAAAAGGATGCACCTTTCATCTTTGATGAGAATTGCATATCTGCGTTTGAAACCTTAAAACATCATTTGACGAACGCCCCTATTATGGTTCCACCTGATTGTGATCAACCTTTTGAGATTATGTGCGATGTGAGTGATTATGTCGTTGGTGCAGTTCTTGGGCAGCGTATAAACAATCATTTTCAACCGATTTGCTATGCGATTCGAACTCTTAATGATGCCCAAGAAAACTACACCACGACCAAAAAAGAACTTCTAGCGGTCGTGTCGCCATTGAGAAGTTCCGATTCTATCTTGTGTTGTCCAAAATCATAGTGTACACGGATCATTCTGCCCTTAAGTACCTCTTTGCTAAGCCTGATGCTAAGCCCAGACTCATACGATGGATACTTCTGTTACAAGAGTTTGATATAGAGGTACGAGATAAGAAAGGCGCTGAAAATTTAGCTGCTGATCACCTGTCTCGCCTGGAGAATCCAGACATGGATTCCGAGGGCATAGAAGTCATTAGGGATTAATTCCCCGATGAGGACCTCAACATGATTAAGACCATAGGAGAGGACACTATACCTTGGTATGCAGATTTCGCAAACTATCTTGCCGCCGGTGTTCTCGTTAAAGGTATGACTCATCAGCAAAAAGATAAGTTTTTCTCAGACCTAAAACATTACTTTTGGTTCAAGCCCCACTTATTTAGAATAGGACCCGATAGGATGCCCCGTCGATGTGTCTCAGGCCCTGCTGCTTGGGAAATTCTCGATAATTGTCACAAAGGCCCCATGGGAGGCCATTTTGGAGCCAATCTCACTGCCAGGAAAGTCCTCGAATCAGGATTTTATTGGCCTACGATTTTCAAGGATGCTCACGCGCTAATAAAATTTTGTGACGCCTGTCAAAGGGCTGGCAATATCACAAAGAATGACGAGATGCCTCAACAGAGCATCTTCGTTAGCGAAGTGTTTGATGTTTGGGGAATCGATTTCATAGGACCCTTCCCCGATTCCAAAGGCAACAAATACATCCTTGTGGCAGTTGACTATGTTTCCAAATGGGCCGAAGCAAAGGCTTCACCCACAAATGATGCCCGGGTAGTCGTTGACTTCGTGAAATCTCTTGTGTGTAGGTACGGGTGTCCGAAGGCGATCATAAGCGATAGAGGAACTCACTTTGCAAATTACCTCTTGGAGAAGACCCTCAAAAGGTATGGGGTACATCATCGGTTCTCAACCGCTTATCATTCGCAAGCAAACGGACAAGCGGAAAACACCAATCAGGCCTTGAAACGGATCTTGGAAAAGACAGTTGATAACAACCCGAAGATATGGTTGCAAAAGCTCGAAGACACACTATGGGCATATCGTACGGCTTACAAGACACCAATTGGAAGCACCCCTTATCGGATGCTTTACGGAAAAGCATGTCACCTGCCATTCGAATTCGAGTACAAAGCATTGTGGGTGCTAAAAAAGGTTCATTTGGATGACATCGCAAGTGGGACAGAACGATTAATAAACTTGCATGATTTGGAGGAACTCAGATCTCTTGCATATGAGAACTCGAAGATCTACAAGGAACAGCGAAAGAAATGGCACGATGCGCATCTTAAGGAGGTAAAGGTGTTCAAAGACGGAGACAAGGTACTAATGTATCAAACTCGTTTCAAATTCTCCCCCGGTAAGTTAAAGTCACGGTGGATAGGTCCATATGTTGTTATGAAAACTTATCCCTCCGGATATGTGGATCTAATGACCGAAAGAGGACAATTCAAGGTAAATGTCCATAGACTAAAACTTTTCCATATAGACGACCCCGTCAGAAATGGCGAGGTCTGTCATCTTTCTGAAAAGCCTATTACCTAATTGTTCTCCCGAGTCAGGCTCGAGACTCGTTACAAAAACAAGCGCCTCTCGGGAGGCAACCCGTGTTTTTCTTAGTTATTTTTGATTTTGTTTGTTTTCTAATCAATTTTGCAGTATTAGTCAAAGGAAATCACAACCCGATCAAAATTTGAAAAATGCTAAACAGAAGCATCTTCGCGAATGCGAAGTATCATTTTCGCGGAGCGAAGTTGTAGAGCAAGGTAAGTTCTCTTTGTTAAGGTAATTTCTGTTAGGATTATGTGCAAGACAGTAACAGAGGATTACCGTGTCCAATGTTATAAGACACTAGTAGGTCACACCGCTGCACACCTAATTGAGAACGTTTGTGTGTAAGAATTAATTAAGGAGAAAAGGAAATAAATAATTAGTTAATTATTTATTGAGTTAATTAATTAATCAATTAATTAATTAAGTAATTAATTAATTGATGAGATAATTATAAATGAGTTATAATCAGATACAATCACTGCCTTATTTAACTCTATAAATAAAAAGGCTTAAGGTGATTTTATTAGTTGATTATTCTTTCCTCCAAAAATTACTCCTCTCTCTCTCTCTCTCTCTCTCTCTCTTTTCCTAGTGCCGCCGCCGGCCTCCTCCCACACACAACGACCGGAACGTTTTTCCGATCAGTCACGGTGGTCTAGCAACCTTCTCACGTGGTGCCAGTAGTGGTGTATCCCCTGCCTGCTTTCCAGATTTTTTATCACATAAGGTAAACTAATCTGATCAATCCTCTTTGAATCTATAAGGTTTAGGATTGGATCCGTTCTTGCGAATCTAGGTTTTATTATCCGCTGCGTGTATGTTTTTGTGCCTGCGATTCCCAACAGTGGTATCAGAGCCACTTCCTAAACCTACAGATCAGGTTTAACTGTTTGTTTTAGGTTTAAAAAATTCGATTTTTTTCTGTTCTTAGTTTTGTTTAAAAAAATTGGATTTTTGTAAACCTAATTGGCGGTGGAACGGCGGCAGTTAGCCGACCGAACCACCAGGCCGACCACCGCAAAACCACCGACGGCTCACCACAGCTAGTGGTGGCCGCCGGCTGCTGTACCCGAAGCCCACCGCACCACCAATTGGTGGTAGCGGCGGCTGGTATCAACGAGAACCACCACACAGCCGTGTGGTGGCAGTGGTGCTACGGCGAAAAACCAACCACCGCACCACCGTCTGTGGTGGCGGTGGTAATTGACTCGACCACCAAGGCCGATCTCGACGTAGATGGTGGTGGCGTTAATCGCAATCGAAAGCCGCACCACAGCAGTGTGGTGGCGGTGACTGATCGTCGTTCGAACCGCCGATGGCGGCGGTGGTTATCACCACTGTCGTCGACGGTGGTGGTGGCTTTGTCAATTTTGCCAGGAGGTGGCGGCGGTGGTGGCGATTGCTGCTGCTGCCATCGTACTCCCACCGATGGTTATTGAACGACCGCCACACCACCGTTTGTGGTGGTGGCGTTGATGTTGTTACTGTTAAACGCCGACCACGACGATGGAGGTGTTGCCGAGCTGCTGCTGTCGCCGGCGGATTGATGGTGGCGACGATGTCTGTGGTGGTGGCGGTGGTCGATAACCGCCGCAAAGGGGTATCGGCCACTGCCGGTTTTAGGTTTCCGATCGAAAAGGAGGGCGGCGACGGTGGCCTTTGGGCTGCTGTCGTTGTTAAGCATCAGTTAACCAGCTCGCGCCGCGAGCAGAGGCCTCGTGCCGTGAGCAGAGGCTTCGCGCCGCGAGCAAAGGCCTCACGCCGCGAGCAGCGGCTGACGATGGTGACTGTTGTTTTTCGAATACTGACCAGTGCGACGGCGATGACAGCTAGCTGTTGCTGTACGCGATAGGTAACGACGGATAAGGGTTTAAACCCTAGGAATTAAATTTTGTTTTATTAAATTAATTTAGTTTAATTAATTTTTAAAATAAAATAGAATCTAGTTAAGATTTTATTAGTTGATGTCATAGTCAAACCCTTTGACCCGTGGTTGTGTTTTGATAATTGTGCGTATGTTTTATTTTATTTATTCATTGTTGGTTACGGGAGGCCTGCGTGCCATTTACAACCCGCTTTTATTATGTAATACTTTTAAATAAATTAATTGAAGAATCATGAACTGAAGACGGAGCACGGAGTCAACCATGGATCTTGGAGTCAGTGGGAGAGCCAAGAAGATCATGCCATGTGTGTTGTCGTCCCTTAGGATTGAGACCGTCGTTTTTGTGTTGGCTCACGAAACGACAGTAGTTTAAGGGTTTTTGACTATGACATGTTGTTTAACTGCATGGTTGTTTATATTTAATAGTATGCATGTTTAAAAATTAAATATAAACCGTTAAAAGAAAATGGATACAAAAACCAGTTTGGCTTTTGGATCTAAGTTTTTGAAAAAAAAAACTGGCATTTTTGAAACCCTTGTTAAAAATCATAGATCAGTAAGTGCAACCCACTTTAGGGACACCTCCGGTGTAAGGTACGTAGGGCATTGCGAGTGATCACACTTCAATCGCCCGCGTTCAAATTGAAATTGGAGGGGATAAAAACTCTGCGAATTATCTCCGGGTGGTACCGGCCAGAGTATGTCCAGGCCCCGGGTGGTGCGATCTGTTTTGGTAATTATCTATTCACCGGGTGGTACCGGGCCAAAATGCACTAGAGGGACCAAATATGCACGGATTAAATGTCCGATGTCCCGACGATCTAGGAGTCATGTTTTCTGTTGGTCCCAAGTAGGTGACCTTCAAGCTAGGATAGTGTTTGGGATTATAGAAGGGGGGGGGGGTTGAATATAATCACACAATTTTTCACTTTTAAATTCTTGTTATATTAACAATATGAATTTACAGATTGTTGCGGAAATAGAGAAGACAAATAGTCTAAACTAAACAATCTAAGTTCTTTCACTATGCACTACGTGAGAAGATAAGAAAGAAAGAAGATAGAGGGAAATAAGGAAGAAAGGACTTGAGTATTTTTGGATTCAGAAGAGGTATGGAGAACATCTTCTTCACGTCCAATTTATACTCCATGCATTAAATGCATGCAGACCTACTTTTGTGACGTGTCACGCTGTAATTGGTCTGTTGTACTATTTACTATAAACAAATACTCTTTGCATGGTGTGCAAAGGAGGATGTTTGTAAACAGTTGCCTTGAGGTCTGATAAGTACGGAGGGAACAGTAAAGAGACTGTCCTTATGTACTTTTGTGTCAGTAAAGGCGGATAATCCTTTTGTGCATTAGACTAAGACACTTTTCTAATCCTTCAGGATCAGGATACTGATCAGTGACTAGGGTCCTGATACTGATGAAGTTCAGGGTCACTTGTATCCTGTTGAGTCTTCAGGATGTCATACGATATTGAGCAGCCTGCTATCACTGAGTTCCGTCTTCAGATCACGAGCATGCTGTTCCTGTCATCAGCTATTTCTTCGACGTCGCTGATGGTTCTTTGTGTATGATCTTAATGTCTTCAGGAGGTCTTCACTTCAGTGGATAGGATCAGTAGACTGCAGAACAGGCTCGTTCGTCTCCTGATCCTGATCCTGATTACTATAAAATTAAGTTACAGCATAAGTAACATGGAATAACACTGAACAGACTCAGTGATAATTCCTCAAGCTATAACAGAAGTAAAAACCTATTCACTAAGTAAAGATTCAGGATCATTATCATTTCATCAGGTCTTAGGAGAGCTGGATCAACAATCTCCCCCTAAATGATAATGATAAGACAACAGAGAAATTGTCTAAGTCTAGAAAAAAAATTTCTAAGTCTAGATAAAACAGTAGAAAATAGAACTCATAAAGGTACATGTCCCATTTACTGTTTTGAGGGATCTTTTTCAGTACTATGATGGAATAAAGTACAATGCACAGAGTTGCATTTTCATTAATCTCAGTAAGGTTACAAGAGTAAGAAAAATACAAGAGTACATGAATAAAGTACTGAAAGAAAAGATTGCAAAATATTCTAACTATCAGAGTCTTCGCTAACATATTCAGTCTTGACTTGTATTGGAACTGGAGTATCACTGAATGCGAGTCTGTGATTGAGTATAGCTCTGACAGTGCGAATGATCTCTTTATTGTCTTGGTTTTCTTTATCCTTTTGTGCAGTGAAGAGGACTGAAACCAAGAGTTCATATGGTGCTTTGTGTAGCTCGCTGAAACGCTGAAAGCATAGGATCTTTGAGTTGTCGCTTACACAAATACCATGAACAGGTTCTCTGATGACTTGTCCTTCAGAGAGAGAGACTCCTAAAGGGAGTAAAAGATCAAGCATCGAGAGATCCAGAGGCTTGACAACCACCCTGGGCATGCAGGGAGTTGGTCTTCTTGTTGAGGTGCCAGCAGATCTTCGAATAGGTTGCTGAGGTAGGACTGAAGAGTAGTGGAGCAGGTCATCAGGTATTTCCGTTGTCCTTCTGATGCGTGCAATAAGTCCTTCGATGACTTCTTCTACTTCAGCCCGATAGTTCTTGTTGGCTTTGGGAAGTAGGGATCTGATCTCGTTCCACTCTGACAAGTTGTAACGATCTAACTTGTCCAGAGTGTGTTGCACGTCCTTGACTCCTGAGCGTTTGACGGTGATCCATGTTTTTGCTCTTTTGCCGCGAGTTCGGCTGAGATGGATTCCAGAGATAGCAGCACCATGTTTTCTTAGGTGTAGACGATCTCTGCACCAGTCAAGCTCAGTGTTTACTTCTTCAGTATGTTCCTCTGCATTTTTGTTGAAGACCTTCAGAGCAGCCTTCTGTGCAAGAATAGGATCTGCACTTATTTCAGCATCTTCATCCACAAAATCTCATGCAAGCCTTCGAGCGGCTTGAGCAGAGAGGAAGGCTTCCTTCTGCTTCTTATTATGCTCTTCTTGAGCCTGTACAGCATTTATGTATTCCTCATGCGATAGATAGGCGAACTCGGAGTCACAAGAGGTACGAAGAGGAATTTTTACTCTTGTACTCTCGAGTCGCTCTATCACGGCGTTTAAACGCCCATCCCTGTTGACAATAGCAGAGTTGTCAGGGTAATTCTCACCTTCAGATATAGGGGAGTTAGAGGGAGGAGATCTGGGAGAAGAAGCAGGGGTAGAGAAGTCATCAGAGATGAATTCATCATCTGATGATAGGCAAATGGTTTCAGGAGGGGCTCTTATTTCAGGGGTTCTGGAAGAGGATGCTTCAGGGTTAAAGCGGGTTGGTTTAGAGGGAATGGATTCAGGGTTTAGAGGAGTTACTCTGAAAGTCATTCTGCTTAATTCGGCTCTTGTCTGTTCTGATGGACTATTCTCCATGAGGCGAATAATCTCACCAGTGACAGAACCAAAGTTCACATCCTGAAAGTCAGAGTTTTCTTGGTTTTTAGGTTCAGAGGTTTGTTTAGGAGAAGAATGAGGTGTTGGTTTAGGGGTAGGTTGTTTTGGTGGTTGGTAGATAACCATTTGTAGGTTGTTTATTGGAGAGTCTTCAGAGGAGGTGTCTACTGTGATGGTTTCAGGTGTAGGTTTAGATTTAAGGAGAGTAGAGATTGGATGGTTATCAGAGGATGATGGAGAGGATGGTAATAGTAACGTACCAGGTGCACCGGGGTTCTCCCCCTGAGATTGTGCAGGCCCTGGAGTGGGCGTTGAGGTTGGAACCTTCTCGACGAAGAAATCGTCGTCTTCATCATCTTCATCATCATCTTCTTCATCCTCCTCGTTCGTTCCCCTTGGTCGTTGGTTCTCCAGTTGGTGGAGGGGGAGTAAACGGAATGGTCTCTCGGCTGTCTCTCCCCCTCAACAGGTGCCTGTACCAAGGCGGCTGTTGATAAGTTCCTCTGGAGGAGAGAGGCCATGTCGCTAAGGACTTTGCGCGTGATGAAGGAAGATGAGATCAGGGAATGCAAAACATCTCTGTCTGCAGCGGTGAATGATGGAGGTGGTGCAGGAGCAGAGGTGAGGGCGTTGACAGCAGTGGTGAGGCCAGTCACCTGCTCCTGGAGGGCGCGGAGGCCTGCTTCCTGAGCATCCAACCTCTGAACCACTGTTGATTGGAAAGTGGTGAGAGAGTTGGTGCTGTTGTTGATGGTGGTGGAGAGTGCAGGCAGAGCAGAGGCCTTCAGGTCATCAATAGATGCCTGAAGGTTGTTGGAGGAGGTGGCCACTTGTGAGACCTTGTCATGGATGTTATCCAGACAAGGAATCGAAAGAGTAACAGCCGTAGGTGGCGGAAGTGGCGGCGACGGCGGCGGCAGTGGCATTGGCGGCGGCGGCTTCAGCGGTACTGGCAGCGGCCTTTGCAGCTGCAAGCTCTAGTTCCAACGCCCGGAGGCGTGCCAGGTGCTCGTCCTCCTTCTGTTGGAGGGCTGTGCGGGCCTCCTGCAGATGTCGTTCAGCGGATTGCCGACGTAGCTCAGCTGCGTTCAGCTGACGCTCGGCGTCCGTGAAGACGAAGTCATTGAAGGGGTCATCCTGATGAAGTTTGGGATGCCCTTCAGTGGCTGCTCCTAAAGAACCTGTAATCAGAGTAGCTAAGTGAGTGCTAGACGACTCAGTAGCTTTCACAGAAGAAGAAATGGCAATATTATGCTTAATAGTATTACCTGAGGCTAGGAGGGTATCAGAGCGATTACCCTCCATGTTCTCTGAGTGTTCGAGGTGAACAACCTCAGGTTCTTGGTGTACAGGAGCAGTGATAGGAGTATCTGCAGGTGAAGAAGTTTTAGATAAAGGAGATGGTTTATTAAAGAGTTGAGGCAGGGTAATATAGTATTTCTTACCAGCCGCCTGTTTCTTTTTCTTCTGCGCCTTAGACTTGGCGCGTTTTGGAGGAGGTGGAGGAGTGGCAGAAGAAGGTTGGGGGCGCTTCAGGAGCGCAGATGAAGTGGTTGCAGCTGGGGAAGTCAGTATGGGGTTAGCTACTGACATAGCATGCAGAGAAATAGAAGAATGGGGTTTGGAAGAGAAGAGAGAGTACATACCTTCAGTGGGAGAGGTGGAGTGCTCTTCATCCTCCTGAACTGGTTCAGGAACAACCAGAACAGTGGGAGAGAGGGACGTCGTCAGGTTTTGAAAGAACCTGATCCAGGAACTTAGGCCCGAGGGCGTAGTTGTTGGAGTTCCCGATTTTGGGGTAGTTTGGCCCCATATGCAGTTCCAGGACTGCCGAGAAGAACCTGGTGTAGGCAACGTTGACGACCCGTTTCGTGTTCTTGATTTTCTTGACCATGTCCTCCCATATGCAGCGAGCATAGTCAAACTCGCGATTTTTGATCGCTGAGAAGACCATTTGCTGAATTACCGTGGGGAACTGCTCCGTGCTTCCTGTCTTGCCAGATAAGCACAGGCCAAACGTATTCCATATGTAATAGAATGTAGCGTTCAGGCCTGTCTTATGGACAGTAGCAGCAGTCTTTGGAAGCATGACGCCATCCTTCACAGGCCATCTGTAGCCAATGGCGTCCAGGAAGTCGATGATTTCGTCGGAGGTAGGAGCAGGAGGGAAGCGTTTCTTCTTTGGGAAGTTGAGCACATTCCTCAGAGTTCCGAAGCCAAAGGAAATTATATTTTCCTTGATCTGGAACTTGATGACCTCCCGTAGGACACCCTTGGAGTTCCTTTCCTTGGCAACAGTGGCAGTAGACCACAGTTGTTGCAGCATAGGTTTGTTCGGCTTTGGGTCTATTGTAAAAGCCGTTTTCAGGGGGCTGCTCAGGAGGAAGTTCTTTGCAGGCAGTAGATATTCCTTGCCTTCTGGGATGTCAAACAGGCCAATGACGTTGTTCTGCTTGAACTGTACGTCATGCTGCGGAATTATGATCGGCAGGCTTTCAGTGGCGGTTTGCAGTGGTGTAGCTTCAGAAGAGAGTTGGGCGTCCAAAGAGGAAGTAGTAGCAGCCATCCTGTTAAACACAAAAATAACATATGTGGATGATTAAAGATCCAAAATATGCATTTTTCTTCATTTTTCAATGAACACAGAATATGTTCATAAAAATGGTGAAATCCTTTATACTTGGAATGGATTGGATACCAAAATTCACAAAAAGAATGTGTTTTGGTATTAAAAAGAAACTTTTATTTTGATGAGAAGATATCAAAATAAGAGTTTATGATTTTTCTTAAAAGAAATAAGAAAATCATATAAAATGTTTTAACAAAAATCTCAGAAGATTTTGGGAAAACTAAGATCAAACGAAGTGATCTTAGGGTTTTTGGAAGAACGTATAACAAAATAAGTTGTTTAGTTGAAGAAAAAAAAAACCAACTTACAATGTGGAAAGAACAAAGAACAAAAAAAGACACTTACGATGATCTTGTGTAAAGGAAAGTGATGAGTGTTCTTAGTGTTCTTGAGAGAAAACTTGTTCTTGCTTTTTCTTGCTAGATTGCTTAGAGAGAATTTTGTGAGCGTAAAGAGTGTAAAGGGTTACGAGTGAGGTTTTTATACCTCGTGGTAGGAGAGAGAAAATGGATGAGAGAGAAAAGAGCGGCTAAATTCAAACGTAATGATGAATAAAGGAGGTTCTACGCGCGTTCACGCGCCTGACACACGTAGTGGGGAACAGGAAACGTCCCATTACGTGTCAGTGCAGATGAAAAGTTTGTTTTATTTGAGAAATTAAAAACCGCCTTTTCAGGGGATGATTCTATTTTGGTGAAAGATATGATTTATTGGAAACAGAGTACTTATCAGATAAGTACTGTTTTGGGAAAATCCTCTTATCACATTTAATGCGATAAGGTTTCAGGAGCAGAGGGAAGAAATACTTACCTGAGAATCATCAGTATTCGGATTTTGAACAAAGATTTTGTAAGTACTGAATAGAGTTATCTCCTGAAGAAGAGTTATTCAGGAGTTGTTAAAAAACAGGTCCTGAGAAAATATATTCATAAGGACTTTAACAACTGTTTGTCCTGAGAACTTCTATTCTTCAGGATTTAACATCCCAAGTTCACTGATGAGCATATTAAAACGCGTCACATCCAGTGGTTTGGTAAAGAGGTCAGCAAGCTGATATTCAGTAGGGACAAAATGGAGTTCAATATCACCATTAATCACATGATCCCTGATGAAGTGATATCTCACTTCAATGTGCTTTGTCTTGGAGTGTAAGACAGGATTGTTGGCGATGGCTATCGCTGAAGTATTGTCACAGTAGATAGGAATTTTAGAAAGTTGTATGTCATGGTCCTGAAGTTGATTTCTCAGCCACAGGACTTGAGCACAACAGATTCCTGCTGCAACATATTCAGCTTCAGCAGTTGATGTGGACACGGAGTTCTGCTTTTTGCTAGTCCAACTCACCAACTTGCCACCTAGCAGGTGACAACCACCAGTGGTGCTTTTCCTGTCAATCTTACATCCTGCAAAGTCACTATCAGAATAAGCTGTTAGATCGAACCCTGAGTCCTTGGAGTACCAAAGACCCAGATTAGGAGTTCCCTTCAGATATCTGAAGATCCGCTTTACAGCGGTCAGATGGGATTCTTTGGGTTCAGCCTGATAACGAGCACAGAGACATGTGGAATACATGATATCAGGACGGCTAGCTGTGAGATACAGCAGAGAACCGATCATTCCTCTGTAGAGAGTTACATCGACAGATTTCCCTTTGGAATCCTTGTCAAGTGTCAGAGGAGGAGCCATTGGAGTCTTCATCGGTGTACAAGATGTGAGATCAAATTTCTTCAGCATCTCATGTACATATTTACCTTGATTGATGAAAATTCCCTTTTCAGATTGCTTGATCTGAAGTCCTAAAAAGAATGTTACTTCACCCATCATAGACATTTTATATTCAGATTTCATGAGCAACTCAAACTTTTCGCAGAGTTTGGGATTTGTGGATCCAAAGATAATGTCATCGACATATATCTGGACAAGAAGGATATGCTTAGGATATTTCTTTAGAAATAAAGTGCTATCGATCTTTCCACGCACAAAACCTTTAGAGAGAAGAAAGGTTGAGAGGGTATCATACCAGGCACGAGGAGCCTGTTTTAACCCATAGAGAGCCTTGTTTAACTTGTAGACGTGATCAGGGAACTTAGGATCTACAAAGCCAGGAGGCTGAGCCACATAGACTTCTTCATTAAGTTTTCCATTCAGAAAGGCATTTTTAATGTCCATCTGATAAACCTTGAAGTTCATATGTGCTGCAAAAGCTAGGAAGAGTCGAATTGCTTCGAGCCTAGCAACAGGAGCAAAGGTTTCATCGTAATCAATGCCCTCTTCCTGCCGGTATCCCTGTGCCACAAGGCGAGCCTTGTTTCGAATGATAGTACCAATCTCATCAAGTTTATTTTGAAAAATCCACTTGGAACCAATGATTGTACGTTTTCGAGGCCTAGGGACGAGAAGCCAGACATTGTTTCTGATGAATTCTGCTAGCTCCTCCTGCATGGCTGAGACCCAGGCAGGATCACGCAAGGCATCATCTATTTCTTTAGGTTCATTTTTAGAGATAAAATTTACATAAAGACAGACGTTACCAGATTGGCGTCGAGTTTTAATGCCAGAGGAAGGATTACCAAGAACTTGATCAATTGGATGATCCTTGGTCCATCGAAGAGCAGGTGCCTGATACACCTGTCCTGAAGTGGAAGCTTCATATATTGATGGATCAGGGAGTAGATTTGTAGGAGTAGGCTCACTAACAGTGGTTTGAGAAAAGTCTTCACTGTTAGTGGGTTGATCAGGTTCAGATGGTATGATTTGAGTGATTGGAGTGGCATTTATGAGAGGTGGAGTAGCTGAATCAGTGGGTGGTAAGGGATTTTCTTCAAAACCATCAGGAAGGTCTTGAGGAGATGGATCAGCAATAGGAGGTTCAGGGACTTGAAAGAAAGAGTCAGCCCACTGATTGATTTCAGAATTATCATTTGGGTGAGGGAAGGTAGGACCCGATTCATCAAATTTGACATGAATCGTTTCCTCTATGGATTGTCTTCGTTTGTTGAACACACGGTAAGTTTTAGAAATGGATGAGTATCCAAGGAAAATTCCATCATCAGATTTGGAATCAAACTTCCCAAGATTATCTTTGTTGTTTAGAATGTAGCAAACACAACCAAAGATATGGAGATGTTCGATTGATGGCTTCCTGTTACGAAAGAGTTCGTAAGGGGTTCTTCTGAAGCGTTTGACTATTAGAGATCTGTTCTGAGTATAGCAGGCAGTATTTACAGCTTCTGCCCAGAACTGAGTGGCAAGGTTGGCTTCACTCAGCATAGATCTCGCAGCTTCAATCAGCGTCCTGTTTCGTCTTTCAGCAACACCATTTTGCTGAGGAGTTCTTACAGAGGAGAAGTTTTGAGAGATACCTTTCTGCTCGAAGAAGGTTTCCAGGGTACTGTTTTTAAATTCAGTTCCGTGGTCACTCCTGATTGATCGAACAGTAAGGTTGTTGAGTCTTTCCATCTTCCCGACGAACAGAATGATTTCTTTAGGAGCATCACTCTTGGATCGAAGAAAGAACACCCAAGTATATCTGGAATATTCATCAACAATTACCAGAGTGTATTTCTTTCCAGCAATGGATTGGACGTTGACGGGTCCAAAGAGATCCATGTGGAGAAGTTGTAGAGGAGAGCTGATGGAGGAAATTTGCTTGGACTTGAAACTAGCCCTGGTCTGTTTTCCTTTTTCACATGCTGAACAAAGAGACCCCTTTGTGTAGCGAAAGTCAGGAAGACCAATGACCAGGTTGTCAATGCAGAGTTGATTCAGCGTCTTGAAGTTGAGATGAGATAGACGCTTGTGCCATAGCCAATTTGTATCAGTGGAAGCACGGGATACAAAACAGAAGTTGTCAGTGGAGGTGTTCATGTTGATGATGTAGATGTCTGCTCGTCTAACACCAGTGAGAATGACTTCCTTTCTTCTGTTCTTGACTTTGCACTTTTTCTTGGAGAAAGAAACTTTGTGATTCTTATCACACAGTTGACTGATGCTCAGAAGATTATGCATCAGGCCTTCAACATAAGCAACTCTTTTGAAAGTAGTTACTCCGTTGGTCAGTGTGCCATACCCTCGGGTTTGGCCTTTACCGTTTCCGCCAAAGGTCACAGCAGGACCTCTTTCTTCACGGTAGTTAGAGAGGACAGATTTCGAACCAGTCATATGTCGAGAGCATCCACTGTCCAGGTACCAGATGCCCTTATCCTGTAAAAATTAGAGTTTAAGTTTTCTTTGGTACCCATAGAACTATGGATCCAAGATTATCAGTAGGACTGGTTGAGTCAGTGTCAGCCTTTACTGAAGTATCAGTACAGGAGGCTGGAGTCTTGACTGAAGGAACAGTCTTGACAACCTTCTTTCCTTTGACTGATTTCTCAGTCTTGGGACACTTACTCGCAATATGGTCATTTAATCCACAGTGATAACATTTGCGATATTGAAAGCGTTTAGTGGTGTCCAAGAAGTTTTTGAACTTTAAGTGAGCAGGACCAGCACCAAGTATGCCTTTAGCATTAGACATAGGAGGAATAGATTTCTTCTCCTGAGTCTTTTGCTTCAGGTCAATCTTCAGTCTAGGAGCAGGATGCTGAGAGAAAGACTTTGTTCCTGAGACTGAAGGACCACCACCCAGAATTTTGTTCTTGGGTTTAGGATCCTTGGTCTTTGAAGGTGTTTTAGCTTTGGATTTATCCTTGGCTGATATCTTTTTGCTCTTAGGAGCACCTTCATAGTGTGTGTTAGAAGAAGAAGGGATGTTTTCAGAAGCATTAGGATTGGGAATAGAAGAAACAAATTTTCCAAATTTGAGCATGGAACTTTCATACTTAGTTTCTTCATACGTATATCTATGAGTGAATCCAAGACCTCTTTTGCTTTTGTCAGATCTCCCTGAAGCTAATATTTCATCAACTTTTTCAGAGGCGTCACTCTATCCTTTGATGGTGACTTTTTCAACATTTAATTGAGCAAGGGCTTTTTCTTTGGCAGCAAGAGCCATTTCTCTTTCAATACAGAGAGTTTTATTTACAGTGACCTGGTCCTTATAATTTTCTTCCAAAATGGTAAGGGTGTGTTTAGTTGTGGAAAAGTTTTCTGTTTTCTAGAAATTTTTTCCATGAAAACTGAAAATTTAGAAAACTTGTTTAGTTGATTCAATTTAGAAAATCTTTTCCAAGAAAACAAAATTTTCATTTTCCAAATTTACATTTGATTTAGAAAACTACTTTTTATAGTTTTCCAATTCTCATTTTCATTTTCCATTTTCATTTTCAATTGTCGTCCCCTTCTCGGCTCCGGCCACCGCCACCGTCGCGCCTGCCGCCGCCGGCGGCCACCGCCACTACTGCTGCCGCCACCATCCACCAGCCGCCGCCGCTCCCCGCTCGCCGCCACCAGCCACCGCCGCTCGCCGCCACCGCCGTCGTCACGCTACCGTCATCCCCTTCTCGTTGCCGCGACCACCGTCGCTGCCATCGCCGCCTCAACCACCGCCGCGACCACCCTCTCACCACCGCCCCACCGTCGCTACCACCATCTTTGCCGTCGTCGCCGCCACCGCCACCATCGCCATCGCTGCCGAGGCCTCCAAAGCCACCGCCGTCGCCGCCGAAGCCACCGCCACCACCGCCGAGGCCACCGTCGTCGCCGCCGAGGCCACCGCCACCACCGTCGAGGCCCCCGAGGCCACCGCCACCACCGCCAAGGCCCCCGAGGCCACCGCCGTGGCCGCCGAGGCCCCCGCCACCACCGCCGAGGCCCCCGAGGCCACCGCCGTCGCCGCCGAGGCCCCCGAGGCCACCGCCGTCGCCGCCGAGGCCCCCGCCACCACCGCCGAGGCCCTCGAGGCCACCGCCGTCGCCGCCGAGGCCCCCGCCACCACCGTCGAGGCCACCGCCACCACCGCCGAGGTCGCCAAGGCCACCGCCACCACCGCCGAGGCCCCCGAGGCCACCGCCACCCCCACCGAGGCCACCGCCACCCCCACCGAGGCCACCGCTGTCGCCGCCGAGTCCACTGAGGCCACCAGCACCACCGTCGAGGCCACCAAGTCCACCGCCACCATCGTCGCCGCCGCCGTTGCAATATTTGGAAAAATGAAAAATGGAAAATGAAAAGTAATGAAAAATGCACAACTAAACGAGTTTTCTAGTTTTCTAAAAACGGAAAATGAAAACTCCATGATTACAAGTAAACAAGTTTTCCAAAATTTTTCTAGAAAATTGAAAATGAAAAATCAACTCCATTTTCTGTTTTCATTTTCTTGGAAAACAAAAACAGTTTTCCACAACTAAACACAACCTAAGCTGTTTTATTTTTTCTTGACATTCTTTGAGTTGTCCTCTAAGATCAATATTCATTTTTTCAGCAGAGGTTTTACCATTAAGGGCTTTGTAAAGATCGAGAGTGACCAGGTCCAACTGAGTTAAGCTTTCAAGAGGGATGAGAGGAATAGGTACCTGACTGGAGGAATCAGTTGCAGGGGTGGAAGCTTCAGGAGTTGTGAAAGAAGAAGCTTCAGGAACCTGAGTAGGAATCTCTTCAGGGACCTCTTCTATCTTAGCCATGAGAGCTAAGGTAGGTTCCTCAATAATGGCCATCAGTGCCACTTGAGTGTCTTCCTCATCAGATGAGTCATCAGAGGAGACATCATCCCAGTCGCAGTCTTCTGCGATTAAACCTTTGCCTTTGCGCTGAGTTTTCATCTTTTTGTATTTTTCTTTCAGGCGCTAGTATTTGGGATTCTTGGAAGAAGATTTAGCAGAGGAGGGAGCAAACTGACTTTTCCTGTACCTGCAATCATTAGCAAAGTGTCCTTTGCCCTGACAGTTGTAGCAGATAGCAGTAACCTTATCAACAGGGTCTGATTTAGGCTTGTCAGTTAAAGAAAGAGGTTTCTTTTTATGGAAAGATCCCTTTTTGGCAAATCTTTTAAAGGATTTAGTTAAGAGAGCCAGGGATTCATTGAATTCAGAATCTTCTGACATTTCAGAGTCAGAGGATTCTATTTCAGTGATAGTTACAGAAGAAGAAGCAGCAGGAGGAACTGAATCAGAAACCAATGCAACAGATGTGCTTTTGGAATCTTTAGAATCTCTTATGAGATTCTTTTTCAGTTTCTTCTGTTGTTCACGGTTAAGAAGAATACCGTACAACTCACTTAGTGTGAGTGTCTTTATGTCCTTTGACATAGTTAAGCAGGAGGTGTAAATTTCCCAATGTTCAGGAAGAGCTTCCATGAACTTGGTAACCACCTCAGAGTTAGAGTAGGTAGTACCGATAGTCTTCAGATCAATCAGAAGACAGTTGAATCTCTGATGTAGCTGGGAGAGAGTTTCATCCTTTTGATGAATAAAGCTTTCATACTGTCGAACCAAGAAAATCTTTCTTGATTCCATGAGGACAGCAGTACCCTCGTATTGAACACAGAGTGTGTCCCATATTTCTTTAGCAGATCGAAGGTGGCAGACAGAATGGAATACATCGTCAGGGAGTGACATGGCGATGAGAGACCTAGCCTTGGTGTCAATGTTGACCAGGCGTCTGTCTTCATCATTCCAGTCAGTTACAGGCTTTACCAGTTGCCTTTCAGGTACAGCTGGTTGGCCTGCTGCAGCAGGAATGGGATGGACGGTTTGCGTAGGGATATGTGGTCCATTTTCCAGAAAGTAAGGAATCTGGGGATCAGAACCAGAGAGGAAAAGTTCCATCCTGGTTTTCCAAAGAGAGAAGTTGTCTTTGTTGAACCGAGGAGGCTTTCCAGCAGAGCCGGTATCAAAGTAGTTATCCTTAGCTTGAAGAGCCATAGAATAAGAAGAGAGGATCACAAGATTTTTCTAAGAAGAAAATGAGAGCTCGTATCTGCTCTGATACCACTTGTTGGTCCCAAGTAGGTGACCTTCAAGCTAGGATAGTGTTTGGGATTATAGAAGGGGGGGGGGGGTTGAATATAATCACACAATTTTTCACTTTAAAATTCTTGTTATATTAACAATATGAATTTACAGATTGTTGCGGAAATAGAGAAGACAAATAGTCTAAACTAAACAATCTAAGTTCTTTCACTATGCACTACGTGAGAAGATAAGAAAGAAAGAAGATAGAGGGAAATAAGGAAGAAAGGACTTGAGTATTTTTGGATTCAGAAGAGGTATGGAGAACATCTTCTTCACGTCCAATTTATACTCCATGCATTAAATGCATGCAGACCTACTTTTGTGACGTGTCACGCTGTAATTGGTCTGTTGTACTATTTACTATAAACAAATACTCTTTGCATGGTGTGCAAAAGGAGGATGTTTGTAAACAGTTGCCTTGAGGTCTGATAAGTACGGAGGGAACAGTAAAGAGACTGTCCTTATGTACTTTTGTGTCAGTAAAGGCGGATAATCCTTTTGTGCATTAGACTAAGACACTTTTCTAATCCTTCAGGATCAGGATACTGATCAGTGACTAGGGTCCTGATACTGATGAAGTTCAGGGTCACTTGTATCCTGTTGAGTCTTCAGGATGTCATACGATATTGAGCAGCCTGCTATCACTGAGTTCCGTCTTCAGATCACGAGCATGCTGTTCCTGTCATCAGCTATTTCTTCGACGTCGCTGATGGTTCTTTGTGTATGATCTTAATGTCTTCAGGAGGTCTTCACTTCAGTGGATAGGATCAGTAGACTGCAGAACAGGCTCGTTCGTCTCCTGATCCTGATCCTGATTACTATAAAATTAAGTTACAGCATAAGTAACATGGAATAACACTGAACAGACTCAGTGATAATTCCTCAAGCTATAACAGAAGTAAAAACCTATTCACTAAGTAAAGATTCAGGATCATTATCATTTCATCAGGTCTTAGGAGAGCTGGATCAACATTTTCGTATTAAAATGAGATTGGTATAAGTATTACCTACCATAAATCACATGAGTCGGCCTGACATGATCACATGCTTGCCGACACATGTGAAATATGGATTTTAGTCTAATAAATTAATTTAAGGGTTATGATTTATTAGAAGTTTTATAATTTTAAACTAAATCGGAATTTTATTCTTATATTTATAGATGTCTAAATATGTAGTCCCGTTTTACACCCCTGAGGAATCGCTCCGCCTCATCAACGGTAAATGGAAGCTTACAGGACAAAAGTTTCCAGTTTGGAAAATGCACCTTGACAATGTCTTGAGTGCACAGGGTAAGCTGTACATTTTGGAAAAAACCTGTTTCACGACCCAAGAGCAATTCTCCTGAAGAGGAATTTGCTTAGTACTTTAAATATTTGGCAGATGAATCTGATGTCATGTCGATTCTGATTTTCTCTATATCACCTGAGTTTTCGGGAGGTTTAAGAGACAAATCCTGTCATGAGGTCGTGAAAGATATAGAAAACCAGCTAGGTTTCTATAAGCATACAGGTAAGCTTCTGATTATGAAAGAGATACTTTCATTAAAGTTGAAGAAGAACCAATCAATTAAAGACCATCTCATAAATATAAGGAGGCTCTTTAAATGCTTGACACGTCTGGGATACAAAATGGCTCAAGAGGAGTTAATGCATCTCATGTGGTACTCGCTCCCGAAGGAGATATGTGACACAGCTAGTGCCTACATGAAGGAACCAAGGAAAGACGTAGCAATGTTACATGAGGACATTTTGGCTAATCTAGAGCCGAAACCAGCACCTGCTGAACTCATGGACACTGATTGGATTGATGAGCTGGGAGATCTGAGTTGCCCAGAATGCGGTAGCCAGGATATTTGCAAGCACTCGATGAATATCGACTAGATAGAGATCGGTTTACCCGATGCTCCAGGTATCTTTATGATATATTGCTTAATCACTTCTTATGAATCATGGGTAATTGATACAGACAGTGGTAACCAAATTTGTAATCATTTACAGGGATTCACTAGAAGAGAGACTTTGAGGAAGGACCGTTCGAACCTACGAGTTGGCGAAGGCACTCCGCTGATAGCTGAAGCAGTAGGATCTTATAGTCTTAGTTTACCCTCGGGTCTAGTTTTGGAACTGGAAAATTGTTATTATGTTCCAAAGATGATTAAGAATGTTATGTCTTTTGATTTATTGGTAGACCAACGATTTTATTATAAATATGATTATAAAATGCTTTCAGTCTTTAAAAATAATATTTTCTATTTTAAAGCTACACCTGTAAATGGTCTATATACAGTAAATCTGCAAGACTATAATAAAGAAATCTATCATATAAGTAAACGATCCAAAGACATTGAGGATCAAACTTACCTCTGGCATTGTCGTTTAGGCCACATAAACAAGAAATGCGTTGAACTACTCCTAAAAGGAGGTTTTCTTGGCACTTTTAATTTTAAACCTTTTGACAACTGCGAATCATGTTTATCTGGCAAAATGACAAAAGAACCTGTCAACAAAGATAATGAAAGGGTTTTTGACTTGTTAGAAATAGTTCACACAGATGTGTGTGGACCATTTAGTCATGAGGCAAGAGGAGGATACCGGTACTTCATCACATTTACTGACGATTTCAGTAGATATTATGTCTACTTGATGAGACATAAATCTGAAAGCTTTGAGAAATTCAGAGAATACCAGAATGAAGTACAAAATCAACTTGACAGGAAGATCAAGTTTTTACGGTCAGATCGAGGAGGCGAATATCTTAGTCAAGAGTTCAGCAATCATCTGATGGAATGTGGGATTGTATCACAACTCACACCTCCGTATACACCGCAGATGAATGGTGTGTCAGAAAGGAGGAATCGTACATTACTAGAGATGGTACGATCGATGATGTGTCACTCTACACTACCCGTGTCATTCTGGGGACATGCACTCGAAACAGCAGCACAAATACTGAACAGAGCGCCAACAAAGTCGGTGGAAAGGATGCCATACGAGTTGTGGAAGGGTAAGAAACCCAAAATGTCTTTCCTGAAAATTTGGGGTTGTGAGGTTTACGTCAAGCGACCTACCTCAAAAAAACTCAAGCTCAAATCCGACAAGTGTTTCTTCGTAGGATATCCCAAAACCACCGTGGGATATTACTTCTACAACCCTGAAGAGAACAAAGTTTTTGTTGCTCGAAATGGAAAATTTCTGGAAGAAAAGTTTCTCAGTTTTGGGAACACCAGAGAGGATGTAGATCTACAGGTAGTAGATGAAGAAGACACTACACCAATTGTTGAGCCAGAAATTCAACATGAAAATGTTGAACCTCAATCAGAACCAATTGAGGAAGTGCAAACACAGGACCTTCGCAGATCGAATAGGGTAAGACAAGAACCAGATAGGTATCTTGGGTTTCTAGTCTCTCAGGATGGTGGAGACTTGAATGAACCAACATCCTATGGAGAAGCTGTATTAGGCAGTGAGTCTGAACAATGGCAAGAAGCCATGAAGGCCGAGATGCAGTCCATGTACGACAACCAAGTATGGGAGTTAACTGATTTACCCCAGCACTGTAGAGCTGTTGGACGTAAATGGGTTTTCAAGAAGAAAACTGACATGGACGGGAACGTGCACACCTTTAAGGCTAGACTGGTTGCAAAAGGATTCACACAAACTCATGGTATTGACTATGATGAAACCTTTTCGCCAGTAGCCATGTTAAAATCAATTAGGATTCTAATGGCCATTTCAGCGTACTTTAACTATGAGATCTGGCAAATGGACTTCAAGACAGCCTTTCTGAACGGAAAGTTAACAGAAGACGTCTATATGGAACAACCAGAAGGATTTGAAGATCCTAAGAATCCTAATAAAGTGTGTAAACTGCTAAAATCCATTTATGGATTAAAGCAAGCATCTCAAAGCTGGAACTTACATTTTGATGAGCGAATCAAAGAGTTTGGTTTCGCGAAAAGTGAGTTCGAGCCGTGTGTTTACACTAAGTTCAGTGGGAGCATAGTAACCTTCTTGGTCTTGTACGTAGACGACATTCTACTCATAGGAAACGATGTCCCAACTTTACAGAGTGTAAAAAGTTGGTTAAGCAAATGTTTCCAGATGAAAGACCTTGGAGAAGCCGCTTATATACTTGGCATAAAGATCTACAGAAATAGATCTAAGAGGCTTATCGGACTTAGCCAAAGTACGTACATTGACAAAATCCTGAAGAAATTCAGGATGGATGAATCCAAGAAAGGATTTATCCCAATGCAACATGGCATAGTGTTAAGTAAAACACAGTGTCCTGTTTCTAGTCAAGATCAGGACAAAATGAAATCGGTACCATATGCATCATCAATTGGATCGATTATGTATGCCATGTTATGTACTAGGCCCGATGTTGCTTACTCAGTAAGTGTTACAAGCAGATATCAATAGAATCCGGGAGAACCTCATTGAGTGGCTATCAAGAACATTCTCAAGTACCTGAGAAGAACGAAAGATATGTCTTGGTCTTTGGAGGTTCTGAGGATGAAATTAGTGTCATCGAATATTCAGACGCTAGTTTCCAGACCGACAGAGATGATTTCAGATCACAGTCAGGGTACGTCTTTACCCTAAACGGAGGCGCGATCTCGTGGAAGAGCTCGAAGCAGGATACGATTGCAGATTCAACTACAGAGTTAGAGTACATCGCAGCATCTGATGCAGCAAAGGAAGCTGTCTGGCTGAGGAATTTTCTATCGGATCTAAGAGTCGTTGCCAGTGTCTCTAGACCGATCGATATATTCTGTGATAACTCGGGAGCCGTAGCGCAAGCAAAGGAACCTAGAGAGCATCACAAGTCAAGACACGTGCTCAGAAAGTATCACCTCATCCGAGAGATCATTGGAAGAGGAGATGTAAGAATATGCAAGATTCCGACGGAAGACAATGTCGCAGATCCGCTGACAAAGCCGCTAGCAACGGTGAAGCATGAGGCTCATGCAAATTTTATTGGGATGCAGTACCTAGACACCAGTAGCTAGTTTTAGTTTATTATTATAGTAGTTTAATTTTGAGACATTAGATCATGTAAAGTTCTATTTCACAGTGTGATTGAAATATTGGAGGTTTTAAATTCATGATTGTTTCAAAAGTTAAACTGTTTTTGCATATTTAAATGTATCCATGATTTATGCAAAAGTCTTGCAATAAAATCTAAATTTCCGTAGCCACTTATTGAAATGAGAATTTCAATAAGGAGTTTAACGCTATTATAAATACTTGATGATTTATTCGAAGTAAAGAGTAAAGGCACAAGTGATGTGACCAAGTATTTATAGATACTCATCAGAGTGTTTGAGTATTGGAAGTGACCAGTTTCAAGTCTGCTTCATGGAGCCCCAGCCATAAGCATTGACTTGATGATAGGTTGTCCTTAGACTTGGGATATTTGGTTTGGGAACATGACGACTACTGTACTCTTAGCGCGTTCTAACGCTGCACCGTAACAGGGCGGTCATACGGGACGTGACTAGATACAGCGGAAGCCGTGGATCCAAATGCAGATAGTCAAGAAGGGATTTGCACCTCTGCTATAGAGAGATATTTCCGGGCCCCTTGACGATTGAGATTTGCAGAAAACGCGTGGCCACGCTCGGATAGAATAACAGTTGTTATTTAGTAATATCCGTTACTGTAGGCAATCGAAATCAGAGTCAAGAAATACTTGAATTCGAGAAATGAATCCTCCACTCCATGTCTCAAATTCATTTTAGAAATATCGCGTGCAAAAGGAATGAACCCGTGTACAAATTCAAGTGTGAATTGTATCTCTGGATGTAAGAGATCTTATAACCTGGTTAACCTAAGTGTCTGGCTAGGGACCTCCTTAGGCTAATGGTAACAGTACAGTTACATGTCTGGCACAAGTGGGAGTCTGTTAGGATTATGTGCAAGACAGTAACAGAGGATTACCGTGTCCAATGTTATAAGACACTAGTAGGTCACACCGCTGCACACCTAATTGAGAACGTTTGTGTGTAAGAATTAATTAAGGAGAAAAGGAAATAAATAATTAGTTAATTATTTATTGAGTTAATTAATTAAGTAATTAATTAAGGAATTAATTGATGAGATAATTATAAAGGAGTTATAATCAGATACAATCACTTAGACCTGGCAAAAACTGACAAGACACGCTAAGCCAACACGAAATAAACGGGTTTGGGTAACATATTTCAACCCGTTTAAGTAAACGGGTTGACACGACACGACACGAAAGTTAAACGGATAAGGTCAGGAAAATGACACGACTAACCCGTTTATACATATATGTGTGTGTGTGTGTGTTTGTGTGTATATATAAAGTTTTCTTTATATATTTTTATTACTATTTACGATATATTTGGATATTTAATATAATAATGTTAATGGATTTGGTTCAAGCTTATAAGTTTGAATTATAAAATTTGGATTCCTAAATTTTTGTGAATTTTTATTTATAATTTATAATTTTATAAATGTTAAACTGGTTAAACGGGTTAAGCGGGTTAACCCGTTTATTAAACGGGTCGGGTTAGGGTTGAGATTTCTGACCCGTTTATTAAACTGGTCGGGTTAGGGTCAAGCATTTTCAACCCGTTTAACTTTGAACCCGACACGAACTCGACACGACACGACACGTTTGCCAGGTCTACAATCACTGCCTTATTTAACTCTATAAATAAAAAGGCTTAAGGTGATTTTATTAGTTGATTATTCTTTCCTCCAAAAATTACTCTCTCTCTCTCTCTCTCTCTCTCTCTCTCTCTCTCTCTCTCTTTCCTAGTGCCGCCACCGGCCTCCTCCCACACACAACGACCGGAACGTTTTTCCGATCAGTCACGGTGGTCTAGCAACTCTCTCACGTGATGCCAGTAATGGTGTATCCCCTGCCTGCTTTCCGGATTTTTTTATCACATAAGGTAAACTAATCTGATCAATCCTCTTTGAATCTGTAAGGTTTAGGATTGGATCCGTTCTTGGGAATCTAGGTTTTATTATCCGCTGCGTGTATGTTTTTGTGCCTGCGATTCCCAACAATTTCGCGATCGCCAAATATCAAGTTTCGCGATCGTGAAGGAGCAAAAATCTGAAAATAGTGCAGTACCCTCGATTTCGCGGCGCGAGCTCTTTCACTTCACGACGCGAAGTTCGGAACGGGAGGTTTAAATTCAAATTCTAAAACCCTATTTTCAGTTTTTCTCCCCTTCCCTTTGGTTTTTCTCTACAATCCTCTTCCCATCCTACGATTCCATGGTGTCAAAGGTATGTGATTTCTCTCTAAATGCTTTAATTTGAAGATCCTTATAAGCCCTAGTTGGTTAAATTGTGAATGTACCCAAAAAGGGGGATTCTTTGGTTAGGGTTTCTTTAATCTGTATGAGAGGAATGTTTCTTGCCTTGATTTATTTGAATGCGCACACTTGAGTTGTTTTTAGCTTTATGATTATGTGATATGTTTTAACTCAAGTGTGGATAAGGGAGATTATAAGCATTATGTTGAATGGTATACTTGGATTTTGCTTTTGTAGAGAACTTCCTCTTCTCGCAATGTTCGGGACCATCCTTGCTTGTCGTTTGATTCCGATAACATCCCACAAAGCGAGAAGATGTTCTTGATGATTGAGCTTGGCCGATTAAAGAAACGAGAGATTGAAATAGGTTCAGTAGTGGATTTGAACTTTATTGATGAGATTGGGTTTGGAGATCGGCTTTTGGACCTTTTGAAAAGGGAGTATCGCGATCGATATGGAGTAGTTCGCTTCGTGAGCAATGATTGGGAGAAGGTCCTCAAAACTAACGAGCCGATTTACTTTGAGCTCGTATTGGAGTTTTTGGCCACATTTGAGTTTGATTTGGAGGCTTTCAATGAAGACAAATTTGATGGTGTGTGTGTGTAAAATTCCGCCTACTTGGGGAATGACACTTTGTTACACTTCCACGGTTTGGGGTTTTGCTTGGTCTTTTTACCGCTGCTCAGTAGAGGTCAGACTACTTTTGTCAGTACTTCCTTAACGGTGCTTGTGAGCCTAGCGCCGAATTCTCGGGTGCGGAGTTTTGGTCGACTATTGGATTGGGATCTGATAACCCTCGTTTTTCTCGTGTTATTTTCACTTTTTAGCACCCTTTTTCTCATCTAACCCCTTTCGAAACATCCATTGGACACCTAAATAATCCTTTTTGCCTAATATACTCATTAAGACAGGAAATAGCTAAAAAGTCATGTTTTAAGGAAATTTTGAAAGTGGGACGTCACCACAGTGTCAGGTTTGTATGTGCAGTATCTTGAAGGCATATTCAGAATATTTTAATATGAAGAGTCAAATCCAGCATGGGAGGCATGGGAGACATGAAAAAGTCAGCCACCAACAAGGAGGAAAAGTAGGAAATGGTGAAATGAATAAAATAAGGAAAAAGCATAAAGGTTATCTAACCTTTGGACAAAGACCCACCACTTTTCTACTATAAAAAGGGGCAAGGAGCAAAGCATTTGGACAACACATTACATTATGATTTCCAGCATTCTCTCTTCAAGTTCTATCTTAGGATTATAGTTTTTAACTTAGTGTAATTTAATTTACTGCAATTTACATTCTGTAATTTTTAGTACGTGTTCCGTAGCCACAGAGGCGACTACTTAACATAGCCTTCTGTTTTTAAATCAAATGCAGTTTATTTTCAACATCTTTTACCTTCTATTTTCTGGTATGGGCAGTAGCTAAACCCCATCCTTGGGTGTGGGTGCGAGCAAAGCCCGAGAGGCCTAAATGTGACATTTTGGGTGTTTTTATCCTTTAATATTTTCTCGTTTGGTCATTCTAAGTCGGGACGTTATCTCAATGCGGACAAGCTGATCACTTGTAAGTGTTCATGTTAGACCTAAGACCTCGAGAGGGGCGGGTTCGAAACACGGCTTGAGTGATGCAAAAAGAGTTTGAGAGAACCTTTAATGATCACGAAGAGATTCGGGTCGTTGCATAATTGAACCTGTTAGGATTATGTGCGAGACAGTAACGGGGTTATCGTGTCCAATGTTGTAAGACACTAGTAGGTCACACTGCTGCACACCAAAATGAGAATGTTTGGATTATGGGGAATAATTAATTGGTTAATTAATTATTTAGAGAGAAAAAGAAATAAATAATTAGTTTAATTATTTATAATCAATTAATCAGTTAGATTAATTAGTTGGATAATTATGGAAGTTATTTCAGAGATAATTACCAAGAATTATATATGGAATCAAACACTGCTTGTTTTGTCCATATAAATAAAGGGTTTAGGGTATCAGTTAATTGATTTGATTCAGTTCAAAAACCCAGAAAAACTCTCTCTCTCCCTCTCCCAAAAACCGGCGCCAGAATCCAGTAGGAGGAAGGTTTGCATTCGTTTTTCGGGTAATCCTCGGTGGTGGTCTAGCAACCCTCTCGACCGGTGCCAGTAGCGGTGTACCCCCTGCTTGCGATTCAGAGTTATTGTTCGCAAAAGGTAATCCACTGAAACACCCTTAATTGTATCTGTATGGTTTAGGATTGGATCCTCGATTGGGAATCGGGTTTTTGTTATCCGCTGTGCATGTTCATGCGGCGGCGATTGGATGGCAGCGGCGAAGCCGGCCGTACCACCAGACACGGTGGTGGCGGCGTTCGTCGTTCTCGGCACAGGACCGCGGCGGCGGTGGTGGCTTTCAGCCGCTGCTGTCGCCGACGATTGTTGTTACGACGGGCGGCGGTGGTGGCAATCACGTCATCATCGTCGCCGGCGTTAAAAACCGCCGATCAACGACCGAGTTTCGGCGGATCGATGGTAACTCGATGATGTAATTCGTTTTTGTTATTAACGTAAACGGGTATCAGTTTGAAATCCGTTTCCGGATAATCTTTCGAATTAAGGATCGTTTTTCAGATAAAGTTAAAACGATTCAGGATAAAGATATAATTAATTATTTTTAAATTAATTAGTTTTATAATTATTTAATTAAAATTCAGATGTGTTTTAACTTATTTAATTATATGATAAGTCATAGCTGAACCCTTTAGACCCGTGGTTGTGTTTATTTATCCGTTTTATTAGAATAGTTGGGAGGCCTGCGAGCCATTTACAACCCTTTTGTAATTTTAAAGTTTTATTAGAATAGTTGGGAGGCCTGCGTGCCATTTGAACCCATTCATAATAATTACTTCAATTACAACAAGACGGAGACAAGGACGACGACCATGGATCTCGGAGCCAGTGGGAGTGCCAGAAGTTGAAGACTTTTGTCACTTAGGCATTGAGACCGTTGTTTTTGTGTTGGCTCACAAAACAACATTAGTTTAAGGGTTTAAGCTATGACTGTGCTTTTTATATTTAAATTGCGTGGTTGTTTAATCTATGTAATTGTCATTAAATATAAATTTCCCTTTTTGAACGGATTGTTTAAAAATCAAAAGGATACAAATACAGTTAGTATTTGGATCCAGTTTTTCAAAGTTTTTGAAAAAGGAAACTGGCAATTTAAACCCTTGTTAGAAATCATAGATTAGTAAGTGCAACCCACTTTAGGGGCACTTCCGGTGTAAGGTACATAGGGCGTTGTAAGTGCACACACTATGAACGCCCGTGTTCAAACCGAAACTGGAAGGAGATAAAACTCTGCGAATTATCTCCGGGTGGTACCGGCCAGAGTTTGTCCAGGTCCCGGGTGGTGCAATCTATTTTGGTAATTATTTATTCACTGGGTGGTACCAGGCCAAAATGCACTAGAGGGACTAAATATGCACGGATTATTAATATCCGATGTCCCGACGATCTAGAAGTCGTATTTTCAGAAAGGAATACGATTGGTATAGTTTTACCTACCATAGATCGCATGAGTCGGTATGACATGATCACATGCTTCCCGACACATGTGAAATATGGATTCTAGTCTAATAAATTTATTTTAAGGGTAATAATTTATTAGAATTATATAATTATAAACTAAAACTGGAATTTTATATTCTTCTGTAGATGTCTCAAATTAGTATTCCGTTTTATTCACCTGAAGAGTCACTTCGCCTTATTATGGGCAAGTGGAAGCTTACGGGCCATAACTTTCCAGTTTGGAAGTTACACTTGAGGAACGTTTTATGTGCCCAGGATAAGCTTTATGTGATCAACAAACCCGTATCACGACCTAAAAGCAATGCCCCTGAAGAGGAATTTGCTGAGTATTTTAGATACTTGACAGATGAATCGGATGTAATGTCCATTCTGATTTTCTCTATGTCACCCGAGTTCACGGGAGATTTAAGAGTTAAATCATGTCACGAGGTTGTGAGAGATGTGGAGAACCAGCTAGGTCTCTACAAGCACACGGGAAAGCTATTGATCATGCAAGAGATTCTCTCCCTGAAGCTACAGAAGGGTCAGTCAGTTAAAAACCATCTTGTTGATATGAGAAGGCTTTTTAAATGTTTATCACGTCTGGGGTACAAGATGACTCAGGAAGAGTTAGTGTATCTCATGTGGTTCTCCCTCACAAAGGAAGTTCAGGACACAGCTAGTGCCTACATGAAGGAACCAAAGAGCGACGTGGATAAAGTTCATGAAGATATCCTGGCCAGTCTAGAGCCAGTACCCGAACCTGCGAATCTCATGGACACTGACATAATAGATGAGCTGGGAGATCTGAGTTGCCCAGAGTGCGGCAGCGAGGATATTTGCGAGCACTCGATGAACATCGACCAGATGGATATCGGTTTACCCGATACTCCAGGTATCTTTATGATAGATTGCTTAATCACTTCTTATGAATCATGGGTAATTGATACAGGCAGTGGTAACCACATTTGTAATCATTTACAGGGATTCACTAGAAGAAAGACTCTGAGGAAGGACCGTTCGAACCTACGAGTGGGCGAAGGCACTCCGTTGATTGCTGAAGCCGTGGGATCTTATAGTCTTAGTTTACCCTCGGGTCTAGTTTTGGAACTGAATAATTGTTATTATATTCCAAATATGATTAAGAATGTATTGTCTTTTGATTTGTTGGTAGACCAAGGCTTTTACTATAAATATTCTTATAAGATGATTTCGGTTTTTAAAGATAATATTTTCTATTTTAAAGCTACACCTGTAGATGGTCTATACACTGTAAATCTTAAAGACAACAATAGTGAAATCTATCATATAAGTAAGCGATCCAAGGATATTGAGGATCAGACTTACCTCTGGCATTGTCGTTTGGGCCATATAAACAAGAAACGTGTTGAACTACTCCTAAAAGGAGTTTTTCTTGGAAATTTCGACTACAAACCTTTTGATAATTGCGAATCTTGTTTATCTGGTAAAATGACAAAGCAACCTTTCAACAGTGAGAATGAAAGGGCTACTGACTTGCTTGAAATAATCCACACAGATGTATGTGGACCTTTCAGTCATGTAGCAAGAGGAGGATACCGGTACTTCATTACCTTCACTGACGACTTCAGTAGGTATGGATATGTCTACTTGATGAGACATAAATCTGAAACCTTTGAGAAATTCAAGGAATATCAGAATGAAGTACAGAATCTACTTGACAAGAGGATCAAGTTCTTACGGTCAGATCGTGGTGGCGAATATCTCAGTGATGAGTTTGACAATCATCTGATGGAGTGTGGGATTGTATCCCAACTTACACCTCCGTATACACCTCAGATGAACGGTGTATCAGAAAGGAGAAATCGTACCTTACTTGACATGGTACGAACGATGATGTGTCATTCTTCGCTGCCGGTATCATTCTGGGGACACGCGCTCGAAACAGCAGCACACATACTGAACAGAGCGCCAACAAAGTCGGTAGAAAAGACTCCATACGAGTTATGGAAGGGTAAGAAACCCAACATATCTTTTCTGAAAATTTGGGGTTGTGAGGTTTACGTCAAACGACCTACCTCAGAAAAACTCAAACCCAAATCCGACAAGTGTTTCTTCGTTGGATATCCCAAGACCACCGTGGGATATTATTTCTACAACCCTGAAGAGAACAAAGTGTTTGTTGCTCGAAATGGAAAATTTCTGGAAGAAAAGTTTCTCAGTTTAGAGAACACCAGAAAGGATGTAGATCTACAGATAGTAGACGAAGAAAACACTACACCAGTTGTTGAGCCAGAAATTCAACATAACAATGTTGAACCTCAATCAGAGCCGATTGAGGAAGTGCAAACACAAGACCTTCGCAGATCCAGCAGGGTAAGACAAGAACCAGATAGGTATCTTGGGTTTCTAGTCTCTCAAGATAGCGGAGACTTAAATGAACCAACATCCTATGGAGAAGCTGTGTCAGGCAGTGAGTCTGAACAATGGCAGGAAGCCATGAAGGCCGAGATGCAATCCATGTATGACAACCAAGTCTGGGAGTTGACTGATTTGCCACAACACTGTAAGGCTGTTGGACGCAAATGGGTTTTCAAGAAGAAAACCGACATGGATGGAAATGTACACACCTTCAAGGCCAGACTGGTCGCAAAAGGATTCACACAAACTCATGGTATCGACTATGATGAAACCTTTTCACCAGTGGCCATGTTAAAGTCAATTAGGGTTCTAATGGCCATCTCAGCATACTTTAACTACGAGATTTGGCAAATGGACGTCAAGACAGCCTTTCTGAATGGAAAGTTAACAGAAGACGTCTATATGGAACAACCAGAGGGGTTTGAAGATCCTAAGAATCCTAATAAGGTGTGTAAACTGCTAAAATCTATTTATGGATTAAAGCAAGCATCTCGAAGCTGGAACTTACACTTTGATGAGCGAATCAAAGAGTTTGGCTTCGCTAAAAGTGAGTTCGAGCCATGTGTTTACACTAAGTTCAGTGGGAGCATAGTAACCTTCCTGGTCTTGTATGTAGATGACATACTACTCATAGGAAACAATGTACCAACTTTACAGAGTGTTAAAGAATGGTTAAGTAAATGTTTCCAGATGAAAGACCTTGGAGAAGCCGCTTATATACTAGGTATAAAGATCTACAGAAACAGATCTAAGCGGCTTATCGGACTTAGTCAGAGTACATACATTGACAAAGTACTGAAGAGATTCAGGATGGATGAATCCAAGAAAGGATTCATTCCAATGCAACATGGCATAGTGTTAAGCAAAACACAGTGTCCTGTTTCTAGTGAAGATCAGGACAGGATGAAATCGGTCCCATATGCTTCTGCAATTGGATCAATTATGTATGCCATGCTATGTACTAGGCCCGATGTTGCTTACTCAGTAAGTGTTACGAGCAGATACCAACAGAATCCAGGTGAGCCCCATTGGGTGGCTGTCAAGAACATTCTCAAATATCTGAGAAGAACGAAAGAAATGTTCTTGGTCTTTGGAGGTTCTGAGGATGAAATTAGTGTCACAGGATACTCTGACGCTAGTTTCCAGACCGACAGAGATGACTTCAGGTCACAGTCAGGGTACGTCTTTACCCTAAACGGAGGTGCGATCTCGTGGAAGAGCTCGAAGCAGGACACGATTGCAGACTCAACTACAGAGGCAGAGTACATTGCAGCATGTGATGCGGCAAAGGAAGCTGTCTGGCTGAGGAATTTTCTATCGGATCTCAGAGTGGTTGCCAGTATCTCGAGACCGATAGATATATTCTGTGATAACTCAGGAGCCGTGGCGCAAGCAAAGGAACCTAGAGAGCATCACAAGTCGAGACACGTGCTCAGAAAGTATCACCTCATCCGAGAGATCATTGGAAGAGGAGATGTAAGAATATGCAAGATTCCAACAGAAGACAATGTCGCAGATCCGCTGACAAAGCCACTAGCAAGGGCAAAGCATGAGGCACATGCGAATTCCATTGGGATGCAGTACCTGGAAGCCAGTAGCTAGTACTTAGTTTATTAATTATTACTATAGTCTAATTTAGAAACAATGTAATCATGTAAAGTTTTTATTTCACAGTGTGTTGGAAATAAATGGAGGTTCTAATTTCATGATTGTTCTAAATTAACTATTTTTCGCATATTTAACGTATCCTTGATTCTACAAAGTCTTGTATGAAATCTAAATTTCCGTAGCCACTTATTGAAATGGGAATTTCAATAGGGAGTTTAACGCTATTATAAATACTTGATGATTTATTCAAAGTAGAGAATAAAAGCACAAGTGATGTGACCAAGTATTTATAGATACTCATCAGAGTGTTTGGGTATTGGAAGTGACCAGTAATCAAGTCTGCTTCATGGAGCCTCAGTCATAGGCACTGACTTGATAGGTTGTCCTTAGACCTGAGATACTTGGTTTGGGAACACGAGGACCACTGTACTCTTAGCACGTACTAACGCTGCACCGTAACTGGGTGGCTATACGGGACGTGACTAGATGCAGCGGAAGCCGTGGATCCAAATGCAAGTAGTCAAGAAGGGATTTGCACCTCTTTCAAAAGAGAGATATTTCCGGGCCCCTTGACGATTAAGATTGGCAGAAAACGCGTGGCCACGCTCGGATAGAATAACAGGGGTTATTTAGTAATATCCGTTACTGCAGGCAATCGAAATCAGAGTCAAGAAATACTTGATTTTAAGAAATGAATCCTCCACTCCATGTCTTAAATCACTTTAGAAATATCGTGTGCAAAAGGAATGAACCTGTGTACAAATTCAAGCGTGAATTGTATCTCTGAATATAAGAGATCTTATAACCTGGTTAACCTAAGCGTCTGGCTAGGGACCTCCTTAGGCGAATGATAACAGTTCAGTTACATGTCTAGCACAAGTGGGAGTCTGTTAGGATTATGTGCGAGACAGTAACGGGGTTATCGTGTCCAATGTTGTAAGACACTAGTAGGTCACACTGCTGCACACCAAAATGAGAATGTTTGGATTATGGGAATAATTAATTGGTTAATTAATTATTTAGAGAGAAAAAGAAATAAATAATTAGTTTAATTATTTATAATCAATTAATCAGTTAGATTAATTAGTTGGATAATTATGGAAGTTATTTCAGAGATAATTACCAAGAATTATATATGGAATCAAACACATGCTTGTTTTGTCCATATAAATAAAGGGTTTAGGGTATCAGTTAATTGATTTGATTCAGTTCAAAAACCCAGAAAAACTCTCTCTCTCCCTCTCCCAAAAACCGGCGCCAGAATCCAGTAGGAGGAAGGTTTGCATTCGTTTTTCGGGTAATCCTCGGTGGTGGTCTAGCAACCCTCTCGACCGGTGCCAGTAGCGGTGTACCCCCTGCTTGCGATTCAGAGTTATTGTTCGCAAAAGGTAATCCACTGAAACACCCTTAATTGTATCTGTATGGTTTAGGATTGGATCCTCGATTGGGAATCGGGTTTTTGTTATCCGCTGTGCATGTTCTTGTATCCCTCGATTCCCAACAGAACCAAGGCAAAAAGTGTCCTCAAGCGGGTGTCACGAAGAAATTCGGACATCTTCTTTTGTTGGACCGAGCTAGGATCTATAAGGTCCACTTGGTAAAGTTAACAAATTGGGAAATATTAATTGTGAAAACTTTATAATAAAACTAGTTTGTAAACCTTTATAATGGAGCTTCGAGAGGAGAAAGTTATATAGGAGTTATTTACGGACCGGTCACGTTAACCAAATCTTGTTAAACGGTCTCTTGGGCAAAAGCTTGCACCCGTACCCATATTTTTCTTATTGTTAATTAAATCCTTTATTTACTTGTCATTTATATATCTGCTCTTTATTTATCCGCCATTTACATTTCTGTTATTTAAATATCTTGTTATAATCCACCAAATCAAATCAAATCTTTATAAAACTTTGCACCAGACTAAAGGACATTTCTCTAAATCTCGATACCGCCAATCCCTGTGGAACGATACGTGGGCTTACCACAATATTACTTGAGTTAGCGAACGCACGTCTGGTTTATACTTGGACTAGACCTGTGGTGCAGAGGCATTTATTACGTGAACAGAGAGTTCTATCATCCTATCAACAATCCAACACCAAGGAGAGTTCTATCATCCTACCCGAACATCGTCTTCTCCATCAAATGTTAGTTCATTCACTTGCTTACCGAAATGCAATAACGAATCTTGCTTTTGTAATGGCATATGGTACCTTTGGCTTCTTTCACGGTTGGTTGATCGAAATGCAATAACGAATCTTGCTTTTGTAATGGCACAAATGTTCTTAAACACCACCGAGGTGCATGATAAGGCCGGAACGGGTCTTTGTGGAGGACATTTCATTACGGTTAAAGCGGAAAATTGGGAGCCCTTACACCGGAAGTTTGTGCGACTCTCACCAAGTTGTCTCCTTTGGGAATTCTCGATAAGGTTCTCTTTCGTTCGATGAAGCTACTAGCACCGGGGCCGCAAAGGGGTACTTTCGTTTGGATTGGGGATACCGCATCCGATGAGGGACCGATCGGTATGGCTACTTCACCACCTCAACCAACCTTCCCGGGGCAATCGAGCCATCCACCGCCGCGAAGTCAACAAAGTCAACGAAGTGGGTCTAGTGAACCGCAAGGATCGGGGTCTAGTGAACAGTTGGGAGTGAACATCATGATATCATGGAGCGACTCGACCGGATTTCATACGACATGTACGGTGTTCGCCGGGAATTGTCGTGGGTCACAATTCGGATGACCCACACTTACATTTAAGATCTTATTTGGAAGTTGTGGATTCTTTCCGAGCTCGAGGGGTTGACCAAGAAACTATGCGACTTTTGTTTTTCACTTATTCACTAAAAGATAAAGCAAAAGATTGGTTATGTTCACAACCACCGCATTCCATCACCTCGTGGGATGATCTTGTTACAAAATTTCTGAAAAAATATTTTCCACCCACGAGGAATGCAAAACTAAGGAATGCCATTTCAATGTTTTCTCAAGAACCAGATGAATCAGTGTCGGATGCATGGGAACGCTATAAGGATCTTCTTCGGAAGTGTCCCCATCATGGTATTCCCCATTGCATCCAGTTGGAAACTTTTTACAACGCGCTTTCCAACACCGATAAGGGTATGATTGACGCAACGGCCGGAGGTTCTTTTACCGATCTGACCTACAACAATGCACATGCTTTGTTGGACAAAATTGCAAATAATAGTTCTGAATGGTCAGATCCGCGAAAGCTACCTCGGAAAAGTGTGTCGAGTACCCAAGATCTTGATGCGATCGCTTCACTAAACGCACAGATTGTTGCTTTAACAAATTTGGTTAAAAACAATTTAAAACCAAACCAAACAATTCCCTCGGGGAATGAAATGTGTGCGAATTGTGAAGAGGATCATCCTTTTGAAGATTGTCTCGAAAACCCCGCATCGGTAAATTATGTAGGAAACAATCTCAAGTACAATCCATACTCCCAGACCTACAACCCCGGGTGGCGTGATCACCCGCATTTGTCCTATAAGAGCAACAATGTTCAACAACCCTTTGGGGGAAGTTCTGGACAGAACAGATCACAAAATCCTCCAGGATTTGGTCAAAACAGACAGCAGCAGCAGTATCATCAGAATGCACAGACTGGACAAACTCACCACAATGGTCAGTTACCACTTCAACATGTCCCAAAACAGCAGCAGGAACCAACAGACACTGGTTCTTTGGAATCTATGTTTAAAGGTTTCATGGCTCAGACCACCAGTTTTGTGACACACTCCCAAGGCTTCATGAATCAGACCAATGCAACCTTAAGAGGACTAGAAACTCAAATGAGTCAACTAGCCAACGAGGTTAGTGAACTTAAGGGACGACCACCTGGAACCTTACCTAGCAATACTGAAAACCCTAGGAATGGCTCAAAGGAGTTTGCCAAGGCCGTGACTTTGAGAAGTAGTGATGGTTTAGTTGATATACCTATCACTCAAAGTGGGGAGGAAACATCCCATGCTTTTGACAAAAACAAATTTCCAATATTGTTTCCTCCCACCAAAGTCACACCTTCCGGATCCGATGTACCATCCACCTCAGCCACACCACCGAAAGCTTCTAGTGCCCCTGTTGTACTAGAACCGGCGGTAGTCCAACCACCACCTGTCACTACCATTACCGCAAGTAAAGGTAAAAAGTCCCAACAACCGGAACCAGATTTGCGAGACCTCCCTTTCCCAGGCAGACTAAAGAACAAAAATATGGATACGCAGTTTAAGAAGTTCTTGGACATCTTTAAACAACTCTATATTAACATACCTTTGGTAGAGGCTCTTGAGCAAATGCCGAACTATGTTAAGTTCTTGAAAGACATCTTAAGCAAAAAGAGGAAGTTGAATGAGTTTGAGACCTTAGCTTTGACCCAGGAGTGTAGTGCGATTCTTACTTGTAAGATTCCACCAAAACTCAAAGACCCGGGAAGTTTCACCATCCCGTGTTCCATTGGTGGTCAAGAAGTTGGACTTGCCTTGTGTGATTTAGGTGCTAGCATTAACCTCATACCGTTGTCCGTCTTCAACAAGTTAGGAATAGGAGAAGTCCGTCCCACAACCGTGACCTTACAATTAGCGGACCGTTCGATAGCATACCCAAAATGCAAAATAGAGGACATTTTGGTTAAGGTAGATAAGTTCATCTTCCCTGCTGACTTTATAATCCTAGATTGTGAAGTCGACAAGAAAGTTCCAATAATTTTGGGACGTCCTTTTCTTGCTACGGGAAGAGCCTTAATCGATGTCCATAAGGGAGAACTCACTATGCGGGTAAATGATCAGCAAGTGACCTTCAATGTTTTTAACTCCCTTAAGTGTTCTGGAGGTATAGAGGACTGTTCGGCAGTGAGTGTTGTTGATCTGGACCTGGACTTAGCTGAGTGCAGTGAGGACCTTCCCACAGTGGAGAGTGATGACCTGATTTTTTATGACAGTTTGCAGGAAGATGTAGATGTTGTGTTTGAGCAGTTGGACTTTAAGGACAGACCCAGTCAGCCCCCATCCATTGTCCAGCCACCTGAGTTAGAATTAAAGCCTTTACCTAGTCATCTTTAGTATGCCTATCTTTTGGAAGACGAGAAGTTACCCGTGATCATTTCGTCTAAGTTAGATCTTGACCAAGAGAGAAAGTTACTTGATCTTTTGAGAGACCATAAGAGAGCACTAGGTTGGACCATAGCCGACATTAGGGGAATAAGTCCGTCCGTGTGCCAACATAAGATAATTTTGGAAGAAAATAGCGTTGGAAAAGCACAACCCCAACGGAGACTTAATCCCATGATGAAGGAAGTGGTTAAAAAGGAAATCCTGAAGTGGCTTGACGCGGGTATTATATACCCCATTTCCAGTAGTAGTTGGGTGAGCCCAGTCCAATGTGTTCCAAAAAAAGGTGGCACTACGGTGATCACCAATGACAAAAATGAGCTCATTCCAACCCGAACCGTAACCGGTTGGCGCATTTGCACGGACTATAGACAATTAAATCTGGCAACAAAGAAAGACCATTTCCCGCTACCTTTTATAGACCAAATGCTTGACAGACTTGTGGGAAATGAATTCTTTTGTTTTCTAGATGGATATTCGGGGTATAATCAAATTCAAATAGCACCTGAGGACCAAGAGAAAACTACTTTCACTTGTACTTATGGTACTTTTATGTTTCGACGAATGCCCTTTGGTCTGTGTAATTCCCCCGCTACCTTCCAGCGGTGTATGATGTCAATCTTTTCAGATATGATTGAAGACACCATGGAAGTGTTCATGGATGATTTTTCAGTAATTGGAACCTCGTTTGAAAACTGCCTTGTGAATTTGAAAAATGGTTTAGAAAAATGTGAATCTCATGACTTGATTTTAAATTGGGAAAAGTGTCACTTCATGGTCCAAGAGGGAATAGTTTTAGGACACTTGGTTTCACCGAGGGGTTTGGAAGTTGACAAAGGAAAACTAGAGGTTATCATGCAATTGCCCAAACCTTCTTCGGCCAAAGGCATACGAAGCTTCTTAGGTCACGCCGGATTCTATAGACAGTTCATTAAAGATTTTTCAAAAATCGCAAAACCGCTATGTAACCTGTTGCATGTTGACCAAGCTTTTGACTTCACCTCAGAGTGCAAAGTGGCCTTTGAAAAGATAAAAAAAACACTTGTCACGGCCCCAATTGTTATTGCACCAGATTGGAAGTTACCTTTCGAGGTTATGTGTGATGCAAGCGATTGGGCCGTATGTGCAGTTTTGGGTCAGAAACGCGAAAAAATATTTCACCCAATCTACTACGCAAGCAAAACTTTAATCGATGCACAAATTAATTATACCACCACGGAAAAAGGTTGCTTGCGGTAGTATTCGCATTTGACCGTTTTAGATCCTATCTCATTGGTGCCAAAGTAATTGTGCATGCCGACCATTCCGCTATCAAATATCTCATGAGTAAGGCTGATGCAAAGCCTAGACTCATTCGTTGGGTCCTTCTGTTACAAGAATTTGACCTTGAAATAGTTGATCGGAAAGGGACGGAAAATCAAGTCGTGGATCATCTTTCTCGCATTGAGGGTACTACGCAAGCAAAACTTTAATCGATGCACAAATTAATTATACCACCACGGAAAAAGAGTTGCTTGCGGTAGTATTCGCATTTGACCGTTTTAGATCCTATCTCATTGGTGCCAAAGTAATTGTGCATGCCGACCATTCCGCTATCAAATATCTCATGAGTAAGGCTGATGCAAAGCCTAGACTCATTCGTTGGGTCCTTCTGTTACAAGAATTTGACCTTGAAATAGTTGATCGGAAAGGGACGGAAAATCAAGTCGTGGATCATCTTTCTCGCATTGAGGGTAAAGTTTCAAGTGGAGGAAATCATGGGATAAAAGAAATGTTCCCGGATGAACAAATTTTAGCAATCCGGTACTTTCAAGAAGAAACAACACCTTGGTATGCGGATTTGGCCAACTACCTCGCTAGTGGGCTAAAACCGTATGATTTCAAAACTCAACAGTTTAAAAGGTTTCTTCATGAAAGTAAGCAGTACATCTGGGATGACCCCCATTTTTTCAAAATGGGGGCGGATCAAATCTTGATACGTTGCGTGCCAGACTGGGAACAACACAAGATTTTACAAGATTGTCATGCGTCGCCGTACGGTGGTCATTTCGGTGGCCAACGAACGGCCGCTAAAATTTTACAAAGTGGGTTCTTCTGGCAACGATCTTTAAAGATTCTTTTGAGTTTGTGAAAAAATGCGACCGTTGTCAAAGGACCGGGAATGTGTCTCAAAGAAATAAGATGCCGTTGAATAATATCATAGAAGTTGAACTTTTCGACGTTTGGGGTATTGATTTCATGGGACCATTCCCGATGTCTTTTCACAACCAGTACATTTTGGTCGCTGTTGACTATGTCTCGAAACGGGTAGAAGCCATTGCTTCCCCCCGTAATGATGCGAAAACGGTGATAAACTTTTTACACAAAAACATCTTTGTCCGTTTTGGGACCCCTCGTGCTTTAATTAGTGACGAGGGGACGCATTTTGTTAATAGAATGTTAAGTGCGGTTTTGAACAAGTATAACATCCAACACCGCATTGTGACCGCTTACCATCCGCAAACAAATGGGCTTGCCGAACTTTCAAACCGAGAAATAAAATCCATTTTAGAAAAAGTCGTCAAGCCTAACCGTAAGGATTGGTCGTTAAAATTGGATGATGCACTTTAGGCATACCGCACCGCGTACAAAACACCCTTGGACATGTCACCGTACCGCCTCGTGTTTGGGAAAGCTTGTCATCTCCCGTTAGAGCTTGAGTATAAAGCATTTTGGGCCATAAAAGAACTGAATATGGCGGAGGATGCCGCGGGAATAAAAAGGAAATTACAACTTGTTGAGTTGGATGAAGTACGCTTTCATGCCTACGAAAATGCCAAGATTTACGAAGAAAAGATAAAAATTTGGCATGATCGTAGGATAAACCAACGCACTTTTTCGGAAGGGCAAAAGGTGTTACTTTTCAACTCTCGCCTTAAGATATTCCCAGGCAAACTCAAGTCCCGTTGGTCCGGACCGTTTACCATTGACAAAGTTGGTCTCTATGGGACCATCGATTTGATAAACCCACAAGATGGTAGTACATTTCGGGTCAACGGGCATCGGGTGAAGCATTACCTTCCCGAAGGTGTGCCCGACCCCGAAGGAACAGCTCAGTAAAATCCAAATCTGGGTTAGAAATAACCCTTGTAAATAGTAGGTTTTATTTCAGTAATTATTTTCTGTAGTTTCTGTTTCAGTTCTGGAAGTTGCCAAAGTCACCACTGTGGAGAGTATCAGCAAGTACCTTGTGGACAAAGTGATTGTCTGATGGGTCAGGGTTGTTGTGTGAAATACTGTCTAAAAGAATGCAGCAAGTGGGAGTTGTTGATTGGAGCTGACTTGTGGTGTTTTCATTTCTTTGGACACAAAGATTGAAAAAGGAAATGGGACCCACAAGTACATTCATTCTCATTTTAAAAGTCATCTAAAGCTTCCAACACTTCTGCAAGTACAAAAGTGAATGTCAAAGGTACCATCCCCATTAATTAACCTTACACCCCTTTGCCATGTGTCAACCTTACCTTCATCCACATAACCTACACTACCCCACCAACCCATCCAATCACCCTTTGTCTCCTTCCCTCCAAACCGACGGTTACCCACTCTTCCCCCTAAAATCATTTTTTTTAAATTTTAACTCCTTTACTTTTTTTTTTTATTTTTTTTAAGAAACTATTTTTTTTAAACCCCTTTATCACTAACTAACCAAAGCCCAAAATTTAGTTACCAATTTAGTTACTTTTTAACCAAATCATCTTTTCTTTAATTTAAAATTAGATTTTTATTAAAACCTTTTAATCTGATTTTCTAAAAACTGTTAACTCGATTTTTTCAAAACCTTTTCATCTTATTTCTTTTCACCTTTACCTTTTCCTACTTCACTTTTTCAAAACACCATTTTCAAAACACACAATTACTCTCCTCAAGAAACCACCTCCCAAAACCACCTTTTCGGTTTCCCTCCCCCACCGTGAACCGTCGATGGGCCGCCGTAAAGCGATGGTCACCGCTAGCCAAATCGCCGGCGGATCCACCACCGAGTCGCCACCGCACTCCGCTGCACCCACCGTCGAGCCGCAGCAGCCACCTCTGGCGTTCACATCACCGCCACCGTCGCACAACCCCTCCCCCTTTGCTTCGCCGCAGCACGCCTCGCCGGCGGGGTACGGCTCCGGGTACGATTCGCCCTCCGGCGGATTCTCCCGGCGGTCAATCCTCGCTAGCCGACGAGGTTTGCTAAACCGACGCCCATCACCTACCACCGCCTCTCCATCCGCCACCATACCAATCACCACCGTGACTCCGGCAACCCAAACTGTCACCATAACCGCCGGAGCCATCATCTCCCGTGCCATCGCCACCCTAAACAACCCTACCCTAGTCGCCGCCGCCTCGATTCCGGTATCCCAATCCACAACCCTAACCGGCGTCACCCTCTTCGGCTCATCGCCGACCACCGCCGTACTCAACCCCGACGTCGTTGAACGCCTTGAGGCTCTTATGACGGATCAAAACCCTTACATCTCACCCACACACACCACCATCTTCACCACCGATCGTCCGGCAGCCACCACCTCTCACTCTCCTCGGGTTACTCGCGATTTCGTGAGTAGCTTCGATGCTAACCCTTTTAATGCCTTCACGGCAACACAAGAGGAGATGACGGTGCGCTTCCATGAACTTCTTGCCCGGCAAACCGAACGGTTGAGGCAAGAGCGACGAGCCGTTGCGGAAGCCGAGGCCGCTAACATAGCCTCATCATCGACCCCCCGACCCTCCATTGAACCGACCTCTTATCGAATCGAGGCGGAAGATGCTCACTTCACCATAACACCCAACTTTGGTACCACCCAAATCCCGACCCAAACCATACCCGCAACCACCATGGGGATGCATTCTTTTGACATAAACCGCACTCCGGAAGACGATTCTGATGTTGCTGACTATTTCACCGACAACCCCCCTGACGTGGACATCAGTCCAGATCCCGAAGACACCGGTTTTGTCCCCGCTCGAAAGGTACGTAAACTCACTGCTGCTGATAAGGGAAAGAAGAAAGTGGACCACCAGCCTGCTCCTAGAAGAAGTCAGAGACTTGCCGCTGTTGGCACTGGCCACAGTGGCCAAGGTATGGCTCCTGTTTCGTCTCTAGACTCTGATGATCCCGCATATGAGGTTTTAGCGGAACCTGATGAGCCATCACCAGAGGCTTCAGAAGAGTCTCTGGTTGATGAGCCAAAACCGAAACCTAAAAAGCGTAAACGCCCTCCGAGTAAGGGTTCGGGTAGACTTAGACGTTCGTTGATCGAGAGGGCTTTTCACAATGCGCTTATCAACTTCTACCCACGCATTGCGGATCATTTGCGATTTCATGGTTGGCAAGACATGATCCCGGACTCCGTTATGGTTAACGAGACTTTGGTCCGGGAAATTTATGATACGTTGGCTTGGATGGAAGGTGATGTTTTTACGGTCCGAGGTATTCCCGTTACTTGTTCTCCGGAGGTTATCAACAATCTTTTGGGCCTCGAACCTCCGGAGGAATGTTGGTATCAATATTTCAAGATCCACGGGACCACTTTCGAACAAGATATGGAAATGGAGCGTCTTTTGTTGATGGATGGCCGACATTGGAATTTTGAGCGGAGTCGCCAAATCATGCAACCTTACGATCTGGATTTCATCCCGAGCCTTTGGTTTTCGTACGTACGTCATAACATCATCCCGAGTCGTCATGACGCCTCTATTCCTCGAGAGCGGTGTCTTATGATGTATTGTATATTCAAAAACCTCAAGGTCAACCTCGGACCCATAATCCGGGAGATGATAGATGATCATGCCGCCAAAACTACTTCTAACCTTATTTTTCCAGGTTTGCTTACTCGTATGTGCAGTTTCTTTGGCGTGCCAACTCGTGAGGACGATTACATTTATCCACGGCACTCCCAGATTGATCTTAGCACTATTCGGAGAATGGTTCTTGCCAATGCCGCTTTTGCTAGACAAGCAATGCCGACACCTACGGCCCGCCGTAATGCCCGCAAAAGCAGCTGTCGTCAGCCCACCTTAGCACGACCTGCGACTCCACCACGCCGGACCAGACAGACCGCCGCTGCTAACGCCAAGGCAGCCCCATCCGGCCAACCGGCGGCTGTCACCACCGCGGCTGCCTCCACCGCAGCTGTCCCATCCAGCCAACCACCAGCTGCGACCAACGAAGCAGGACCATCCACTCGTCCACCAAAGCCCTGACGCGTCTCCATTCATCCGAAGGCGATCAATATTTTCCTTTGGCAACAGGTTCTTGATGATCATATGGCGGAACAAAACCATCACTTGAAATGCATTCATGCGGTACCTACTCGCATGCACGGCGATAACGATGACTTCAAGCGGCGTTTGATCCGTATCGAGGAATGCCTTGGGGTGAGCTCACCGCCAAGGACCGCGGAGACGGCCACACAGACCGAAGACCCAGCCGATGCCCATGCTGTGGATGAAGATGATGCACCCCTTCCCGATCCGTGATTGTAGTACTTGCACTGGACCAGAATGTGGTGGTATCCCACAGTGGTCACTGTCCAAAACTGACTTTTTGGCTATTTCTCACTCTTTTGGGTTGATACTGTTTGATTATTGCCTGTTCATGCCTAACATTTGGATGCTTTCTTTTTGTGGCTTGTTCTTTGTATATTTGCACCCTTTTATTTTGGTAATCGTAAATGATGGCATGCTTTTATGTATATTATGCATATGTTGCGTTATTCTTTTCAGGTGCTCGTTTCAAGCTTTCCAACAAATTAATGGTTTTGGATAGGATGTGGGCCATCGTTTGGAAACTTGGCCCAAACACTTTCCCATTTCTGTAGCCTAAACCGTAAGCCTAAATAAACCTCCATTTTTGTAGCAATGAGGACATTGCTATGTTCCAAGTTTGAGGAGGAGGAAGTTACCTTGACAATTTTATCCCTCGGTAACTGTCTTTTATCAAATAAAAATATCTACATGATATTTTCAAAAAAAAAAAACCACAAAAACCAAATACAAAATTTCAAAAGTTAGAAAAATCCAAAAACAAATATATAAATATAGAGCCGGTTTAGCATTTCCAACATAGTTGGAAAAAGGGAAATATTCCATAGAAGCATACACAAAGCCATATACACTCACCCGATCAAAGTCCCGCGGATCAAAACCATTCTTTTACGGGAAAGCTTGACGCACGCACCGGGAAGTTGCAGCAAGGTAAGTCATTCTTTTACTTTTGCCAAAATTTTTGTTTCCTTTTCGTTTCTTCTCCACCTTCTCATTACTTGAGGACAAACAATGGTTCTAAGTTTGAGGAGGTGATAACCCTCGTTTTTCTCGTGTTATTTTCACTTTTTAGCACCCTTTTTCTCATCTAACCCCTTTCGAAACATCCATTTGACACCTAAATAATCCTTTTTGCCTAATCTACCCATTAAGACATGAAATAGCTAAAAAGTCATGTTTTAAGGAAATTTTGAAAGTGGGACGTCACCACAGTGTCAGGTTTGTATGTGCAGTATCTTGAAGGCATTTTCAGAATATTTTAACATGAAGAGTCAAATCCAGCATGGGAGGCATGGGAGACATGAAAAAGTCAACCACCAACAAGGAGGAAAAGTAGGAAATGGTGAAATGAATAAAATAAGGAAAAAGCATAAAGGTTATCTAACCTTTGGACAAAGACCCACCACTTTTCTACTATAAAAAGGGGCAAGGAGCAAAGCATTTGGACAACACATTACATTCTGATTTCCAGCATTCTCTCTTCAAGTTCTATCTTAGGATTGTAGTTAACTTAGTGTAATTTAATTTACTGCAATTTACATTCTGTAATTTTTAGTACGTGTTCCGTAGCCACAGAGGCGACTACTTAACATAGCCTTCTGTTTTTAAATCAAATGCAGTTTATTTTCAACATCTTTTACCTTCTATTTTCTAGTATGGGCAGTAGCTAAACCCCATCCTTGGGTGTGGGTGCGAGCAAAGCTCGAGAGGCTTAAATGTGACATTTTGGGTGTTTTTATCCTTTAATATTTTCTCGTTTGGTCATTCTAAGTCGGGACGTTATCTCAACGCGGACAAGCTGATCACTTGTAGGTGTTCATGTTAGACCTAAGACCTCGAGAGGGGCGGGTTCGAAACAGGTCTTGAGTGATGCAAAAAGAGTTTGAGAGAACCTTTAATGATCACGAAGAGATTCAGGTCGTTGCATAATTGAACCAAGGCAAAAAGTGTCCTCAAGCGGTGTCACGAAGAGATTCGGGCATCTTCTTTTGTTGGACCGAGCTAGGATCTATAAGGTCCACTTGGTAAAGTTAACAAATTAGGAAATATTAATTGTGAAACTTTATAATAAAACTAGTTTGTAAACCTTTATAATGGAGCTTCGAGAGGAGAAAGTTATATAGAAGTTATTTACGGACCGGTCACGTTAACCAAATCTTGTTAAACGGTCTCTTGGGCAAAAGCTTGCACCCGTACCCATCTTTTTCTTATTGTTAATTAAATCCTTTATTTACTTGTCATTTATATATCTGCTCTTTATTTATCTGTCATTTACATTTCTGTTATTTAAATATCTTGTTATAATCCACCAAATCAAATCAAATCTTTATAAAACTTTGCATCGGACTAAAGGACATTTCTCTAAATCTCGATACCGCCAATCCCTGTGGAACGATACGTGGGCTTACCACATTATTACTTGAGTTAGCGAATGCACGTCTGGTTTATACTTGGACTAGACCTGTGGTGCAGAGGTATTTATTACGCGAACAGAGAGTTCTATCATCCTATCAACAATCCAACACCAAGGAGAGTTCTATCATCCTACCCGAACATCGTCTTCTCCATCGAATGTTAGTTCATTCACTTGCTTACCGAAATGCTATCAAGGAGAGGGTACCGGAGGGTGACCTTTGGCTTCTTTCACGGTTGGTTGATCGAAATGCAATCACGAATCTTGCTTTTGTAATGGCACAAATGTTCTTAAACACCACCGAGGTGCATGATAAGGCCGGAACGGGTCTTTGTGGAGGACATTTCATTACGGTTAAAGCGGAGAAATTGGGAGCCCTTACACCAGAAGTTTGTGCGAGTCTCACCAAGTTGTCTCCTTTGAGAATTCTCGATAAGGTTCTCTTTCGTTCGATGAAGCTACTAGCACCGGGGCCGCAAAGGGGTACTTTCGTTTGGATTGGGGATACCGCATCCCATGAGGGACCGATCGGTATGGCTACTTCACCACCTCAACCAACCTTCCCGGGGCAATCGAGCCATCCACCGCCGCTAAGTCAACAAAGTCAACGAAGAGGGTCTAGTGAACCGCAAGGATCGGGGTCTAGTAAACAGTTGGGAGTGAACATCATGATATCATGGAGCGACTCGAGCGGATTTCATATGACATGTACGGTGTTCGCCGGGAATTGTCGTGGGTCACCGCGTCAATGAACGAGTACTTTGAGAGCGTGGGACATGCTCCCTCGGCTCCTCTTGAACCTCATCCCGTATGGCGTGATGGTGATGATGCTCCAGCTGGTTACTCATCTTATGATGAATGTGCTTTCGAAAACCGTAACTGATCGGTTTTATTTGATTCGATTGGGTTGTACTTTACTTTGAACTTTTAACTGTTTGGTTTGTTTGGTTGAACTTTTTTTTTACTTCTTATTTTGTTTGTTTGGATTGCTTAGGTTAAACTTTTAATTGTTTGCTTAGTTTGGTTTATTTTTATTTTGTTCTTTTTACTTTTTCTTTTTCTTTTTCTTTTTGGTAATAGATACAACAGTTTATGATCTTGCACCGAGCATGATTCTGGAATACTCTCTCTCAGATCAGATCAAGTCACATAACCCGGGAAGTTTCTCTTTTTCCCAATTACTCCTTAATTGTTTTGATTGTTGCATTAAGGACACTGCAAATTTTAAGTGTGGGGAGGGGGTTATGTAGACTTATCTGTTTAAATGGGTTCACTTTTTGCTTTTTGAATTGTCGTTTTTCAAATTTTTGAAAGCTTTGAGACTTGACCCCAATTTTTTTCGAAATCTGAGATTGTTTGTGGAACTTTGTTGCTTGCATAGAACAACACTAATGAGATTATTTGAGTAAAAGGATGCCTTGGAATACCAATTACCATGAGTGCCCCACCCTATTCCTTTGAGAGTTTGAGCCTAATTGTTTATTCATGTCGTGAGGAATACCGACTTTGACCCAAGGTAGAACTTGTCACTTTGAATGCTTGTTGAGACTGTTAGGGATTATGTGCAGAGTTGACAAACCAAGTAATTACACATCCAATGTTACAAGACACTTGAGGGTCACACCTGTGAGGACCTATAAATCGAACAAGTTAGATGAAACCCAGAAATGGAGAGTAAGGATTTATAATAGTGTATTATAAATCAATTGGGTAATTTCAGTCAGAATTACCAAAGTTGGAGGATTATTAATTAATTAGAAGATTGTATATTTATTTGATAAAATAAATATATAATAGTTAATTAATTGGTTTTATATATATATATTAGATAAATATATATATATATTTATAATTATCATAGGCAAATTCTTTTCCAGTAATTAAAAGGAAAGGATTTGAGATAATTATAATATGGAAACTGAATACCTTTCAAACTGTGTTTTCTTCCCATATAAATAAGGCTTATGGGTTAAGGAATAATTAAGCTTTTTCAGCTAACAGAATCAGTTTCAGTTTCCCTCCTCCTCTCTCTCTCCAACCGGCGCCGAACCCCTCCCCAATTCGGATTCCAGTTTTTTGTGTTCCAGGTTTCATTCGGTTCAACTAGAAGAACGTTCGTTGGTCAATCACCGGTGGATTAAATCTCGAGCAATCCACGTAAACTGATCTGAATCCAAACCATTAGGATTAAACTAGAAACGATTAAAGATCAATAGGCTTTTAAGGGTTTTAGCTTTTATCGCTTCCGCATGATGAGATCGAAACAGTGTGTTTCTGATCACGTAGGTTTTATCAGTTTGATTTTAAACCTATGAGATTTTTCAAACCAGTAAGGTTTTGAGATCCGTGTTAACCTTCGAGTCAGTTTGATCCGAGGGTACCACAAAACCCAACAGTGGTATCAGAGCCATTGTTAAAAAATCGTTTCAGTTTTTTTATCTGTTTATATCTGTTTATGTGTGATCCGTTAAAAATTTTGTTTCTTGAATATCATGTTTAAAAATCTGATTTTTATTATGTTAATGGTTTACATATAATTTTTTGATTTTTAATTAACATTCGAAAACCCGAGCTCGAAACCGACCGCCACCGACGCGAACCAACACTAGATCGGTGGTGGCCGGAGGCCGGAACAGATCACGGCTGCACCACCGATCGTGGTTGCGGCTATGATTGGTCATGGTGGCGGTATTAACCGTAGAACGGCATCGTTGGCGATGGTGGTGTCGTTCATCATCATCGCCGGTAGCAACGACCGTAACCACCAGTCGGTGGATGGCGGTGCGAACGCCAGCCGCACCGTGCATAACGGTGGCGGCGGCTAGTGTTGTTGTTCGATTAATCACCAGCGGCGGCGGCGAATGGTGGTAGCAATCGCACCACAGTGTTGTGGTGGCGGTGCCTGCGGTTGCCGTGGATGAAACAACACTCGGTTATGGTCAAGTTCACCACGAGCCGTGACCCTCGTCAATCGATACCCTCGAGCCAAACCACCAGATCGGTGGTAAGGCGAGAGTACCGCAACCACCAGAAGCTGCGATCGCAACGGTGGATGACGGTGGTGTGTAATTCGCCAGCGGCCAAACGGTGGCCAAGGCCGTACTCGGCTGAGGCCGTTAGATGGTGACCGTGTTCAACGGATCGATTGCCGCCGTATGGTGGTGATCGACAGCTGCGGTGGTCAATAGTGATCTCGCGGTTGCTATACCGCATCCACGCGGTGGCCGGACACATATCACAGCCGGTGAACGAACCCACATCCGGCTGTGGTCGGATTGCGGTTGAATCATGGGCATCACCACCAGTTCGGTGGTGGTCGCCAAGTGATGGTGGTGGCGGGCTTCTGCTCCGATCAAATAAGCGATGGTGGCGGTGGCGATTTCGCCGCCGTCGTCGCCGGATGGTGGCCAACGATGGATCAAAACACAAAACCGCCAAAGCCGTAAGGCGATGGCGGCGGCGTTTGGTGTTATTAATTCCAACCGCCGTAAGGCGATGGCGGCTATGGATGCTATCGGCCAGTGGTGATGATCGGAGGGGATGATGGTAGCCAAACGCAAACGTTACTACCCTAGGGTTTTTCCGTTTTGGGCCAAGTTCCGTTATCAGGCCCAAAGCCCAGTTCTTTGGAACAAGTTATGGCCCAAAAGAACTTGTTTTGGTTTTAAAGTTTTCTTATCCGAAATTATTTTCTATTTAATTTTTATCTAATGAAATTTATTCAAACCAGTTGGATTGTTTTTCCGGTTTGATGAATCTTTTATAAAAAAATTAAATTTTTACCTGTTCTTCGAATAAGCCTAACATTGTGTTCTTACTCAAAAGGCCAGTATTTTAAATAATTGGATCGATAAAACCAGTTTGATATAATTTTGGATAAAAGGGAATTATTTTTAGTTAATCAGTTTTATTTATAAAGTGCATATTTAGATAAAACTAGTTTTAGTTTCGATTTATAAAACTGTTGTTTTTATAAATCAGTTTAAAACCAAGTTTTGCGATAATTGAGACAAGATAATTTTAACGGATCTAGGTTAATTACCCGCCTTTATATTGCTTGTCTATGCTTTATATAATTGTGTGATTGCTTGAGTTCTATATATGCATCTCAGTTTGAGTTTGCATATATATATATATATATATATATATATATTATAGTATTTGCCAACTTAGACCCTTGACATATTTGCAGGGAGGCCTGCGTGCCATTTACAACCCCTTATGTAATAATGACCTTAGGATAGATATTTTATTCTTTCGGATGACGAGGTCAGTGGGAGCTACTAAAATTCTTCAACTTACCGGAGTTTTAACAAAAATGGCGAGGCCAGTGGGAGCTACGCAAGTTTTGAAGCCTTTTAGTGAAATAGGTCATTATTGGTCCTTAGGAAATAAATGTTGGCAAAAACTATAATTAGCTGTTATGTGATTAATTGTTGTTTAATTGCATAGTTAATTGATTATTTGTGATATTTGCATGTTAGTAGTTTTAAATGGAAAGGTTATTTTAAAACTAGGTTATATCACAAAAATGTATAGGTTTTTAAATTACCAGTTTTTCAAACTTTTCAAAACGGTAGTTTTATTTTAAACCTATAAATGATTGTTTTACATAAAAGGCGAGTTGACAAAAACAGTTAGTTTTAATCAACTAGATGTGCTATTAAAAACAGTTAGTTTTAATTAGCAAGTGATTTTAGAACAGTTAGTTTTAAAATTGCATGTATGTTTGAAACAGTAAGTTTAAAACATCAGTGGCCTTTATAACAATCAGTTTTTCAAAAATCCTGGAAATAAAAGTTTTTCAAAACCCCGAAAATCATAGATCAGTAGTGCAACCCATCTAGGGGCACCTACGGCGTAAAGTACATAGGCGTTGTAAGTGATCACACATTCAACGTCTGTGTTCAAACTGAAGCTGGAGGGGTTACATAACTCTGCGAATTATCTCCGGGTGGTACCAGCCAGAGTATAGTGATCAGGTCCCCAAAATGGTGAGATCTATTTTGGTACTATTAGGTTCACCGGGTGGTACCGGGCCAAAAAGCACTTAGAGGGACTAAAGCATGCACAGGTAGTTGCCATGGTCCCGAAAAGATCTAGGAGTCATGTCAGCTGGACATGATTGGTAAAAGTCCTTACCTACCGAAATAAATACGGGTCTGGTGGAGCAAGAACATTACGCACATCAGGACGTATGAAATAAGGATCCTAGTCCAATAAATTGATCATTTAAGGGTTTATTGATAATTATTGGAATTTAATCTATTTACAGTTGCTAAAGACCAAAAGTTTTATTTTGTGTAGATGGCAAGCACTGTTACCAGCACTAACAATCTTTCCCTCCGCTCTATCCTAGAGAAGGATAAGCTGACCGCCTCTAACTTTCTCGACTGGGAGCGCAATCTGATGATTGTGCTCAGACATGAGAGAAAATGGTATGTCCTTGAAGAGCCTCTTGGGGAGGCACCTCCAGCAAATGCTCTGGCTGCTGCTAGGAATGCCCACAAGAAGCACTCCGATGATCTATTGGATGTTGCCTGTCTCATGCTTGCAACAATGAGCCCAGATCTGCAAGCAGGGCTCATAAATACAAATGCTTATGACATGATCCGCCAGCTGAGGGACATGTTCCAGACCCAGGCTCGTACAGAACGCTACGATGCCACCAAAGCATTTAATGAGTGCAAGATGGTAAAAGGGACATCAGTAAGTGACCATGTCATGAAAATGAAACGGCACTTAGATCATCTGGAGAGGCTAGCTCATCCTGTTCCGTTGCAGCTGGCAACAGACACCATACTCAATTCACTGTCAGAAGACTACAGGCCCTTTGTAGTCAATTACAATATGAATAACATGGAGAAAACAATAGCAGAATTGCACTCCATGCTTAAGACAGCTGAACTGAATATGGGGAACAAGAACAAGACCAAGGATGTCTTGATGGTGAAAGACGGAGGGGTGAAAAAGAAGAATGGGCATGCTAGCACCAGCAAAGGAAAAGGACCAGTCTAGGCCATCCAGAGTGCACCCAAGAAAGGCAAGGGCAAGGGCAAGAAGGTTAAGCCAAATAAAGCTAGGACCAAGAACCGCTGCTTTATATGCAATGAGATCGGTCACTGGAGGCAAAACTGCCCTAAGCGTCATGAAGCAGGTATGTAAACCTCAGAAAATTTATGATTGCTTTAACTTGTCACTTCTTACTTGTTGGTTTACAAGTATACTGATACCTAGAGCAAATGATTATTGCAGGAGGTCAGAAGTGAAGTGAAGTGCCCAGAAGTTGCTGAGGATCTTAAGTACAAGTTTATTTCGATATAAGTCAAGACATTTTGAATTATAGTTTTAAAACAGTTGTTTTTTATGTTTTAAACAGTTTTTGGATGATTAATAATTTTATGGTTTTATTTTTCAAAGGTTATTGTCTTGACATTGAAATATCTGTTTGTGCTTAGTATTCTTAAATCTGTATGATCCTAGTTGTTGCCTGTTGTAATTACTTTAATACAATTGAAGTAATTTGTATAAAAACTATCAAAACACACGAAATTCTACAGGAATGTGTTTTGAGAATAAAACATTTATGAATAACAGTTTTGTGATCAAATTTTATTAACTCAGATGGCGTTAATAACAGTATTTATAAAACTAGAAAGATTCCAAGTTCTGGAATTAGGATTTGACCAAATCCAGTTAAGTTTTATAAAAGAAATTCTCAGAATTAAACTAATCAAGTTTGATCAAGTTTTATTATTCAAATGTTCTGAAAGGAGAATTTAGGATATTAACTCAGATGGCGTTAATACAGTATTTATGAAACTAGAAAGATTCCAAGATCTGGAATTAGGATTTGACCAAATCCAGTTAAGTTTCATAAAAGAAAATTCTCAAAGTTCATTACCTGAAATTAGAATTGACTAATCAAAGTTTTGACTAAGTCAATAGTGAAATTTGAGTAATAGTTAGTTTTTATATAAGTAAGTGGGAGCCCAATTTATCTAGTCTGAGATAAAAGAATAAAAGACACAATTATTGATGTATCTCGGAATTCATAATCCAGATAGGATAAGAATTCATAAGATATAATTTACCCTTTTAGTCAAAAGGATAAAAGTTTCAAGACTCTTGAAACAAAGGTCGTGATTGACTTTAAAATCAATAATTAAAGTGTTGAAATATAGGATTCCAGTAGATTTGCCAGCATTGCAAATGGAATCTGATTTCAGGAAGAAATCGTTCATCTACACAACAGCTAAGGAAAGTTGCAGTCTCACATATTCAGGAACTGGAAGTTAGTCCAGGTCTCCAAGTTCATAGAATATGATAAAAGTCTAGTTATTGTTTTAAAAGGTGTTTGCAAAAACAATAATTAGCAGATACAAATAGATCGTATAAACAGACTTGTATTATTTGGTTATCACTTTGATTAGATTGGTAAACTTTAATCAAAGGGTTTAAACTGAAGATAGGTGATACTTCATTTTAGACCAGTATCTAACAAACGTTAAATAGATATTATGAAAGTCATTAAAGGAAAGATATTTAATTTTGTTATTATTACAGCGTGTAATGTGGGTTATACAAAATTTATTTCTTTATTACTTTCACAATTTTGCATGTTTTAATAAATCCAGGAATGAAACTAGTTTCCAGTTCTCATTCAAAACTTGTCTGTGACGACTTATCATTGTGGGAACATGATAAGGTGTTAAAGTCATTGTGAACTTTTAGGAAGTTATGATCAGTTGCTGAATAACAGCTACAAGTGTTGTAGACTAAAAGTAGCACAGATATTTGATAGAGTAGCAAATATCGGACGTGATCCGCGGTTGAGATTACTTCTTGGAATCAGTCATAAGTAAATCTCACAGTGGTTGTCCCTATTACCTGAGGTATCTGATTTGATATCATGAGGACTACTGAATTCTTAGTACACTCAACCGCCACGCCGTAACAGGGTGGCTATAAAGGGTGTAACTAGATTCAGCGGAAGCCGTAGTGTTAAAGGCAGATATGCAAGATGGGATTTGCACCTCTTCTCAGAAGAGAGATATTTCTGGGCCCATCTTGACTGACTGAGTATACTGATGAAGTGCATGGCCATGCCCAAACGAACTGATTAGTTCTTTGTCGTTTACCTATCAGTAAAAGTCATATAATCAAGAAAACAGAATCTTGAGTATTTAGGGTTGACACTTTCCAAGCTCATACTCACAGATGAAATATCGCGATGCAAAGGGAAAAGCCAAGATATACCCAATCAATGAACAGTAGTTTCATAGATACTATTTCCTTACGGAATGTTTATATCACCAGTCTGGGTATAAGAGTTCTTGTAACCTGGTCAGCCTAAGTGCCTGTCTAGGGGCCTCCTTAGGTCCGTGTAATCAAGGCGGTATTGCCAACTTGCACAAGTGGGAGTCTGTTAGGGATTATGTGCAGAGTTGACAAACCAAGTAATTACACATCCAATGTTACAAGACACTTGAGGGTCACACCTGTGAGGACCTATAAATTGAACAAGTTAGATGAAACCCAGAAATGGAGAGTAAGGATTTATAATAGTGTATTATAAATCAATTGGGTAATTTCAGTCAGAATTACCAAAGTTGGAGGATTATTAATTAATTAGAAGATTGTATATTTATTTGATAAAATAAATATATAATAGTTAATTAATTGGTTTTATATATATATTAGATAATATATATATATATATTTATAATTATCATAGGCAAATTCTTTTCCAGTAATTAAAAGGAAAGGATTTGAGATAATTATAATATGGAAACTGAATACCTTTCAAACTGTGTTTTCTTCCCATATAAATAAGGCTTATGGGTTAAGGAATAATTAAGCTTTTTCAGCTAACAGAATCAGTTTCAGTTTCCCTCCTCCTCTCTCTCTCCAACCGGCGCCGAACCCCTCCCCAATTCGGATTCCAGTTTTTTGTGTTCCGGGTTTCATTCGGTTCAACTAGAAGAACGTTCGTTGGTCAATCACCGGTGGATTAAATCTCGAGCAATCCAGGTAAACTGATCTGAATCCAAACCATTAGGATTAAACTAGAAACGATTAAAGATCAATAGGCTTTTAAGGGTTTTAGCTTTTATCGCTTCCGCATGATGAGATCGAAACAGTGTGTTTCTGATCACGTAGGTTTTATCAGTTTGATTTTAAACCTATGAGATTTGTCAAACCAGTAAGGTTTTGAGATCCGTGTTAACCTTCGGGTCAGTTTGATCCGAGGGTACCACAAAACCCAACAGAGACCACATAAGAGAAGTATTTATCACCATTGCACTGATAGAGGCCTTCGTTTCTAACCCTTTTAGCCTTCGTTAGATAACCTCATCTTAAGGTTATTTAATTTGCCTAGCCAAAAATTTTGAAACTACTCACCTTTAGTACTTTAACCCTTGAAACCATTTTGAGCCTTAGCCTTTCATTTCTTTACCCACATTACCATATATCCTTTAGCCTATCTTTTGGCCGTGACTTAAATTTGAGAACTTGAGATGTTGTGATCCATATTTTTCATATCTGACAAATAAAGATGGATTGTATTTGAGCAAAAAAGAAAAGAAAAGAAAGTGATGACTCAAAGAAAAGAAAGAAAGAAATATCAAAAGAAAAGAGTCAAAGTTAAAGAAAAGAAAAATGAGAAAAAGAAAAGAAAGAAAAATTCAAGCCACAAATAAGCAATATGCTTAGGCCGATGCTAAAAGAAAGAAAAAAGCTCATCCCGAAAAAGTGCATAATTCCAAAAGTCAGATTTTTTTTTAAAGTGTTGGATCATTACTGATTGAGTTTCTTGAGTTTTTTGTTGCAATCTTAGTCACTTATATATCATTTATCCTACCCTTTACCCTTAGCCTAACATTACAACCCTAAAGTCCTGTTGACGGTTGACAACTTTTCAGTGGTGGAGATTAGATTTGGTGACAAGCTTATGCATGCGGGTATTAGTCGAGTATTGGTGTGATCACTTCTTATACATACACTTTTACCCCCGAGAGATACACTTTAGATTATCATTCATACTTTGTGAGGGTAAAAGGTTGATCTTGGTATCCAATTACTTGATATATCTTGTTCTTGTGTTCGACTGTGTGAGTATTCTTTGTTTTCTTGGATGATCTTGGGTGGAGATAATTTTGGCGTTATTTTTCTTATCTTTCAGTCTTTTGATTGAGGACAATCAAAGCTTTAAGTCTGGGGATTTTGATAACACCAAAATTATACATGTTTTGGTCGTACTTAATTGTCTGATTTTATCCTGTTTCTCACCCATTTCTAATCTGATTACTCATGTTTTGGGCCGATTCTCACTTTTGTAGGTTTTGGAGGCCTTGGAACGAAAAAGGCGAAAAAGCGTGGAAATTGGACAAACTCAACTCCGTGAGCATTTCGCGTCCGCGACTTATTAAGTTTGCCGCTGCGAAGTGAGCAATTTCTAGAATGTTCATGCTTTTCACTGACTTTGCGTTGGCTTTGAAGATTCTCGTGCCGCGAAGTAGGCAATGACCCTTGACGGAAGATTCCAGAACTTGCCAAAAAAGGAAAAATAGGGTTGTTTTAAGTGTCTCGCGCCGCGAGACTACCGCCTCGCGATCGCGAAACGAGCTTTGAATGCCTTTTAAATACTGATCCCCTCCTTCAGTCCAAAAATAAAGCTATCATCTTTCATATGCAGTCAACCATCACTAGTCATCCAGTAGTTACACCTTTTTCATATTCTTAGGTTGATTAGTGAGAGAGAGAGAGAGAGAGTTGTGCCGATACGCTACAAGTTCGGTTCTCGATCATCTGTTGCTGTACGGTCAGTATAATGTCTGTCTCTATTATTGTGTTTGCTGTTTTCGTAATGTTTAGTGAGTAGTTTAATTAGTGGTACTTATTGTGGTAGATGAACCTTGTGGATGATGTTTTTATGATTTAATTGTTTATTGGTTTGTTATTGGTTTATTGAGTGTGATTTTATGGTTCCGGTTGGATTCGTATTGTATGGATATTTGAATTCGGTGGTTGGGTGTATCTGTTTGACCTAGATAGATAGACTCCGATAGGTTAATCAACCTTTCTTGACCTTCCCTTCGGAAACCCGGAGAGTTGTGTTAGGTGGTTAGCTCGGACCGAAAGCAGCCAGATAGTAGAATTCCGTGCAATAGTGATAGAATTGGGTGACTGGTACTAGATTGCTTGACAATCAGTCTATGTATTAGGAGTAGGAAAACCAACCTAGTTGACAACCGTAATCATCACATGTTAGGGTGTCCCAGACTTAAATTCCTACAATAAACAATACAACCATACATTTGGCAAAGTTTAAATCATCCACTTGGGGAGTCGATATTACCATGATAAGTACTATTGTTTTCTTCTTATAAAGTTTAATTCATCTTCTTTTTGCTTCTTAGTTAATTAGTTGTTTAATTAGTTGTCTTTTAATTAATCAAACCATTTTCCTAAACCCCCATAGCTTTAGATTAATTAAACTAGCTAAGATTATTAGTCTACATAACTTGACCGTTCCCAGTGGTAGATACGATGCCTGGACTTTCCTACACTATATTACTCACGATCAGGTACGCTTGCCTGTGAATGTGGTAACTGGTTGGTTAGAGTTATTTGCGTTCTGTTCTACAATATATTACTCACATCAAGTATTGGCGCGTTGATGGGAAAGTGGTTAGTTTAGAGTTTTTGTCGTTATGTTTTGTTATCGATCTTTACGATCACATTTTGGGGGAAGTTTTTTCGTCTTTAATATTTGAGATTATTTAGTTTAATAATGTTTTATCTCTTTGTTTCCCGCAAGTTGCCCTTAATCGCTTGTTGTGGTTTCAGTCACGACGGAACTATTAGAGGCATTTGAGGAACCGGAGAGGGAGTTCAGAAAAAGAAACAAAAAGAAGTCAAAAGCCAAAGTTCGACCTCGAGCTTTGAATTTCGAAATGGCAGACGATCAACCCATGTGAGGAAAGCGATCTAACGTGCAATTCACCTCGAGATCCGCAATCAAAAAGACAGATGATAAAATGGTGGAGATCAACAAAGGACTGATCAAAATGATCTGCACCATATCATTTGACGGAGAACCAAGCGGAAATCCATATCAACATCTTGAAGCGTTCGAGGACATCTGTGATCTATTCAATACTAAGGAGGATGAGGTAAAACTTCGAATATTTTTCTTTACCTTGACAAATAAGGCAAAAGACTGGTTTAAAAGATTAACCCCAGGATCCATCACGGCCTGGGACGATTTAAAATCCGCCTTTTTGTCAAGATACTTTCCCATTTCCAAGGTAAATAAAATAAAAGCTGAAATTCGAAACTTTAAACAAGGAAAACACAACCTTGTGAAAGCTTGGGAAAGGTATAAGGATTTATTCTTGACACTTCCAAACAATGGTATTGATGATGATGAGATGATGAATATTTTTTACGCCGGGTTGACTAACGATTCTCGATTAAGGTTAGACTCATCTTGTGGAGGTATCTTTCCTTATAAGACAGCTAAATCGTAGTTTGGTTAATCGATCATTGTGAGGGATTTTGTCCCTTGCAAGTTACTTGCTTTCTAGTTAGTTGTTTTTAATTTTTACTTTCTTTGTTTTCCGCAAGTTGCCCTTGATCGTTTGTTGTGTTTTCAGCGAAGGATTAGTGGAGCCTTTTGCGGAGCCGGAGAGAGAGTTAAAGAAAAAGAACAAAAAGAAATCAAAAGCTGGAAAAGCTCGTCCGAGAGCTTTAAATTTCGACATGGAAGACGAAGCACCTATGTGGAACACAAGGAGGACCGCTCCTACCGTGCCGACGCGACCGATAACGAAGCCGAATCTAGAGACCGAGATCAAAGGTCAATTCCTCAACATGATAAAGGAGTTGACTTTTGATGGAAGAGGTGATAGCAATCCTATCACACGCATCGAGAGCTTCGAGGAGATTTGTGACTTGTTCAAAACCGAAGCAAACCAAGACGCAATCCGTCTTCGATTATTTCCACTTACGCTTGCGGGTGACGCTAAAGCTTGGCTTCGTTCGTTGGAGCCTAGTTCGATTGCTACTTGGGATGACTTACGATCTAAGTTTTTGTCCCGATTCTTTCCGCCATCAAGGATAGAGAAGCTCCGGGCCGACATCCGTGCATTCCGACAAGATGAGGACGAGACAATTTCTGAAGCATGGGAGAGGTTCAAACATCTTCTCAATTCGTGCCCGAGTCACGGATTGAACAAGAGTGATCAAGTCCAAACTTTCTATAGTGGGTTGAATTACTCTTCTCGTGGTACTTTGGACTCATCTGCCGGTGGTGTGTTCATGTACAAAACTCCCACACAAGGATACAATCTACTTGAGGATATGCTCATTCATAACATTGATTGGAAGTCGGATAAGCGCTTGCACATCCCGAAATTGGTCGGGGAAAGTCTCCATTGATTTTGATCCATCCGAAGAGTTAGCCGCCATGAAAAACAAACAGGTAAGGTTTGAACGTAAAATAGAAGAACTGATTAAAAGTGTACATGCTTTACAGGTTGGATGCGAGGAATGCCATGGACCTCACCTCACGAAGGATTTCCCTAACAAACCGATGATGACGCCCGAGGAGGTGAATTACATCAACCAAGGAAACTACCAAGGGAGGTGGAACAATAACAGCAACTTCAACCAAAGACCTCCCGGTTTCTTTGCACCTAACCAAAGAGCGGATGGCGAGCAACGAGCATCACTTGAGGATCGACTCTTCCAATTCATGGAGACTCAAAAGAAATTGAACGAAGAGGTAGGCTCATACTTGCGTAATCAACAAAGTGTAATCCAAAATATTGAATTGCAGGTTGGGCGGATCTCTCAAACTCTAAGTGGAAGAACTCAAGGAGAGCTACCCACACAAACATAAGTCAACCCGAAGGTGGAGGCTTCAAAGACGATGCTCATGGTGGGTGAAGTCACAACCAAGAAGGCGTGGACGGACATATACATTAAGAAGTACATTCCATCCGATAGCGAGCCAGATTATGCTACTGATTATGAATCGGATGGGATTTCCATATCGTTTGAGCATCTAGAACTTTGTGGTCCCATTGAACTAAGCGACAAGGAAGATGAAGAAGAAGAAGAAGGCAAACAAGGAGGGTATGCGGAGTTCATAATCCCAAAGAAGGATAAAGGAAAGGAGGAAACAAAGGAAGAAGATGATGAGCTGATCTACGTTGCACCCATAAAACACGATCCAGGGAGTTATAGCTTACCTATTTCTGTTTCTAATATTGATACGGGTGCCGCACTTAACATGATGCCTGTTTCATATTGCAGTAAAATGTAGATCAAGATGCTCACACCCACGGTGTACCACTATCGGGGGATCAACGGCTACATGACACGACCACTTGGAATAGCCGAAGCCGTCCCGATACGCATCGGGAAATTTGTGTATTACACGGACTTTGTTGTTGCCGACCTCCCGAAGGACACGGAGATACCGATCATTCTTGGGAGGGCCTTTCTACATACTGCGCAAGCGAATGTGGACATGTGCAATCAAGTGACTACATTAGGGTACAGCGACAAACGGATAGCTTTCAACCCCGAAGGGAAGCCGGTGACATACCTCCCTTCATCTTACATGGATCCTTTCCAATGCTTCAAGGAGAACTCCAAACGACCTCTACTTCCACATGAGCACAAATTTCCCTAACTCTCTCTAGCCGCCGCGAAACTTCCTTCCCCGACGCGAAATCTCAAGTTTTTGTGCTTCAATTTCTTCAATCAATGGCATCTAAGGTATGTTTCCTACACTCTCATGGTCGATTTTCTTGGTTGGATTGATGAATTAGTACAATTGATAAGTTTGGTTGCTTATGGCTATGAATGCTAGATTACATTGTTTTTGATGGATTGTATGGTTAAAGTAACTAGCTTGGTACTTAATTGTAGTTGTACTATAGTGGAATTAAATTTGGGGCTAGATTTTGGTATCCTAATTGATATATGCTTGCATGCTAAGTGTGGGGAATTTCCTGAATTTCCTAAATTCCCTTCCACTTTTGTTCACCTAATTAGGATTGCTAATTTGTTTGTAGATGGTTAAAAATTCAAGTGTGGGGATTTTTCCTTTTTGAGCTTTTCATATTGCATATGGTTGAATCACTTGAATTTTTAGATTGATGTTTTAATCATGTCGTGAGCTAAGATGAGTTGAATAAACTAAGACATGGTTATTTGTTTTTGTAGAGAACAAAGTCTACTTCCACTTCCGCATCCGCACCTAACTCGAACTACCGAGCGCCGGATGGCTCCCATGCATTCACTTACTTCATGAATGATACTACTTTGGATGTGTCCAAACAAACCGAGTATCGGGAGATCATGGACCGGATTAAAACTCGTTCGATTGTGATTCCGAGGAGGATCGATTGGGCCACTTTGCAAGCCTTGGATATTGACGGAGAGGTCAAGGCAACTCTTGAGAAGCACGCTAGAGGAGAACACGGATTCGAGTACTACATATGCAAGGCTTGGGACCGGGTTTTCAACATCAATGAGGTTCTTTACCGGGAGCTCATCTTGGAGTTCGGGACCACCTACACTTTCAACCCGACCAAAGCGCAATTGGATTGTCGGGATAAGTGCATGACTTTCCGACTTGGTGGAATTTGGCGTACTCTCTCTTTGGCCGAGTTCGGGATTGCTTTGGGTATCTACACCCACGCCGAGGTCAATGGCCACGGTTTTGATGAGTATATGGTGGCTACTTCAAAAACTCCCGACGAGTTCAATCCCCGGGAGACTTGGGACATCCTTGGTGAGGGTGCTTATTCATCGAACGTCAAGGTTAAGGGCTTGAATTCGCCCTTGGATCGATTCCTCCACCGCATGTTGGTGCACGCGGTGAATTCGCGTTCTTCAAGTGAGGAGAAGATCTCGGTCTACGATCTTTGGTTGCTTTATGAGCTTACGACGGAGGATCGCTACCCCAATGCACCCTATATCATCGCCGTACAACTTCAAAAGGCGGGTGGTTATAGGAGTACTAGCAAAATGGTGAGTGGCCAATATGTGACGAGACTCGCTAAGCACTTTGGTATTTTTGGCCGAGGTGCCGTGGCTTCGATGATAAGCCTAGGCGAGATGGGTCTCATCGACATGGAGCAACTCAAAGGCATGGGGGTGGTGAAATCAGTCCATACGACGCATGGGATTCGTTACCGTTGGGAGACCCGACCGGAGAGACAAGAACCGAGGGGGGCCGACGGTAGAGCATGGTGCTAGTTCGAGTGGGGCAGCGGCAATGGAAGAGCCGGCGGATTGGAGTGCATATGCGGGATATCAAGGGATGACGCAACAACTTTCCAACTTACAACTCTCCTTTGATCGGCATCATCAACGAATGGAGTACAACTCCACGGAAACACTCCACCAAACCAGTTGGCAAAGTGGAGTGCTCAACCAAGTGGCGGAGCATCTTGGTGTTCAACCAACAACCGCCTATACTCCATCTCCGTTGTGGCCGTTTTCCGATGAAAGTCCGCCCGGTTTTCCATCATTCAAGGAGTGGAGGAATCATCCTCGTGGCCCCTATTGATCACGATCTTTTATTGCTTTTATTTCGATTGGGTTGTTTAAGACAATTTTTATTTGTTCTTGGTTTGCTTTTATTTGTGTTTTTAGGATATTATGTTTAATTGTTTGCTTGTTTAGGATTTTAAGTAATTGTTTTTATTTCTAGTTCGTTTTTACTTTTGTTCTCTTTTCTTTTTGGTAATAGATGAAACTGGTTATGATCGACCACCGCGTATGGTTCCGGGAATCTCTCTTGATGGAAAAAGTCTCAAAACCCGGGAAGTTTCTTTTTTCCCAATACTTCTTACTTGTTTTTAATTGTTGCATTGAGGACACTGCAAATTTTAAGTGCGGGGAGGGGGTTTTGTAGACTTAACTCCTAATTGTTTGGGTTAACTTTTGCTTTTGTTTGAAGTCTGTCGAGAATCTGAAAGCTTTGAAATTTAACCCCAATTTTTTTTCGAAATTTGGGATTGTTTTTGGTCATAGGAGTACTTGCATAGGAGGACACTAAGTGAGATGATTGGAATATGAGTATTGCCTTGGATTTACTAATTACCATGAGTGCCTCACTCGATTCCTTTGAGAGTTTGAGCCTTAATGATTATTTGTTTCGTGAGGATTTACCAATTGAGACCCAAGGTAGAACTTGTCATTTGAATTCTTTTCGAGATCACATAAGAGAAGTATTTATCACCATTGCACTGATAGAGGCCTTCGTTTCAACCCGTTTTAAGCCTTCGTTAGATAACCTCATCTTAAGGTTATTTAATTTGCCTAGCCATTTTGTTGAAAGTGTTCATCTTTAACACTTTATCCCTTGAAACCCATTTGAAGCCTTAGCCTTTTCGTTTCTTTACCCAATTTCACTATATTATCCTTTAGCCTATTCTTTTTATCTATCTTTTGGCCGTGACTTAAATTTGAAGAGCTTGAGAAGTCTTGATCCATTTTGTGTAAAATTTGACAAATTTAGAGGGATTGTGAAAGAGCATAGAAAAAAAGAGATATATATATGAAAAGAAAAGTTCAAAAGTCGACTTGAAAAAAAAGAGAAATATCAAAAGAGTCGAGAAAAGAAAGAGTTGATTGAAAAAAAAAGAGAGAAGAGAATAAAAAAGGAAGAAAAAGAATTTGAGCCTAAATAAGTAATATACTTGGGCCGATTCTAAAAATGCTCATCCCGGAAGTAAAGTTGAAGTTAAAGTCAGATAGTTTTCTCAATTGTCTTGGATCATTACTGATTAAGTGTTTTCAAGTTTTTGTTGCATTATTCTTAGTCACTTAAATATATCATTTATCCTACCCTAGCCTTAGCCTAACGTTACAACCCTAAAGTCCTCTTGACGGTTGACAACTTCTCAGTGGTGGAGATTCGATTTGGTGACAAGCTTATGCATGTGGGAATCAGTTGAGTAATTGGTGTGATCACTATATATACATACACTTTTACCATTTGAGAGATACACTTGATGTTTACATACATTGTGAGGTAAAAGGTGGGTCCTTGGCAATCGAGTGTTCTTTGAGTCTTGCGGTGTGTTTGAATATGTTTATTGCTTTTGTGTTCCTTAGATAATTTCAGATGGAGATAATTTTGGTGTTATCTATCTTATATTTCAGTTCGTTGATTGAGGACAACCAAAGCTTAAGTGTGGGGATTTTGATAACTCCAAAATTATACATGTTTTGGTAGTTCGGTTTTGTAATGTTTGACCCCATTTTAGTCTGTTTTCTGGATGTTTTACTCACGAAAGCTATTAAATATTGGTTTTGCAGGTTTTGGAGACCCTTGAGCTGAAAAGTACTAAAAGTTGTGAAAAAGTGGGAAAAAGTGCAAATTAGGAAACAGAAGTCCTTCGCGTCCGCGAAGTGGTAATCTCGCACCGCGAAGTGGAGGATTTCTAGAAGATTCCTGCTTTTTGTTGACTTCGCATTCGAGTTCAGAGGTTTGGCGTTCGCGAAATATTTAAAGACCCTTTATGGAATTTTCTAGAAGAAGCGGATTTGAAGAATTAGGGTTCGTTAAGTGGTTCGCGCCGCGAAGCTGCTCTTCGCGATCACGAAGTGGGTCCAGCACTTCTTTTAAATACTGGTTTCAGACCTGTTTTGAGATAGAGAGTCATAAATTAGATAGCTTTATTCCAGAGTCAGTTCGGCAGTAAAAAGAGAGAGAGGATAGAGTTTATGAGCGTAGACCGTGGAAATATTGTTACCCGGAGTCTGCTTTCCGGTGTCCGATCATCTTCAGTTTCACGGTGGGTCTAAAGTCTGTCTTTTTATTCTTTAATTGTTGTTTTTAGTCTTGTCTAGTAAGTAGTAGTTTTGTTAGTACTTGTTATGGTTTTGATGAACCTTGTTGGATGATGTTTTGATACTTAATTTATTTAGTAGTTTTGTTTGATTGATTGAATGTTTATCTTTGATTCCTAGTTAGTGTTTTAACTGTGGCTATTTGAACTTGTTGGTTGGGTGTATCTATTGCTAGATAGGTAGACTCTTTCGGGATAATCAACCTCCTTTATCTCTCGTTCCGGTAAAACGGAGTGAATTGATAAATAGTGTGCTGGGTCATAGGCGGACTATTTAGTAGGATCCCACGACTTGGCATTGACTAGGGTGACTTTTATTAGACTTCCTGACAATCGGTCCTTGTATTTGGGCCGGGAGACCAACCTGGTTTATAATTGAAGATAATACATGTTAGGGTGCTATTAGCTTAAATTCCTACAATAATCAACTAAACTACACTTTTATGACTTGAATAACTCATCCACAAGGGGATTCAACCTAAACCATAATAAGTACTACTTTTGTCAATTATTGTTTTAAGTAAAGTTCTAATCTTTTTCTGCTTTAAAATTGCTTTCAAAAGAAAACCCCCCTTTTAGGTTAATTGAACTTTTAAGATTTGTTTTGAGTGACTTGACCGTTCCAAGTGGTAAGAACGATACCCGAACTTTCCTAGACTATATTACTATCGATCAGGTACGCTTGCCTGAGAATGGTGATTAGTTGAGGTTATTTTGTAGTTAAACTTGGTTTTGTTTTAATATATAGTTTTTACACCATCAGTGATTTACATGAGACCGTTTACATGCACCAACCATTGGGGTTTTGTGATCCCAACTTTCCGTAATATGTGTGTCTTTTGAAGAAGTCGTTGTATGGCCTTAAGCAGGCGCCTCGGGCATGGTATACATGATTTGCTGAATTTCTTGCCACCATTGGCTTCATTCATAGCACCTCCGACCACTCCTTGTTCATTTTTTAAGCAAGGTACGAATATGGCATATTTATTGTTATACGTCGATGATATAATCATTACCGTGTCTGCCGAGACTCTTCGTTCCTCCATTATACATCGTCTCAGTAAGGAATTTGCTATGAAGGATCTGGGCCCTCTAAGTTATTTTTTGGGGATCTCCGTGAATCGCCATTCTGGTGGTCTTTTTTTATCTCAAAGAAAGCATATGTTAGGGATCATTGAGCGTGCAGGTATGACTTCATGTAAGCCATCAGCCACACCTGTCGACACCAAACCAAAGCTTAGTGCCTCGGTTTCTGCTCCTTTATCCGATCCCTCGCACTACCGAAGCCTCGTCGGGGCTCTTCATTACCTCACATTTACTCGTCGGGACATCACCTACGCGGTTCAACAAGTATGTTTGTTTATGCACGATCCTCTACACATGCATGCGTTGAAACGCATAATTTGATATCTTACATGGTACCATTGACCGGGGTCTTCATTTATACCCGTCATCGTCTTCTACCCTCCGTGCTTATACCGATGCTGATTGGGGTGGGTGTCCAGACACACGTTGATCCACCTCTGGCTATTGTGTCTTCATGGGCGACACTCTACTTACTTGGTCTGCCAAGAGACAACCTACTCTTTCTCGGTCTAGTGCGGAAGCTGAATACCGAGGTGTTGCTAATGTCGTTTCTGAATTTTGTTGGCTTCGTAATTTACTTTTGGAACTACATTGTCCTGTTCATAAAGCTACTCTTTTGTATTGTGACAATGTAAGTGCTGTCTACTTATCGGGTAATCCAGTCCAACACCAACAGACGAAACCTATTGAAATGGATATTCACTTTGTTCATGAACAAGTTTCTCGTGGCCATGTTCGGGTTTTTCATGTACCGTCCAGATTCCAAATTGCAGATATTTTTACAAAAGGATTACCACTAATCCTTTTTGAGGAGTTTAGAGACAGCCTTAACGTTCGTCTTCCTCCCGTTTCGACTGCGGGGGAGTGTTAGAGTATATTTGATAGAATATTTTGTAGTTAATGTGTATCTCTGTATTTGAGGTAATTAGATCAGATATTTTAGGAATTGATTAGGCTTTGTATGTATTATATTCCTTTTGTCTTAATGAGACGGACACACAAATTATTCCACTATCAGGGTTTGAATCTGTTGAACCCTGTCTCCTGTTACACATAGCCTAATATATGGCTTGTCTACGTGGTTTTGCTTTTTGTAAAATGAATAAATGCCATAAAGAAAAATTCCCAAATATATATATATATATATATAGAGGGGCCTTTAAGGAAAAACCTTTTTTTTTTGTAAAAACTATAGGACCAATCTAAGCCTTTGATCTAAAAAGGGCATGATCGTCATTTTAGATTATTCCTCAAGTTTTTACAAAATAAGAGGTTTTTACAAAATATGTGGTTTTTACAATATATATATATATATATTCATTTTTTTGTAAAAACTTGAGGAATAATCTAAGCCCTTGATCTAAAAATCGCAGTTTATTCATTATATGAATATCCACCATATGAATATTCATCATATATTCACCATATGAATATTCATATTTCTCATATCATATTCATCATATATTCACCATATGAATATTCATATTTCTCATATCATATTCATCATATATTCACCATATGAATATTCATATTTCTCATATCATATTCATCATATATTCACCATATGAATATTCATCATATATTCACCATATGAATATTCATATTTCTCATATCATATTCATCATATATTCACCATATGAATGTTCATATTCACCATATAAATATTCATATTTCCCATATCATATTCATCATATATTCACCATATGAATATTCATATTCACCATATGAATATTCATATTTACCATATCATATTCATCATATAAATATTCATATTCACCATATGAATATTCATATTCATCTTATGAATTTTAAGATTCATCAGATGAAAAATGTCTACGGGGAAGATGGTGCGGGAATAACCGCTCGAGTGCGGGAAGCCGAGGGCCTCACCCTCCGGGTTCCACGGGTGTTTTAACCCTACCCGATGAAGCTGATCGCTCACCGGACCCGGAGCCTGCATTCAATACGCACGGCCCAACAAAGCCTTCAAACTTTAGTTCATGGTACTAACCAGAGAGACCCACCACCACCGTAACGAAAATCAAAACGAAGGACCACATATGTAAATACGATGTTCAAAAGGAAAATATCCAAATAATGTAGCAAAGCAAAGGTACCAAGAATGTAATTCATTGATAATTAAATAAAGGGAGCAATCAACGTTGAGATTGTCGTGTTTTCCCCCAATCTCTCTCTACGACAGCCACACACTAAATCGATCTGAACACATCAAAAATCAATTAGAAAAAAGGCCTCCTCTTTCAAAACCCTCCATCGGATCCAAACCTAAACTCATCCAAAGAACAACAAGTAAGAACTACTGTCTAATTATCTCTTCTAATTCATCAATTTTTGAATCTGTACGTGATTTCATTCACGTACATATCTCGTCGTACGTGAATGAACGGTGGTGGTAGATCTCGTCGGCTGTGGTGGCAAATCCGTACTCGGAGTCAGGCACAAACCCTAGATGGTGGTGGAGCGCCGGCGACATCGGTGGAGGAGCGCCGGCGACAGCGGTGGAGGCCAGATATGGAAGAAATGAAGCTCTGATCTGATGTTGACGATGTTGACGATGATGACGATGGTGGTGGACGGTGCTGGTGGCAGTGGACGGCAGCGGTGGTGGGGTGGCGGTGCTGGTGGCGGTGGACGGCGGCGGTGGTAGATCTCGTTATTGTAGCCTCCGGCGAATCTGCCGACGGTGGTGGCATCGAGGATGGTGGTTGTTGTTCCAGATTCAAGCTCTAATCAACATGCAAATAGGTAGAGAATGATTTGAAAGCCATATGTCATTGATTCTTGGAGAATTGATTACACACACTAACCACACCAAGAACACACACACTTAAGACCTAACTTTCTCTCTTCACTCTCTTTTCACCATAAAGCACGTATGCATGTCTACCTTCCAAACTAACTCACTTTGGGTATTTATACCCCAACACTAACAACCCTCAAGGTTTACAAGAATTACACAAACTACCCTAATAAAGGAAAACTATTACAGGTAAAGTAATAAAGGACTAAAACAATAAACCAAGCTTTGACTTTGAAGACCACTTTGACTTTGCCTTTGACTTCAACTTTAGCACCATCTTGTGATCTCGGATACAATCCGATTTTGCACCCAACAGTGGTTGCAGTGGACGTCGGTGGTGGAATCGAGCACGGTGGTGGCGTCGGCGGTGGTGGTGGCGCCGACGGCGGTGGTGGTGCCGGTAGCAGTGGTGAAGGTGTGATGGTGAAGGTGTGTTTGTTATTGATGAGAACTCATGATATGAGATGAAGATGATGATATGGAGTGTTTTGTTATTAGGAGTAGAAAAGCTAAATGACCTAAATACCCTTCTGGGGTTAAAATCAGGTGTGGCACAACTTTTTTTTATAGAATTGTTACCATGGTCTCTACATATGACAACCCTTGAATAAAATAGATAGATGGTTGAGATTGGTCCTATAGTTTTTACAAAAAAAGTGGTTTGTATTTGATTTTTTCTCTCTCTATATATATATATATATATATATATATATATATTAAAGAAAGGTTTATGATGATGTCATGATTATGAAATTGAGCCATTTGATTGGCCAATTAAAAAAGAATCATCAAATGATGATGTCATCAATTATTCTTATTATTTTAATACCATAATTATCTTTATAATTTACATTTTTTATCCTTAGAATTATTTGATTAAATTACTTTTTATCCATTAGTTTCTCATCTTTCACTTTACATCCTTATCATTTTAAGATAATAATATATATTAATTAAAATGTATTAAAATTTTTGTTTTTTCTTTTTAATAAATTATACCATTATAATCGTCTCGACAATACCTTCAAAATGAGTTTAATATTGAATATTTTTTAATACATATAAATTAATTTGTTTAGATTTTATTACAATTCTATTCTTGATATTCTTGAAATTTAAAGATTTTATTTTTTTAACCTAAGTATTTTTATTTATTATTTATAAGTAATTAAAATTTATTTTATTTAAAACTCCATTGTTGATATTCTTGAAATTTAAAGATTATATCTTTTTAATCTAACTATTTTTATAGATTATTTATAAGTAATTAATTTTTTATTTAAAATTCTACAAATAAAAAAAAACTACATATTTTATTTTTGAATCCCTCCAGGTATAAAAATAGATATAAATTAATTTGTTTAGATTTTATTACAATTCTATTCTTCATATTCTTGAAACTTAAAGATTTCGTCTTTTTAACCTAATTATTTTTATATATTATTTATAAGTAATGAAATATTATTTTATTTAAAACTCAATTGCTAATATTCTTGAAATTTAAAGATTCCATCTTTTTAATCTAACTATTTTTGTAGATTATTTATAAATAATTATATTTTATTTTATTTAAAATCCTACAAATCAAAACACTACACATATTTTATTCTGAATCCCTCCAGTTTTAAAATCATTAATACACGGACGATTTATACGTATTGTTTTAGTTTCTAATAAGAATTAACATTTGCATTATAAAGTTTACAAATACTAACTATATGAGTATTAAATGTAACCTATAAATTTGAAAATGAAATTTGAATAGATAGTATATATATAGATAGTTAAAAATGTAATGTTTAAAGTTAGAATGTAATAAAATCCAAACAAATTAATTTATATCTATTTTTAATATTTAATAATATGATTAAATTAAAAAAAATATTCAATATTATACTCATTTTGAAGGTATTGTCGATACGATTATAATGGTGTAATTTATCGAAAAGAAAAACAATTTTTATACATTTTAGTTAATATATATTATTTATGTTAATATGATAAGGATGTAAAATGAAAAATGAAAAACTAAGGGATAAAAAGTAATTTTATCAAATAATTATAAGGGTAGAAAATGTAAATTATAATTTTGAAATTAATGAATAAAGAAAAGAAATATAGATGATGACATCATCAAATTATGAATTGTTTTTTAATTAACCAATAAAATTGCTCAATTTTAAATTGATGATGTGAGCCAAAACCGTCTTTTAATATATATATTTGACAAAAGAATAATAAATTTTTAATTTTTAAAATTTTAACAGCTATTAGATAACTAAAATATGTATTGTAATAAGCAATTATAATGGCAATTGTCGTATAACATATAATTTACATAAGTATTTAAATGGTAATGACAATTGTCATGTAAATGTCTATTCTAGTATAATGCTCGTATAATATACGGGTCATTAACTAGTATAAATAAAAAAAAGGCATATAAAGTTGTTTTATATGTTTCTTTTACCATTTTTGTTGATATTAAAGATCTAAATTTTATTAAAGGCAATTAAAATAAGATAATTGAATTTTTCATTTAAACAAATCATTTTTTATTTAAGGCACTATTTTAAAGAATTTATAGTTTTCATCAAAACCACATGTAATACATTTTTAATTGATCTTTTTTTTTAAAGAAATTTTGCTTACATATGATTTAAATTTGTAAAAACTTTTAGATTATCATTAAGCTTTTCATTAGTTTTCATTCATTAGAAGTTTAGCCTCAAGATTTGTGTAATCCTTTTATTAGAGAAGCTTTGAACGTTTATTGATCATGTTCAATAGATTGGGATGTAGTCTATAATCATCAAGTTAGATCAATGAAACTTGTGATTCACATTCATTGTTTGATTACTGTTTCATCGTTTGTTATAGTGTTATTTTGAAAACTTTTTTAACAACATAATGGGTTGTGTTTAATTCTTGGTAAATTCGATCCTAACACTTATTTCCGTCAAGCATTCTATTATTATTTGCGGTTGATTATCATTTCCGTTGAGAATTCGAGTTTATCGTTTCGGTTCAAATTAATGACATATCAGGAGCAATAACTTAAGTTACATTTTTAAATGAATCAAACTTTATTTTCACATGTAAAACTTCAAGAACCAAACATCAACTCTCCTTATGAATATGCAAAGAGAATCAAATCATGTGCTCTATACAAAATGAATTTAGATAAATAAAATGAACATGAGATCAACGAAGGAGTTGCTAAAAACAAAATTTTGAAATAATATACTTAAATAAATTATAAGATCTTAAACGATCTCTTTGTGAACTTTAGCCATTTGTCAGATTCATAACTTGGAAGATTCTTTATCATTTTTCAATATAAAAGGAATTGTTAACATTTTGGATGGGTGGACCGAGTACTCAAAATCGATGCCAACACAGTTGAAGGTGGCCGTCATTGGAGCCGGACTCTGTGGGCTAATCGCGGCTCGGGAGCTAGAGCGAGAATCCCATGAAGTCGTGGTTATAGAAAAATCATTCCGATTGGGTGGAGTTTGGGTCTACGATCCAAGGTTTGAGTCTGACTTACTCGGAATTGATCCAAACAGAGATATTGTTCACGGTACAATTTACAAATCTTTACGTACAAATAGCCCACGCCAAATAATGGGATTTTCTGATTACGCGTTCCAAGGGAAAGAATACGGTGATCCTAGAATGTTTCCTGGACACGAAGAGTTTCTAAGATACTTAGAAGATTTTGCGGAACGATTTGGAGTAACGAAACTTATCAGGTTCAATTCAGAGGTCATCCGAGTCGAATCACTTAGTCAAGGAAACGAGTTTGTGGTTGAATCAAAGAATAGCGGACTAAGTTCAGATTCGAGTTCAACCTTGACGGAGATCTTTGATGCAGTGGTTGTTTGTAATGGTCATAACACCCAACCTAGGGTGGCTATTGACATCCCAGGTATGTAATGTACAATTTTAATGCATGAGATTTAATTGGAATAATATATAATTCAATTGATTGTATACTTGATCATTAATTAACTATAATAGTAACATAATACATTTTACTATAACAAAATTGAGTTTTTAGAACCGTTAAAAGAAACATCCTAATAGAGTGTTTTATTAGTTTATAGGACCAAATACAAAAATATTCTATCTAAAAATGTTACAATAAAACTTATAGGACAGTTTTGGGTGTCGTAACAAGTTTTTTAGAACATTTGGAAAATAAAATGTCATATTATCTAACTTTATAGAACGTTTTTGAGAAATGTCATATAAACCCATCCTTTTAGAAGATATTTGTGTTTTTATGACACTTTTTCAATCAAACATCTTCTTATAAAATAGTTAATAGGACCATTTACTTATAAAGTGTTCTAAAAACCTTTGGACACCTAAAAGGGTTCTAACAACTTTTTATAACACTTGATATGATACTTTTATGTTGGGTCCTATAAAATAGTGTATTATAAATCACTTTATTAATTAAAACATGTTTTTTTTTTTTACTTTAGACATCCTATAAATTTAATTTTGTTGTAGTGTTTTACACATTTTATTTAAATCGAATTAAGATTTCCATTTAGTCGTTGTTTGTTGTTATATATTTTTCATAAAAAACGTGTTATATTAATTTAAGCAAATTAAATAATTGATCCATAAAATAATATGCCATGATCATCTTTTAAAATGTATTAAAATGTAATGATGCTTTCTTCTTTGAAATTTAGTGCAACGATAAATATTCCTTTGGGTTCATTTGCCAGCATGAATAAGACGAGGTCAGCATTAGGTAAATGATAGTATGATTGTTTTGATATGTTGCTTTATAGATCATGGTGTGATTGAAGCTAACGTTGACCGAGTAAGTAAGGCTCTTGATCTTAGGGGATGTTTGGGAGTGCTTATGATGAAAAGCACTGTTTATCAATTTTTTTTTAAATTAATATTTTATGGGTTTTTAAAAAACGGCTTATTGTTTTTATAGAAAGCTTTATTCAAACACTTTAGAATAGCGTATTGTTTTTCCAGAAAGCCAATAAGTAATAAACACTTCCAAATAAGCACTCACAAACACCCCCAAAGTTAACCTCTCATGCATTTAATGATGTTGTGCTTAGCTACTCATAATAAAGTACATATAGATTCAAATCTTAAAACGAGAAACTAACCAGAACTGAATGTTAATGTTATGTACGACTCTACGGTTGGTTCGAAACTCGGTTCTTAAAATATTGATTTATTCTTAATTACCAATTCTCAATTAACACGAGCAGGAATCCTCGAATGGCCTAAGAAGCAGCTACATGCTCATAACTATCGAGTTCCTGAACCATATCGAGATCAGGTTTGTAAGCCACACATACTATTTATAGTCGCCAAGAATTTATTTTAATTTGAAGGTTATATTAGAAATTTGAGTGATTCAATAAACTTCACAGGTGGTGGTTATCATAGGGAACGGGTCGAGTGCATATGACATATCCAGGGAAATAGCGATTGTCGCCAAAGAAGTTCACTTGTCGTCAAGATCGCCAAATGTTAGTGTCTCAAAACTAGACAAACACGATAATATATGGCAACAATCGAAGGTAACATTTAAGTTTTCTTTGAAAATAATACTTGCTAGCTAGTACATCCAAAAGAGTTCAATTTATCATATTCAGTTTAACTATCGGGGTTCACTTTAACCCCCTTTCATCATGGTTTCTATATAATTACCCACCAACGATATACGATATTGAAACTCTACATGTATATGTATATTTGTGATAGATAGATCGTGTTTTCAATGATGGCACGGTTCAGTTTCAAGATCATGTCTGCATTACAGCAGATACCATCATTCATTGTACAGGGTACGAAATAAAGACCTAAAACTAGTTGATTTCCATACTTTGTGTTGGGAATTTTGATGATATAAATCTTCTCACTTAATATGTTCATAGGTACGAATTTTATATTCCGTTTCTTAAAACAAATGGCATCGTAAGCATCAATGACAGTCGGGTTGGGCCTATTTACGGACATGTTTTCCCTCCGCACCTTGCTCCTAGACTATCTTTTGTCGGCTTATTTCACATGGTTAGCTTGTAACGTTTTTGTGTTTCTTATTTAACTTTCATCTTTATGAAAATTGTTTAATTATATTATGCAAAACATGACTAAGAGGATATGTAACACTCGTTAGATCACTCATAATAAAGAGCCCTTAAAGAAGAAAAAGAGTCAAAGTTTATCTATTAAGGTCTCATATTGTCTTAGAGTGTTGAGAGAGGGCTAGATAGGCACTTGGTGTCGAATCCCTAGAGTGGTAGATCTTGACTATAATCGGTTAATCAACTAACATCTAACCATGATCCCAATTTTATTAATCAGGGTATGACGTTCCTTCCGGCCGAATTACAGTCAAAATGGATAGCTCGAGCATTATCAGGGACGGTTTCATTGCCATCGAAAACGGAAATGTTGCATAGCATCGAACAATTCTATCGAGACATGGAAGAGAGGGGAATTCCTAAGCGTAACACTCATTCTCTTAATCATAACGTAATTTCTCTTTTTTTCATATTATTTCAAATGTTACACTCTTTTAATATTAATCGTGATCCTTTACTCATTTTAACTTATCGATGATTTAACAGATGGATTACTTGGATTGGTTATCAGATCAGTTGAGAATAACACGACCTCCGCAAACGCTGAAAGACTATTACGCTCGTTTTATAGAACGTTTTCGTAATGATCATGAAGGATTCCGTGAAACGTTTGAAGAAGATTGCTTAATCAACGATCATATATAAATCAATCACTCTAATCTTTAATTCATCTTGCGTTAAGTATTGATTTTATTGATGTTGTACGTTCTGATATCATTAACTAAAGTTGCGCAACAAGTGTAGCGGAGAAAAAGAGTTATATTCACAACAAGACTTTGTGTCAAGCTGAATGTTTGGCTTGGTTTATTGAGTTCATCGATTGCTATTAAATAGCATTTCCAAATGCTTATTCAGTTATTCTTATAAGAGTTTAAGACTTTCGCATTTGGTATACGAGACGCAAGGTAAAAAAAAAATTATATCTGTAAATATTAAAAGCACTACTAATAATTAGAAACCAAATATCATACATTAATTAAAATCCAATGGGATTGCATGCTATTTCTTCCAAACAAAATTAAATTTACTAAAATGAGTTTTTGCCACGGTTTTAGAAATATATGTTAGGCATTATTAGGTTTATAAGTGTGGCCAAAAGTCATAAGTAAAGTTATAGCATTGTTTTTGGGATGTTTGAATTTAATAATTGTCACCATTATCAAACACATAGAAACATAGGTGTTGTTTGTTTTTTAAGAGGTCTGAAATCTGAAATCTAAAATCTCATTTCATGTATAAAAAATTAAAGGTGATACTGAGGTATAAAATCTGAATCAATAAAACTGTTTGTTTTTTTTTTAAACGTCTGAAGTCTTGAAAAACTTATATAAAAACATAAAAAACTTAATATAAAAGCTAAGAAAAAATCATCTGAAATTTAAATAGTTACCAGGAATAGGCTTGTGAAAAATGCATCCATGTATATAGCCCAAACCCAAAGTGGTAAAATAAAAAATTAAAATTAAAAAGTGGAAAGTGGAAAGTGAAAAGAAAACAAAAGGCCTAATGAGGGTGGTCGTCTTCATTCTCCATTTCTATCTAGTTTCCATTCTTCTCTATTTCTTTTCTTTTTTTTCGATCTGCTTCCATCCTTCTCTCTTTTCTATGAGTCGAGATTGACTTCCAGATCGACGACGAACAAAAGTGTAATCCAACCCAAATTTCAGATCGGCGTTTGATAGATGGAATCCGCGATTGGTTTGGAAAGGATTTCACGTTTGATAGATGGAATCTGCGATCGGAAAGGATTTGATAGAAGGAAGCGCCGATTTGATTTCATATGCTAGGGCATCAAGGTTTTGTTCAGACGAGTTTATGTGTTTTGTGGCACTGAAGACTAAAAAAAATCAAACAGTCTGAAACCCAAAACATGAATCAGACATCAGAGGTTTTCAATGATTTCTTTTAAAAAACAAACAGGCCCCAAGTGTTTAAGGGTAAAATTTGCCATTATTAATTGCATACCACATAAGATTTTTGTCTACCAAAATCTATATCATTTATATATATTAAAACAACAACCTCAATGTATGAGGTGGCATCTTCTCAATGCAAGGATTCCTCTATTCTTTTTTCTCCTTTTTTCTCTTTTTTCTTCTTATTCTCCCTCACATTAATAGGCTTTAAATGTAAACAAATGACAATAGTGATCTAAATGGTCTCTTATGAGTTACTTTCATTTAATTCTTATTTATGCCTTTAATGATGAAGTAGTTATTTGTTTCTTCATTTTCCTCTTCATCCTTATTGTTGAACTATTCATTTTCTACATGTTTATCTCCTTCTACCTATATATATATATATATATATATATTCAAGGTTTTGTGCATGACAACACACTACATCGTAATTGGAGCCATTTCTTGCTCTTTAGTATGGTACGGATAGTTTACTTTTGGTATATTCTATAACGTCTTGATCTTATTTATTTACCTTAGAAATGTATATGTATGCTCATTATGATTGATTTCCTTCTCTATCACAATATGATCAAAATCTATGTATAATTGATGAACTTACATATTGTCATGAAAACCTTTAAAGATCGATTTCTTTGGTCTTTGTAGGTATTTTTTTTGTGTGGAAGAAACTAAGCTGGACAAGAAAGCGAAAGAAAAGAATTGGATTTATAAAGGTATTTTATATTCATTGTTTCCCTTAGGTTTTGCATTTTCGTAATTATTTGGTATGATAATCATTCTTCATGGTTAATTGATATTGCAAATGATCTCTATAGTTTGATTTGCTATGCATTACTCCATCAAAATTTATGATTGATAATCATTATACATCTCTTGGGGTGGTGATCATGTTTACCTCATGTATCTTCAAACACTATCCTATGTAGTTTTTATTCACGAGCTTCATGAACTCCAATATATGTGCCAAGAATAAAATCACGAAATTTTTTTATGTCATTTTATGAAATTAAATTACATATTACTTTCATATTCAACATTATATATATACACACACTAATTACATGTTGGTTCCCAAACATGAAATTATTGTAAATTGTATGTTGTGTTTCAAGTTAACATTGCATAAACAACTATCTATATTTAATGTTGATATCACCTTGAGATACCAAACATACATAAGAAAAATTGTTAAACTTAAAGTTTTTAGTAACATCTCTCTCCTCATGTTTTGCATTTGCAATTTTGCATGAATATAATGCTTAATATTAAATTATTTATCCTCATAAATTATTAACTAATTATTTGCTTTTTTATTTACGATGCAGGAAAAACAATCTTGCCTCTTGAGAGCTGTTATTGCTATAAAACTTCTATTGTACAATTTTTCCATGTTTAATGGATATTACATTTTTTTTGAATAACTAAAATACTTTTATTTCATTTTTTAAAGGCAACAATATATTATTTATTTCATTTTTTTAATAAATTATGTAGCAAAACAAACATTATAGCTTTAGAAGCTAAGATGTAAGGATTAATTTTATGTCATTCACCATAATGCTTAATTGTGTTTAACTGTTTATACATTTGCGAGTATTTATTTATTAAATAACTTCTAAATTGGTTACAACATTATTTTATTTGCATAATATAACGAAAAAAAATTGTGGAATAAATAATAAAGAAATTAACTTACATATAAGACACTCACAATACATTCACTACTTTTACATCAAATAACACATGTTTTTTAACAAAATCGTTTCGTCACCGCGCAACGCGCGGTGGCCCACACTAGTATATATAAAAGCAAATCCTAGAGGTTGCTTAGGTGGCACCATGAGAAGCCTCTATTCATCTCTAGAAATTTTCTCATAATTTTGAGTTTTTTTAATTAAAAAAAACATATCATTAAATGAGTTTAACCTTTCATTTTCTTTATCATTTTACATAACATATATAATTTTAATGTCTTACAATATTTAATATAATCAATATTAATAATTTCCATCAACATTGATGGTTATTTATGTTTGTAATTAAAAACATCTTTTCATTTTCCTACCTACTATTCATCTCCAAACTATTTATACTACAACATAGATCATCCATTCACCATATTTTTTCATGTTGATTGTCATGTTTATAGTATTTTTTGTGTGTGCATATTTCATCTCTATCTTTTTTCTTTTGTTTACTTCAAGAAACTAATTCATATATCATATATGCACTTTGTAGGAATTTTGTTGGAGATTTTAGAGTCTCTTTATCGTGATTAAATAAACCTTGAGAGACAAGGTATGCATCGCTTTTACCTTTTGTTAAGATTTTAAAGTTTTTTTTTCTTTATTTCGTCTTTGTTATATTTTTTTCTTTGGATTACTTTGAGAAAACTAATCCATATACCATATATCATTAATCATATATGCATTTTGTAGGAACTTTGTTGGGGATTTTAGAGTCTAGTTATTTAACAAAGGTCTTTTTATGTTTCTTATCTATACTATATTATAATGAGAATATCTCAAAATGTCAGTTTTTTTGTTCAACATCTTATTTTACACAGTACTATTTCTTATGCATTACGTACAACATACCTATTGCAGTGTACAATCTTCAAACTCCTCTCCATCCCACGTCTTCCTTAACTTCTCCCCCCAAGAAAACCATCTGAATTCTTCCATCTCCTAAGATGGAACGAAAACCATCAGCAAGTCAGTCACCATCTGAATTCTTCATTGCTTCTGGGAGAATCGAGGTAAGCCTAAATCAATTCAAGTAGCAGTTATTTGTTGTTTGGTTAGTAGCAATTCAATTCGTCTTCTAAATCTGTATTAGGGGTTTTATTTCCTTGTTTAATTTGTTTCAATTTCACCAATTTACTTGTTTCGTTTGTAAGATTCTGTTTAATTTAAGTCGTTTTGTCTCCTCGATTGGACTTCTAGGGTTTCAGTTTGTTTCGATATATTTTTTGATATTTCTATTCTGAATCAATGTGATATATATATATATATATATGCTTCTGATCTCGATATATGTTTTCGATATTTCCATTGAAGCAGATGGAGAAAAAGAGGCTTATTGTGACTTGGGTTTTGAAGAAATTTCTTTTGATGGGTGAAAGAGGTATAAAACTTTTTTCCTGATAGATGTATAATTAATTCAACATCTTTGGCGTAGAGAAATGCTTTGTTTCTTGCTTCTGTTGTTTTTTTATATTTAATTATTTGTCTGATCATATGAGAAAAAAGGGGTAATTTTACATCAATTTTTTGGGGTAACTTTTGGTGATTTGGTTTCTTTTAGAGGCAAATCACAAATGAATATTTGAGCTTCGGAGATGGTTGAAGAACTCAGAACACAAAGAGCAGACAAACTGGTACATGTGCTCTTCTAGACATCTTATTATACCTGTCCTTTTATGAAAATGTGGTAGATAAATATAATGTTTTATCAGCTCTTTCTGAAGTTCAAACCCCAAGTTATATGGGTTTTGAACATTCTCTTCACCATTGCTCTTCTACTTGAATTCTGTGATTATTTGGAATTTGTAATTCATGTTTGTGGATAATTTTGTGATACGTCTTGCCTCATTCTTTATTTTGGAATTTATTTATATGATGGTTGTTTGTCTCTGGTTCATAACTTGTTCAAAGTCATTTGCTTTTGTGAACTATAAATATTTTGGGTATTTATGATGCATGATGATTTGTTTGAAATAAAACCTTATCTCTGATGAGTTCTCCAAAACCTTAGATGTTTAGATGCAATTTACTTGATAACTTTGTTCTTGAAGGCGGTGTTTTTGATATTCTTAAACATGTATGATTTTGATCACAAATCTGATTTTGATTTTTTTAGCAATTTAGTTATCATCAATTCTTTCCTGCATGAACAATGAAAATGTTAATTAATTTCCAAAACACTAGCAAGTTTCCGGATTCATTAATCTCATTAATGGTAATTTTGTCTTTTCATTTTGAGCAACAAAGGTTTTAAAGCAATTGACATTCTCTCATGTCAAGCATATGAAACATATAAATTAGGTGCTTAATTTCTTCAATTCATGGTTGAATTTTTCATTTCTTAGAATCCCCTTCTTACACCTTCAACCTTCAAATCCAGGTCATAGTTTCTTCGATTTATGGTCTCATCATATACTTTTGTATACATGAACTCTTAGCGTTTGAAACCCTTCCATTGTTTCCCTCTCTCTGTCTGTAACCATGGTGAAGAACAGGTACGATTAAAAAATGGCTTGTGTGGCCATGGATGTCAGCCATTGTTGCACCTCAATGTATGGAATCCTTTATCTCAGAGGTATCAATCTTAAATTAGCTATTACAAATAGTGTGTTGAATCATGAATGAGGGCAAAACTGTTACTAAGTGGGATCTTTACAAGCTTGCTGTTGAGGTATTTGGTGTTTATCTATTAGTTAAAACATGGGTTTCTTGAATTTTGTTGTGAATACTTTAAAAGTTGTGTTTTTTCAGTTTCATTTTTCATGAATTAACCATGGTTTGGTCATGTATAGCACTATGGAAGCCTGCATTAAGAGAAATTTAGTTATTTGAATGTTGCATTTGGAACTTCTTATGTCCCCAAGGTCCCCATTATTTGACTTTTTTTGAGGGGTCAAAGGAGTTCGTTTCCATTTGTAAAATTGATCCATCTTTTTGCTTTTCAAGTTATAATTTGATAACTATATTAAAGAATGGAAAATTTTGTTAAGATGATGAAAATTTTGTTAGCTTTAATTGTTAAAATGTGCTTAATTGGGGCAACTGTTTAAGCTAAGAAAAAGAATCTTAGATGTTCGAATTGTATTTGAAGGTTTATCAGCTTTGGTCTTCTCCACAGGTTTAAATATATGTATTTGATTATGATCCCTTTTGGTTTTAGGTTCATTCTCTCTTTCTCAAGGGCTTAATATCATCATTCATTTGTTTGATGTAATCTACATTCTACAAGTATTGATAACCCAGATTAGTTATTTCTCCTATTCAAATCTTAAATTAGAGTTTTGTACTTTTCAATTTTAAATGATTCAATCATCAGATGACTCCATCTGTTAAAGAAGTTATGGGGAACTATGGGAAATAGCTATCAGTTGTGCATGCTACCTATTATCATGGTTAATGTTGTGCTCATCTCTTTCTAACCATCATTCAATAGTGTACCTTTTTCTTTTACTTCTGGTGGAATTTTTTGGCTTTCTAGATTCAGTGTTTCTTTATTCCTTTGTTCTGTATTTTTTTCCCTAGATTGTGATTTATGTAGTCTAATCTATGTGTTGATACAGTAGGTCAAGAGACAAAGAATGCAAACATGAAAGGAATATGACTTTCTTAAAGATCTCTGGTGAGAAGCATCTTCAACTTAAATTCATTTTCCCTAGAGACATGACTCGACCAAAGATTTGGACCAATTTACCCATGTTGATCTGTCCGGTATCTAATTTTTTATTTACTTGCCAATAATCTTTTGAATTAATTATTTTTGTCTTATAGATTATTATTCACTTGGAAAGGACCGGATTGTCTTTTTTGCATTCAAATATGGTACCTAATGAAGTCTATGGATCAAATGTGATAGCAAGTGGTTAAGATATAGATGGTCCCCTAGCTTCTAGGGTCATTCGACTTGCTGAGTTCATACCTCTATCAATTAAAGTGTTGGTTATGATACCTTCATAGATATGCACACACATAAAGGAACAGGAATGAAAGTTCCTTTGCCATTTACTCAGTTTGTTGTATAAAAATCTATACATTTGCTTTATTTGTTTATGTTTCAACTCTTTGGTTTTGGTCTTAAATTGAGAGTAAATCTTTTCTGCACAGAGAAGCATAGAAACATCAAATGAAGTTGAAAATGTGTTTAGTTTTAGTAATAGATAGTGGACACTGTGTGTGTTTTTGTTTCCATGTTCAAAATGCATGAAAATGTATTATTGTCAATGTTGATATACTTTTTTTATTGTTTGATATATAGGGATTTTGAAGGACCAACTCAAGCAATCAGTTGGAGCACCGAGCAATCAAGCAGTTTATCTTCATTCAGTAGGAAGACTTATTTCTTTGAAACTTTTTGCTATGCATTTTTACAGATTTCTATGAAAAGGCAAGTCAATAAGTTATGATCATTTTCTTCTTAGCTTTTCTCAAAATCTAATTGAACTCCACCAACAACATTGTGGGTGTAAAATATGGGGGGTTTTGTATGTTGTCATCCTGGGTCAATTGACCTCTTTTTCAATGGCTCTTATGAGCTTCAAATCATCTTTATCTGCTAATCTAGGTTAATAACCCTATTTCCTTCGATGAAATTTATAGTTTTGAAGCAATTTTCTTTATAGATTTTCTGGGTCTTAATTTCTCCTTGCAAATTGATGTGTCTTTTGTTTTGTAGGTGTTAATTCCCCATCTACTTTGGCATTTTTCTCTTATTTGGCTATAACATTGGTCTTTGGAGGCATCTTGTTGTACCTTCGTGAACAGCTACAAGTAGGTTACAAAAAAATCTGAAACTTGATCAGAAGCTGTTAAAAATGATATATATTTGTTTGTGTTTGTCATGAATCTTGATTTTGGTTTACAACTTTCTAATAGAAATGTGAATTTTGGTTTACATATTTTGGCGGATGAAGGGGCAATCAGCACAAGGTGATCAGTGATCACACTGCTTTATGCTTTTGTTATCAGTTTTTACTATAATTTTCCAAGGCATGTCAGTTTCATAATTGCAAAATTTGGGATCATCATCGTTATGTGTTTGTTACTAGCTATAGGAGGTTGCAACCCATGTCTGTTATAGAATTTCACCAACGCTAAGATTTGAATTCTTAGGTCGTGGATGAATTTATTTGTATTGAAAGCAAATAACATCATGAAAATAAAACCAAAAAATATGACTAAGTTCTGTCATGAAAACATGGAAAACAAGTATTTTGAGGTACCGTCAATGTAGACCAACCAAGGGATAAAGTGTAAAGAAGTTGATTAAGACAATTTGGATCAATGGGAACATAAGTTTAGGTTGCCATTTGGAAGAGTTACAATGCTTAAAGTAATTACTATAAATTAGAGGCAGTTAGAATTATGGAATTAGTCCTGCAAAGTGACCCTAGAGAGGTGCAGATAGCAATGACTTAGCGATTTGGCATTGTCCAACAAGAATGCCAGAGATACCTTCAATTTCTCGTGAAGCCAAGTACGTTATCAGGCAATCTCTAGACAATCAAACATGTTTTTAAGTAGGGTATGATTTCTAAAGCATCGATGTCACTGTAGTTAGTATTATTTTATTATTTATTCATTTGTCGGTCATTCTGTTTTGTGCCCAATGGCCACATTATTATCTTTTACGTAATCATTGAATGTGTGTACACCCTCATTCTCCAAAGAGGATTACTTTCCTTATTTTAATTTTTTATCTCCAAAATTGTTCCTATCCCAATTCCCCCTGTATTTGTTTAATGCACTCTCATCCAGCACACGAACATTAGATGTAGCTATTTTATATGAGAAAGAGAGAGTATAACTTTTTGTAACCAAAATGAGTTGTATGCATTATTTCTTGGTATATGGATGGGGCACATGTAACAGGATTCATGTTTGTGTTTGCAGTTACTTCAGAGGCTCATATTAGAACTTGGCACTATACCCCTTTTCTACTGTGACCCATGATTACGATGACACACGTGGAAAGTGTAATCTTTGTAAGGTATTTGTGTGCTTGGTTTCTAACTAATGGTATAATTTTCATGTTCAACCACCATTTCTCTAAAGATGCTTACCCAATAAATGCTTTGGAAAACGGCCCTTAATGTTACTTGACGTAAACTTCTTTTGCTTGGAATATCGTAATAAAGATAAAAATGTCACGTAGAAAGCCAACATCCTTTTCCAAATTCTGGAATGGTTATTTCGCAATGGCCTTTGGTCATATTGCAAAATCCTATATTTCCTCTCTAATCAAGTTTAGTATTTATTGCCCAACAAATTTGCTTTGGTGTCTACTGTTGTGGGCTTCTCTGAATCATGGTTTATTCTCATTTTATTGGTGATTTACAACAGTTAATAGAGGGTTGGATAATTGAAGGGTTTTGGTTTTCCTTTCCCTCTTCTAAAAACACCTGATCTTTTTTTGTTTTCTTCAATGTTAGCTTTGATCAAGGAGTAGATTGCAACATCGATTGCAGTAGCAATTCCGTTTTGAGTTGAGATCCTTGGCCTAGCATGTATTATGTTCATAAATGCCTTAAACTTGAGTTTGAAGCTGAGTGATGGGGATTTTTAATATATATTATTACTGAACAAAATGATGGAGAAACCAATCATGAAAACATGCTACATCATGACTAAGCGGGGTGCCCCCTCTCTAGAGTATCGGTAGTCATAACACCATTAGGATCAGTAGTTTTTAGAATGCTTGGTAGATGTTATAATACATTTCAATACAATGATTTGCTTTGGCATTCTTATGAAATTTCCTTATGTTTTCTTTCTCCCCAGGTAGGCTTTCTTGATACATGAGAATAAGCCATGGTGTTGTGATGTTGGGCCACCCCTAAAATGAAGCAATGAACCATGGGTGCCCGATGTGAGTGGTGTGGTGTTTGTCATCTTTTGAATCCAGAAAATTGTAAAAGGTAATGGAATTGGTTATAGATCAAATCAAGATAATACCCTATGAAATTGTAAATGGTAAGGTTGGTTGGTGGAGCAATTTAACCACTTCAACTTTGGGCTTATGGTTGTGTCCATAGGCTAAAATCACGAGTACATTATTTTTCTTGAAATCACAACCTTTCTTTTTCTTTAAGGTTGTCGAATAAAGTTGTTGGGTTTGGTTGATTTTTTTTTTGAACGGCAACAATAGGCTCATTCAAGGTAAGAGCTTCGGCATGGCCATCACTGATCCGGGAAGATCTTGTATAAAACCCGTTTAAAAACCCACGTCCACCAAAAAGGAAAAAGGAGGGAAAGTTGGAAGTGGGATAGATAGTGCCATGCATGGTCATGAGAGAAGAAACCAACCACTTCCTCACGTAGAGAGGGAGATGAAAGAAAAAGTCTTGTTTTCTTATTTGTATAAATAGGAGAAAAAAAAAAGAGAGATAGGAGAGGAGGAAAAAAAAGAAAGAAAGAAAGCCTACTGTGGAGTTTACCATGGTAGAGAGTTTGTAATCTTTGAGAGAGAAAATCAATGCATGAAAAATGTTTCCTCTTAGTTTGTTTTGTGTTTTAATTTAATTTTTTTCTGTTTTGTTGTTCTTTCCGTATGGAGTTTCTTTAGTTTGAAATCATTGTTCGAATACCCGTTCGAGGAAGTTGCATCCGATATCTTTCGAACGGATCAATCACCCTCCCTAAACAAGCCAAATTTATTAAAACACACCAGCAAGGCGCTAGAGAGGGTACAAAAAAAAATCAGAAACAGGAAGAGGGAAAAGAGCACCAATCTATCCATTTATTTGCAAGGTTATACCTAGATATATACTTAATCCAAAAAAAGAGAGCCTGAATTTGACTTCCCATCATCGCTTCAAGACCCCTGGCCGGGTTGGAGAAGATTTTCCCATTTCTCAATTTCCATAGAAGCCACATGTAAGTATAGATCCCTGCCATGGAAGCCTTTAACTTGTCTTCTTTAAAATGAGAAATCATTCCCCATTGAAAAAGACCAACAAATAAATGACCCCCTTATCAAAAACTTCATCCCGGTTGGACCGTAGCCTAGAGGACATAATTATTAGAGTTTGCCTTTTGTGCAAATCCATTCACAAATAGGAATGAGTACATGAGTTAAAACAAGGTATATTGTATCTTTTTATATCTTGTGTTTTTTTACATTCACAAACTAACTCCTTTTTGGTAGTATAAAAGTTTAAAAATTCTTAATTTTGGCAAATAAAACACCTTTAAAACTCTTTTCACCCGCCGCATCGCGCGGGTAGATTAACTAGTATATTTTCAATGAAATCAATGGTATATTTTTTTTATAGTTGTTTCTATTGTTCATATAGAAAAATTCAAATTTATATATATGCTCTAAAATTTAGTTGGTTTATGATTTTTTTTAATGTTTTTGTTTATTTTGTTTCATATAACCAATCACTATTAAAATAGTTTCAATATTAATAAATAGTTGATTAATAGACGAATTAGTTCTTAATAATGGTTAAAATGTAGGGACTATGGTTGTTTTATAAAGGAAAAGTTATGGATCCTCAACATAGATTATTTAGCTAGGGACTAACTCCAAAATTTAATCATGTGGTCTATTATATTTCACCAACATTAAAATAATAAGAGTGAATTACACGGATGGGTCATGTGGTTTGTTCAAATTTTGAATTCGGTTCCTAAAACAAACTATCTACATATATGACCCCTAATTTTTCTTTTTCATATCATCCACGGTTTTCCGCTTAACAAAGTTAAGAAGCATTCATTATGAAGGGTTAATTATCTCATTGAAAAAATTATAAGGACAAAAAGATATAATCTTTCGAAAATAAATTTATGTCATTTATGTGTTTCTAATTTTTTATTAAAATTTTATATACATCTAATAACAAGTTAATTCTTAAAGTAAAATACGTATTAAGTATAAAAATATATATATTTATTTAAAATATTATTAAATTTAGAAGAAGAAAATGTTCAAAAACTTAAAGTTTGAAAAAATAAAGATAGCATCACATATCGTTTGATTTGGGGCCTGTAATATGCAAGCAAAACATTGAAATTTAAAGACGGTTAACGGCAGATTATATATATATATATATATATATATATTCAAATTATAAATAATTAAGATTAAATAAACACCAATTTTGCAAACAGTTAAAAAAAGACTAACATTACAACAAATTTAGGTTTATGTGATGAAAAAAAGTAAACATTTCAATAAGTCACTTTATAAAACTTAATAAGACCATAAGATAAAACGTCTTATCTAAAGACGTTGTAATCAGTCTTACAAGATTTTTTTGGCGTTTTAATAAGTTTTTTAGACATTTATAATACAATGTGTAACATTGGAAATTTTATGTGACAATATTTTAAAAGATCATGTAAAAACAAGCATGTTATAAACAGAGGTTTTTAAGTAGTTAAAATTTTTTTACGTCATATAAATCTGATTTTTTTTCTTAATCATTTGAATAATCGATGTCTTTTAATCTTAATTTTAAAACTTTATTTTGCTGTTATTTAATCGAACTTAATTTTTGATATTTTGCTCTTATGTTTTAATTTCCAAAGCAAATGATATGTGACTTTATCTTAATTTGTTTTTTTTATATTTTTCTAAGATTTTACAATGTCATTTTTTTAAAATTTAAGAGTTTAAATAACTATGAATATTTAGAGGTTGCTTATGTGACATTATAAGAAACCTCCATTCACCTCTATTATACCTAAAAATAACCCAAATACTAAGAAATTACCTCTTGACAGTGATATATGTTGTAAGTGGCCTTTTCTTTAGAGAGAATCCTTCGTAAGATTGACATGAAAACAAGAGAATTTGCTGTCTTGGTAGGACATGTATCTCTCTATTACTATGAATTTCATAAATAAAGTAGTTAATGGTGGGGTTAATTTTCTCATAATTTTGAATTTTTTTAAGTAAAAAAAAATATCATTAAATGAGTTTAACATTTCATTTTCTTTATCATTTTACATGATATAAATACATCCACATATATAATTTCAGTGTCTTACAATTTTTAATATAACCAATTAATAATTTTCCATCAAAATTGATGGTTATTTATGTATGCAATTAACACCATCTTTTCATTTTTCCCACCTACTATTCATCTCCAAACTATTTATACTACAAGTCTACAACTTATGATAGATCATCTTCACCATATTTTTTCATGATGATTATCTTGTTGTATTGTATGCAACAATGTTTCTGCTGCGGTAGTTGTAGTGAGAGTTTTCACCTTCATTTTACTAGGTAAGACCTTGGGTCCTTGCCTTAGCTCTTACTGATTAAGGTTTTTGGTCATTGTTATATTTATCTAGTAAGATAACGTGACTAAGTGACTTGGTAGGTGCTAACATGCATGGGTAAGCATTTGATAAACATTCGCCAACTGGGGCTAGTCTGGTTGGTAAAGGGGTCACTCTTTTAGAGTAGAAGTCTCAGGTTCGAACCTGGGCAGAGGCGTTTCTAATTTAACTAAGGTCTATAGTAACAACTAATTAAACTGCGTTTCAAATTTTTTTTGATAAACATTCCCAATATATCATATGTTAGTACATATTTGATTTTAGTTGAAAAGCTTTTTTTTACTAAATGGGTTGTATTTAAAAGTACACGACATTTAATATATGCAAAATAGATTACGACAAGACATAAACGGATAAAATCAACAAATTTAGTTTCTTATGACCGATACTTTTTTTCCTTTCTCAAATGATGTTACATAGTTATAAAATTTGGATATTGCATGGCTCTGCATATTGGAAATAATAAAAAATAACGAAAAAGAGATTGATTAAAACAATCAATTCATATAATTGATATGAAGATAAAATAAATTGCTAGAAATCTATACTCCTTTATAAAAGGACTACTACGGTTACTTTTGAAAATTTAAGATATCTTAAAAATTTTGTACAATTTTTAAAGCATGTTGTACACTCCTTCTAAAGCATTCCCCCAATTATCTCCATAAAATCTGTATCAAATTTCTATTTCAATTTTATAGGTTACATTTATTACCCACATAATTAGTTACTAAATTTACTTTCAACCCTATGCTTTTATATTTTTTACTTTACACCCTTGTCATATAATATAAATAATCGGATCATTATAAATTAAAATGCATTAAGATAACGTTTTTTTCTTTACAAATTATACCATCATAATCGTCTTGTCAATAACTTCGAAACGAGCCTAATATTGAATGTTTTTGGATGCACCATCCTATCGATTCTATTATATAAAAAGAATATTTTATATTTTTTTTCAACATTTCAAGTTTAATTTTTCAAAATATCCCCTTATTAAATACTTGTTTCTCATTAGACCCCTAAGAGTCATATATTAAATTTATAACTTACACTCTACGCCCTTATAATTAGTTAATTGAATTATTTTCATACTTTTATTTTTTTATTTGTACTTTACACATTTATCATATTAATATAAATAAGATATACGAACTAAAATGTATTAAAAAAAATCTTTTTCTTTCCAACCAGTTATACCATTATAATCGTCATGACAATATTATCAAAATGTGTTTAATATTGAATAGTTTTTTTTATTTAAACGTATCATTAAATATCAAGAATACATATAAATTAGTTTATTTTTTATATTTTTTTAAATTCTCATTTTCCATTTTACACCATTGTCTATAATTTATGACTATATCTATACTATTTTATAAAAAGCTTATTCGGTTATTGTTAATCTAAACTATCTATATCTATATCTATATACTATCATATAAAGAGATTATTAAAGTTAATTTCAAGATTTATTGAAATTTCAAGGATCTTACTTTTACTCGTCAAATATTTGTAACAAATATTTCAAGAATTCTAGAAACATTTTTTTTAACAATTTATATCATTATAATCGGTTAAGTCAAAATCTTCAAAATGAACTCAAATGTTATGAGTTTGAAGATACACTATCGATCAAAACTTTTTCAATTTTTGACCACTTAACCTTGAATATTATATATTAATTTCAATAGTTTATATACGATTTATTCGCGCGACAACGTGCGCGGGTAAATTTCTAGTAAATTTAAATTTGAATTCATGGAATCCTCGTTATCATTAATAAGATGCAAAAAATTAATAAGATGCAAAAAATAAGGAAGTCTTTTGAACTACAAAATCGGTTAATTAGAAATATTAAAACAAAAATAAACTAAAAGGAAATTAATCAAATTGCATAAATAACCCTATGCAATTAAAATGTAACTAAAAAATAAAATTAAAGATGAAAGGCTAGGATTGGTTTGTAAGTTTGCATGAATCCATTGGTGTGTACAGAGGCGTAGCTAGAATTTCAGTTTAGGGGGGGCTTGAAAATAATAACTTTAACTTGATGATTGAAGTTATTCAAACAATCTGTTAATGTGAAATATGCGATAAATGTTGGTTCTTTTTATCTCAAAAAAATTTCGAAGGATATTTGATTTGCATAGATAGACATAAAAATGAATAGTATGACTTTTGTTTGCAAAATACTGGAAAAAGGATACATATACTAGATTATACGGTTAACAAAAGCCAAAACATGTTTTTATCATCAAGTGAGTCATTATTTTCACTAATTTATTAGTATATCGTAAATGATGTAGATAAGTATATTATATATTATATATAGACCTGAAAAGTGGAATTCGTAAACAAAAAATAATCTTATAAAAAACTTATGTTATAAAAAACTTATGGTTTAAAATTTAATCTTAAATTTGAAAGTTTATTCAATATATGAGTATTTATTTACTTTATTATGAGTTTTAATGTAATAATCTTTCATAAAATATTTAGGGAAAAGTCCAAAAAAACCCAATGAACTATTCCATTTTGAATGGTTAAGTTCCTAAACAATTTTTTTGAAAAAAAAAACCATTAAACTTTCTCATTTTGAATGATTAAGTCACTAAACTATTCCATTAAACTTATAAATAATTTATAAAAATAGTTAGATTAAAAAGATATAATCTTTAAATTTCAAGAATATCAACAATGGAGTTTTAAATAAAATAAATTTTAATTACTTATAAATAATGTATAAAAATACTTAGGTTAAAAAGATAAAATCTTTAAATTTCAAGAATATCAAGAATATAATTGTAATAAAATCTAAACAAATTAATTTATATCTAATTTTAATATAATAGTTAAATTAAAAAAATATTCAATATTAAACTCATTTTGAAGGTATTGTCGAGACGATTATAATGGTATAATTTATTAAAAAGAAAAAACAAAAGTTTTAATACATTTTAATTAATATATATTATCATCTTAAAATGACAAGGATGTAAAGTGAAAGATAAGAAACTAATGGATAAAAAGTAATTTAATCAAATAATTCTAAGGATAAAAAATGTAAATTATAAAAATAATTATGGTATTAAAATAATAAGAATAATTGATGACATCATCATATGATGATTCTTTTTTAATTGGCCAATCAAATGGCTCAATTTCATAATCATGACATTAGCAAAAACTTTTCTTTAATATATATATATAATATATATATATATATGTGTGTGTGTGTAGAGGGAGGTTCATACAAGAACAACCCAATATGTAGGAACAAAGGAACCTTATTCTAGCCACACATTTAGTTAAAAGAAATTGTATTATATTGAATGACACCATAGTAATTAATGGGAAAAGTTGCATACTTTCCACCAAGGGTTATTACTTTTAGGGGTAAAATTGGTAGAGTTGAAAAGTAATAATATATTATTCTAATGTATTATTAGTATTCTAATATATTAGTATTATTCTAATATATTATTCTAATGTATTTTTAATATATTATTTATAATATATTTCTAATATACTAATATTATTCTAATATACTATTATTTGTACAAAATCATATATGATTTTACATTTGTACAAAATGATTTATGATTTTACATTTGTACAAAATCAAATATGATTTTACAACAACTTTTGTTCAAAATCAAATACGATTTTACAATAACATTTGTTCAAAATCACATATGATTTTACATTAACATTTGTATAAATCATATATCATACTGAAATCATATGTGATTTTGTTAACATACAAGGTATTGTAATTTATCATGATCTTATATTTATTTAAATAGTTTAAACAATTAAGCTCTAATTTAATTCATGAAAATTAGCGGGAGTTTGAATTTTCTAAAAATATTTGTGAGATCTTAATCTTATATTTATTAAACATATTCAATATTTAAAATGTGTGAATATCATTTGTACAAAATCATATATGTGGTCTATTTAGCTTACATGTGTAATATCCATATTACTTACACGTTTAATAACCAAGTCAATATCACATATGATTTTTAAAATTAGGTACAAAATCATATGTGATTTTACAAATGATTTTAAACTAAACAAAACTAGTATCGTACCCGTCCGTAGGCCGGGTATATGACATGATTTTAATTTAGATTCAGTTATTTGATATTACTATTTTAGCTTTCAATATGGTTTGTCTCAATAAATATAACTTTTTGGTAATCTTTAGGGGGTATGAAGTACCTTGGAGATATATAACTTCACAAATGAATTTTCCCCGTAATAACGTTTCAAATATTTGGAGATAAACCTTTTCTCTCTTTCAACTTTTTATTTTATTTTGAAAATAGTTTTAGAAAAGCTCTTAGAACAAAATAATAGCCCAAAATCCCTATATCATTCATTTTCTCCATTTTAAATGGATACGTTTTAAATTATCCCCTTCCTAACTTATTTCCTTATTTATCAAAGACAAAAAAAATAACTTATACTCTTGTTACGTTTTGGTTTTGGTACGAAATATTTTTCATAAAATCAACCCTCAAAAATTAAAAATCAATCAATTGTTTGAATCATAATATATTGATTGTTAAGGAAACTAAGAAATGAACAAAATAAGCGTTGAGTCAACTTGAACTTGCTTAGATTATTTTACAAATAAACCTGACAAGAAGATTGGACAAAATGTAAGATTCTAACAAAAATATTGACGTCTATCATAATATATTCATACCTCATAATAATCCATCCCTAACATTCAATCTCCTCTAGAACATATCAAAGATATACACATATCAACCAAGAAACAAAATTGAAGGGAATAAATCATCCATGCAAATTGCACCAATTGTCAAATAAAAAGTAAAAACCCAACCCATTTTTAGGTAGTAAACCAACCCTTTTTTAGGTAGTAAAGATTTGACAGACCTGAACAAACAAAGTGCAAGAACCGAGTCCATCACTGAGTCTATGTTTGTTGATTTTTTGCACAAGATCATATAGCAGCACACATACACTTCTCTATCATGATAGATCTTAACCCCATACGGAAACTCAGATCTTGCTCCTGCACCTGCATTTGCGTTTGCAAAACAAATTTGTTTTAGTAAACTAAAACCCATGACCTTAGCTTTTATGGAACAAAATGGTCTTACCTTTGATCAGTTAAAGCCTCCTTGGAGAGGGCTGGAGAGGGCACTGGACATGTAAATTTTGTTGCCCAGAACGATTAAAGGAATACCACTTAGGACACGTTTGCTCAGTAGATCATGGAGTCCACTATTTGCATGAGATGCCGGATTATTATGATCTGGTGCATCAACAACAATATTACAGTTGCATCTTCTTATGTTGCACCATGGACACCTTCCCTGAGCTCTGCAATTTAGATGCTTCCGGATTCTGCCTAAACACACAAATGAGGATGAAAAGAAAACCCATTTCAGAAAAGAGAGGAATTATGATCATCTCAAAAAGTCTTGATTTGGATTCAACAGCGATTAGAAACTAATGCAATTGCTCACTAAAAAAATTGAATTTACATTTAAACGAATTTGAAATACAACTTTTCACCCTTGTCCACTTTGCGATTTTCCTTCCCTTAAGCATGCACACTAAAATCCCGTTGTAAACCCCCTTTTGAGTCACCTTGCTTGATTAGGTCTTACATGTATAGGTAGATTGGGACAATTACTAATAAGTAGTTGGTTGTAAATGTTAGAAACCAAAAAGAAGGAAAACGTTGAAAAAACAGCTGATTTTCAGCTTTGGTCTTGCAGCCTTAATTGTAGGATATAGTCGTATAGGCCATTTACCAAACGCTTACCGGAGCTTATTCTATCGGATGGCCATCAAAATGGATTTTTAGTAAGCATTTATCACCCGTGAACAATATCATGGAGGAGTGCGCGGGATCATGGGGGAAGAGGAGTGGACCGAATCATGGGGGGAAGGCGATGAGTGGGTTGAAAAGGTCTCTTAACCTTAAATTAATTAATTTAAACGGATGAGATCGAATTTTAAGTTTGATCCAATGATGGATATATGAAGAATGGTTTTTTTCACTTCTTGAGGTCAATAATGTATGCAACTGTAAAGTGGATACTTTCTATACATGAATAATGGTATGACATTTTAATTATATAAGATGTGCGAATTGGTGTCCTAAACTTAGATAGACAAGCAATCAAGATCAAGAAAATAAGAAAACTTACCATATGATCAGCAGCTAACCTTGCGACCGAGTTGAGGCACGGGTATCATGATTGTGTTTTTGCAACATGACGATACAAAATTACATGTATGAATGTCATTGTTAAAAGTGATATAGATAAATTGTTGTCATTTGGGCATATCATCAATTTAATAAAACTGCAATGTGTAAATAAGATATGTGGATTAATAGTACCATAACCATGCCAATGTTGGATCTAGAGATAGTATAAAAACAGGGTAAAGCTTGAAAACACATTTAACTTGAAAAAAATTGCAGGTTGCTATGTCAAGGTTATTATTGACTATTTTAGAATATTGAGTCTTGGTTACAAAAACTTAAAATACAACTATTTTCTTCTTCCCATATTTCTTTATCCGTTCAACCCTTAGTTTTATTTTCTCACAATAACTTAAACATGATTGTAAGGTGCTAAATTGCTTAAAGCCATTTACCAAACGCTTACCCAGGTACGCGCTTCTCTTACCAGATGAATATGGCAAGAACCCAGAATCCTACCCGGTAAGAGCTAAGATAAGAACCGAGAGTCTTACCATGTAAGTGATCACAAACACTCTTACCACAGTTAGCACTTACCGAGAAAATTGTGGTACTTTGGTGGACCAAAATCCTACATGATAAGTAACTAATAATGTTGAATTTTACCGGTAAACGCTTACCGGGTAAGTGATTGGTAAACGACCCCTAAATCTGAATTCAAATACAATAATTTTTAGGATAATATCAGAGCAGAAAACCTATGGAGCAAATGACATCAATGGGTATATCTCACATCACATATTTATAGAAAGGTTGAAGCATTAATGGATCTAGTGAGAGAGATCAGTAACTATTTGAAACTAAAGACAAACATACACATCAAATATATTATCAGAATATCTACAAAAAGTATTAACTTAAGAAATTAAAGTGAAATCCGATGAAGGAAAAGTGCGGTTACAAATGAAGAACCATGCTTCCATTAGCCAGCTGCCCGGCTGGTTATAACTTATAACAGTGGAAGCTTTAAGAATTAGGATGATGTAATTATTCCTTTGACAGTGATACCTCCTAAATATTTCAAGAAAACAGTAGGTGATTATTTACAATAGATTATATAAGTATAGTTATGTGTTAATTTTTCAAGATTTCACATGAAGGTTTAACTTCATATGATGGACTTTAATTTCACCATCTTTATATGAATCAAAACAGTAGGCTTTTGAGGATGTATCACTGACATCCAAGATGCTCCTTTTTCTCACATATGTCATGGATCTCAATACTCTTTTTAGACTCTCGAGTGATATAAGCATATGATCACTTATTAAAATAAAAAATTGAGATTATAAGCATCAAACGAATTTAATTACCTTAAATGACAACTAAAGTTGTTAAAGGATTTAGGGGTTGCTTGAACCATGTTTAGAGTGAATCACCATCTTGAGAACCAAAACACTATATGGGTGATTTCTACATTTTTTGGCCAAAAATACTTATTGCACCTGCATTGATAATACCATATATCATTAGACAATAAAAAAACCCAAACGTAATCTTGTTGTCATCGTAATTGAAGCATTGTTTTATAATTACATGAATTTGCAACACTATTTACCTTTTTATCTAAAATTCTATCGATCTGATCTTGAAGAACTTCTGTTGTTTGGAGCCACCACGAGCTAAGTAAGTGACAAAAAGTTCAAATCAAAATAGTGAGGTTCTCGTTATACATTAGGATTAACAAAATAATCAAGCAATGTTGGAGGAAACAATAATTTAGAAGTTTCTGAAGGATTCGAAGAGATTAAGAATTACTTGATATTGGAAGAGGAGGAGAGCTTTATCGGAAACAAAGGAAAGAACCATGTCCCAAGACCCATTTTAGTAACACCATGATCAAACCACTGAAAGAAATTAAGCAAAAATCAAGCATTGAAAAAAAGAAATTTGTAGGTTCATGAAAGATGAAAAATTAAGCAAAATCCAAAAAGTAAATGTTTCTATGATACTCCGGAAAATAATTGTTAAAACTATAAAGAAAAATAATTTAGAGAAATCCATATAAAAAATCAATTAACAGAAAATGCTTGAAACTGTGTTCGAGGGTTTGAAGAGCACTTTCTTATGGAGAGATTGAAGATACCAAAAGTTTAATCTTCTTTAATGAAGCTAATGCACACAATTGTTCAAAACATAATCAATGGTAAAACAAAGAAAAGAGAAAACGTTGTCTACCCAATTAGAGAATTTAATGTTCCTACGGAAACCGGAGGCATTTCACTAAACAGGTTGCGTATGATTAGGCCTTGAGGTTTTCTTCTCCCTGCAAATCATCCATTGACAAACAAATTAGTTACAGGAAGAATCTGAGGTTTTGTCGAGAAGGGTTTGAACCTATGTCAACCAAAGAACAAAATAAAAGACATATGACCTCACACAAAGCATTTAAGTTACTACGAAAAAAGATGTTATGAACGTAATAGGTTGAAAACAAATATTATGTAGCCGCTTTATGCAACCATTTATCATTCTCAACATCTGCCATAATAGTCTTGAGCCAATCAACATTCTTATTCTCAACATGCCCTACAAAATCAACCATTGGATTGCAAAGACTGCACTTTGAAGAGTAGAACTCAAACACCATAGCATCTTTTCTTTCCATTGGCCAAGGCACACACGAATGTTATCTGTTGTAATTCATAAGCATGTTATATGGACTATTAACTTGATAAGCATTATTATGGGAATATCAATAAAAAAACCTGAAAAGGAAACCATTCAGACAAAAGGGTCTACATGGGAAGAAGAACCAATCAATTGAAATTACCATCATTCTGATTCGATTCTCCCACTGTTGTAGCACCAATAAATCTTGCCCTATGATTCATCTACACATACTCATACGTAAGAACATGAATATATAGAGAAATTAAAGGAATCACGCAAGAAACATGAGCGAGAGAGAACAATGACCTGATTTGTGGGAAAAGCCCCTGCTCTGTTCAAAATCGGGATCCTGGAGTAAACTTCTTGGCAGAAACCAATCAACTTCTTCCTCCTGAGAAGATATTGAAAACCTCCACGCTAATCAAATCAATAGGATTTCTAAAAAAAATCCTATTTCATTACATGATTCCTAGGCATTCATATCACAAAGAACCAACATTACAGATCCCTAATCCACACATATCCATATACAAAAGCACCCTGAAAACAATTTCCACTCTATTTTCTTCAAGAAAATCTTTACAATTTACATAGAAATTGATGTAAATTTTAACTCAACCCCACAAACTCTGAAGAGTAACTTCATCGATTGTCTACATATATTAACAGGAAAAAAAAAGAAGAATTTTTACTTGGAAATGTAGAACGACTTGAGTTTTCCAGTGGAGAAAGCTTCACAGGAAGAAAGAATTTCTTGGAAGAAAAGGAAATTGAAGAATGGGAAGAAGCCATTGGTGGAAGTGTCGATGAGAAAGGCCATAGCTTGAATATCGCCATCATGCTCGCCATGATATTGGGATTTTGCAAAATCAAGATTTCCTGAAACTGTGTGTAATTAGTGTGTGATAATTATCTGTAATTTTTTCACCCAGAAATCATCATCATTTGACTAACTCTCCAAATTGCTAATTTTTGCAAAATCTCTGAATCTCCACAAAGGATTTTGACATGGTGGTTAGAGGCAGAGACGGAGATTGGCAGACGTGGAGAAGGTGGATATCAGTAACTGTAAAATAACCCAATTTAAAGGGTCCAGATTTAATGTGATGTTGATCCAATGGTCTATATTCATCCCTTCTTTATAGGACTCACTGCAATTGCAGTTACGGGGAGAGTTCATTGCAATTTTTGATCTGGACCGTTCAAATTCAATTAATTTAAACGGCTGAGATTGAAAAAGCGGTTACTAAACGACCTGGGTCAATATAATATATAATTACATTTATTTTTTTTGTTCAAACCAAAATCATATGTGATCTATTTAGCTTGCACGTGTAATGTCCATATTACTTACACGTTTAATATCCAAGTCAATATCACATATGATTTTTAAAATTACGTACAAAATCATATGTGATTTTACAAGTAATTTTAAACTAAACAAAATCATACGATCTCAAGTTGTTTTATAAGTGATTTTAGACTAAACAAAATCACATTTATTCTTCTTGTTCAAAAGTGATTTTAAACTAGCAAAATTATATGATCACAAGTGATTTTACAAGTGATTTTAACCAAGTAAAACCATTTAATCAACAATTTGTTAAAATAGTTTATGTTTAAAAGAGGGAAAATCAAATATATAAATAAATTTAGTAAGATATTTTATTTTGAAATATTTTAGAGATATGAAGCAAAAGAGATGGAAAATCAAATTATGAATAGTATTCTTTCCAAAAAGTAAGTTTATACCCAAAATACCCTTAAACCAATTAAATATATATTGAATTAACTTTTGGTTTCCTAAATAGATTTGTGTGGTTGGTAATTATTCCTTTATTCTTACAAAATGAATTTGTTCTTGTTTGAACCTACTTCTATATGTGTATATATATATATATAAAGGTGGGTTCAAATGTGAACTCAATTTTGGTTGTGAACCGTGAGGACGAATCTCAGCCACTCATCTCGCGATTATGGTGAACGTGATCACGGAGGATTGACGCGATTCATGGGAGGGTAGAGATTATTAAAAGGGGGGACCGTTCAAAGTCGCCATTATTGACCGAGATGAGTGGCTGAGATTCGTCCTTATGTTCACAATGAAAAAGTGGTTTACATTTGAACTTTCCCCCCTCCCTCCCTCCCTCCCTCCCTCTATATGTAACACCCGAAAATACTTCGCAATAAATAAGGATTAAAGAAGAGGGAAGAAAATAATTCAAACAAAAGTGGAAGGTTGAAAAGTGAAAGAAGGATAAAAGGTTAAGAGTGAAAAGTAACGTTTGAATTTTGAAGGAAATGTGGGAGTGGTTTACGTGTCTTTGAGCGGCAATAGTTGAGACTTCAGACGATTTAGGCTCAATTTGTAGACCACCATTCACCACAATGATTATCATTTTAGTTTCTTTAGTTTTCCCTCAAAAAAAATATTCACTTTGGTCTCGTGTAAGATGATCGAGAATAGCGGAAAATATCAATCGATGATTTGAATTTTAGAGAGAAATCGATCGAGGTTTTGAAGAGAATCGGTCGTGGTTTCGGTTAGTATTCGTTCGAGATACAAGCGACAATTTAAGGTAAATTCTTTATTAAAGTCGACGAGTAATATACGCTTGAATTCGTTTCAGATTATTTCGTTTGATGTCGTTTTAAAGGTTTGAAGTTCGTTGTACTTTCCGAAGTATAGACGAGAGGTTATTGAAGCAATGAGTCTTGATGTCGGGTTTTCGGAACCCAATTCGGAGATGCTAGTTGAAGGGTAAATGATACCCTTTATTTTATACGAGAGAATTATCAAGTAATATAAGATTAGTCAAAAGAACGGAGAAAACCCAGATGAACATCGGGTTGTTTTTGGTTAGAAATATAAGGAAACTGAAAAGATTGAAAACCATGGGAATTTCATTTCGATGGCTAGTACTCCTTCCTTAGACTACCTTTAGTGGTAATATCAGGCAATCTCATTTCACTAAAAACAAAAAAGTTTATTAATAAAAAAGGAAAAGTATTTATTTATATTGAAAAAAGAAACAATCTTGATCGAAATGTGATCCCAGATTGAGGAGATTGAATTGGTTAACTTCTTTTTTTAATATTAAAAAATTTACATTTGTTGATTTCTTATTGGCTGGTATTAAACTTCTTAAGGTAATATTTATTTTCTCAAAAATATAATTTTAACAAAATATTTATAAATGAATAAGATACCAAAAAAACATATTTTTAACCAATATTAATATATATCCATACCAATCTTTCTCTCTATTTAAAGTTTGTTTTATTTATTTTCTACGTAAATTTCTTTTTTATAATTATAATTATGTTTTATAAAATTAAATAGTTTTTTTTATTTAAATATTTGAGATTGGATTGGATTGCTAATAAAACATAAAAAATGTAAGATTAGATTGAGATTGAAATTAGTTAGGTGGAGTGTTAGGGTAAAAATCTACGATCGCACGACAATCGATTATAGTCATAAGATAAATATTAGGACGATAATCCTGTATTAAGATAAGGTCCTGAAATAAAGCCTAAAAGAACTATCGAACAAAGATCATTAAACATCGAACGAATACATCGGATAAGTCGAACGATAACGACAATGAACGTACGACGATACTAACGAATAAATATATGAAGTTTATATCCTTTATGCAGGCAAGCTGATTATAATATCCAACAATTGTCCACCTTTGAGGAAATCGGAAATTGAGTACTATGCTATGCTTGTCGAAGATCATCACTACATCGAACAAGTCGTAAGTTATGTATCGTTCGACAGCATCAAAGAACGACCGTTACAAGCAAGATTCTAGCAGCGGTTACAATCTGGACATTAATTCTCAGCAGTACCGTTGGACAGTTACTCTCCGAGCATTAATTGAAGACAATAACGTTGGACGGTTACAATTCAATCATTGATGAGCCACAATACCGTTGGACCGTTATTTTCAAGCTACTATATAAGAAGGATCAAGCCAGTATTTCGGGACACGAAGTTCTACCCGAAGCTCACAAGTTCTATAATCATTATTCTAGCGAATCATCTGTAATTTACATTCGATTTCATAGTTTTCTCAGTTGTAATCATACGATCAAAGCTGTATACTTGAAGGACATCACCCCTGATTGGTGATCATAGTGCTCTGTCGACTTATCTTTTAAGTCGACCGCAGGTTTTTTTCCTCCGTCGTGAGGTTTTTCCTGCGTCATCAAATTATTTGTCTCATTTTACTTTTCCGCACTTATCATTGATTGTAATTTCTTTCTCTCGACGGTTAAGCCTCACACAAGTTTTGTTCGACATCGAGTTGTGTAATTTTTTACATAAACAGTTTGGCGCCCACCGTGGGGCTCCGTTTTGAGAAAAATTTCATTCGGTGAAAAGTGCGCCTTAGTACTAACCTTTTCTTTGAGTTCTCTTTGAGCTATTTGCGCAGGACAATGGATAACGGATTCATAGCGTCACTCCAGCAACAATTGCAAGAGGCTAACAACGAAATTCAGCGTCTCCGAGCTCTACCTGGACCATCGATGACAATCCCAATGTCTATCCCTCCACAATATCCTCCTCAACATCTAAGACCACCGCTTCGACCACAGTTCAATGCCTCAATGCCATTTTCAACTGTGAACCAACAATATGATAACGTACGAGCATCTTTACCACAATTTATTCCACCAATACCTCATGGTCCGCCGCCTATGCCTCGAGGTCCACCTTCTATGCCTCAAGGAACACCTATGTTCACGTTCGAGCCTTTTTCTCAACAAATTCCTATTCCTGGTCATATACCCACAGCTGCTAGTACCACCATTCATACGACAATACCACCCAGTACTGGAATCGCTTCTAGTTGTATCCCGACAAACCCAATAAACGTTGAAGATCCTCTAAACGTACGACTGAAATCCCTGGAAGAGCAAAACCAAAAATTGTTCGCGTTACTCACAAAGCTACCCGGAGCAGCAGTACCCGTCGAAGTCGAACCTAAAACTGGATTTCAGGCTTCACCGTTCGTTGATGAATTAGCTCTTGTTGACGTTCCTAAGAAATATACTATACCAGCTTTCGCAACAAAATATTCTGGAATCACAGATCCGGTCGAACATATAGCACAGTACAAGCAACTTATGTGGACAGTTCCTATACCGGCACAATATCAAGAAGTCTGCATGTGCAAAAGCTTTGGATCAACTTTAACAGGAGCAGCATTACAATGGCTTATTAACCTAAAGCCAAAAAGTATCGGATCGTTTGCAGAATTGGTGAACCAATTCACTCGACAATTCGCCAGCAGTCGTAAGATGGAGAAGCAGACCAGCGACCTGTACTATATCGTACAGAAATCTGGAGAAACAATCCGCGACTACTTCAACAGATTCAATGCAGCAATGATTGAAATAAAAAATTGCGACGTGAAAACAGCAATCGAGGCATACAAGCGTGGATTAGAAGATTCCTCTGGATTATATCTGGAATTGACGAAATATCCACCAGAAAACTTCGACGACGTACGAGCTAGAACACTAGCTTTCATGAGAATAGAAGATGATGCTCTCTTCCGACGAAAGCATTCTGCAGAAAAGAAACCTCTTGGTGCTCAAAAACATGACTTTAAGCATAAAAGAGTAAACAAGATTGGAAATCCTCGATACGAGTCAAAAACTCGACCAAGCAAAGGTACTGTTAAAATACGATATCCAGAGTTATCTACTTACAATTTTGCAGGTACATCGAAAGATTTGGTGGATTCGCTACGAAAGATTGATGCAAACGTACGATGGCCAAAGAAATCTGATAAACCAAGCAAGGACAAAGATCAGAACAGATGGTGCGACTTTCACGAGGATCATGGTCATACGACAGATGAATGTATCAGCTTAAAGAAGGAGATTTCATATTTGAAATCTAAGGGGCACCTAAAAGGCCTCATCCCAGAAGAACAAGGACGACCAGCGTCACCAGTTCATACAAAAGTCATAAACTGCATCACTGGAGGATCAGAAGTTTGTGGACTTACATATTCAGCTGCAAAGCGACATGCACGAGATGGTCCAAGCGAACATCCTATCCCCGGAGAAGCCAAATCAAAGATAGAAAAAGAGCTCGATGCAATGGCAATTACGTTCGACCAAGACGATACACAGGGGGTCCATCATAAACATCATGACGCTCTAGTCATACAGTTGACAATCGGAAACTGTTCGACTAAGAGAATATTGATTGATGGAGGTAGTTCGGCTAACGTTATTTTTGCAGATACTCTTAAAGTCATGGGAATCGAACGGTCAGAAATCGTACGACGAAGTACTACTCTGATTGGATTCAATGGAGACCCGATGAACACTCTCGGAGAAATCATCTTGCCTGTCTACGCTAAAGGCATCAACAAACAAACAAAGTTCAACGTTGTGGACTGCCAATCAGCTTATAATGTTATTCTTGGAAGACCCTGGATCCACGAGATGAAAGCAATCCCTTCGACATACCACCAGAAGATTAAATTTCCTTCTCCATGGGGAATTCAAGAAATTGCTAGTGAGAACAAAATCGCACGAGAATGTTACAAGATCACGATGAAGACAAAGTCGCAGGACATCTAGCAATTACAGAGCCAGGATGAGAGGAAATCGAACGACGACCTTCGGCTAGAAGAAGTCGTCCTCGATCCTGAAAATCCTGATCGAAAAGTCTTCGTAGGAGCCTCGCTCCCCCCTGACATAAAAAATACGATTATATCTTTTTTGCAGGAACATTCAGACTGTTTTGCATGGTCGCACGAAGATATGGTCGGAATAGATCCAAGCATTATATCGCATAAATTGAATGTGGATCCTACGTTCAAACCCATTAAGCAGAAACGTCGCAAGTTCGCGCCTGAAAGAAATAAAGTGATTAACGATGAAGTTGACAATCTGCTTAAAACAGGGAAGATCCGAGAAGTCAAATATCCAGAATGGTTGGCTAATGTAGTCGTCGTACAAAAGAAGAACGGAAAATGGCGAGTCTGCATTGACTTCACGGATCTAAACAAAGCTTGTCCAAAAGATCCTTTTCCTTTACCTCATATCGACGCAATGGTCGACGCGACGGCAGGACATGAATTGTTGACATTCATGGACGCGTATTCAGGATACAACCAAATATTGATGCACACGGACAACCAGGAGAAGACTGCATTCATGACCGATAAAGGCATATACTGTTACAAAGTTATGCCATTCGGTCTCAAGAATGCAGGATCAACATATCAGAGATTGGTTAACATGATGTTCAAGGAACATCTTGGTCGAACAATGGAAGTTTATATCGACGACATGCTTGTGAAATCAGAACGTTCGATCGATCACGTTGCACATTTAAAGCAATCCTTCGATATCCTACGACAATACAAGATGAAGCTCAATCCAACAAAATGTTCCTTCGGAGTTCGAGCAGGAAAATTCTTGGGATACTTGGTCACGCAACGGGGAATCGAAGCAAGTCCAGAACAAGTCAAAGCTATCGTCGAGATACAATCTCCAAGGAATATCAAAGAAGTCCAGAAGTTAACAGGACGAGTGGCAGCTTTAACCCGATTTATTTCACGATCATCGGATAAATGCCATTTGTTCTATAATGTCCTACGAAAGAATCAAGGCTTCTTGTGGACAGATGAGCATGAGAAAGCTTTGCAAGAATTGAAGCAATATATGACATCACCTCCACTGCTGACAAAACCAGTCGAAGGAGAAAGTCTACAGTTGTACTTGGCAGTGAGCAAAAATGCGACAAGTACAGTACTTGTGCGAGAAGAAGATCAACGACAACAACCAATCTATTATGTAAGCAAATCTTTCCTCGACGCAGAAACCAGGTACACATCAATGGAAAAATTGCTACTAGGTCTTATGACGGCAGCAAAGAAGCTAAGGCATTACTTCGAGTCACATCATATCATTGTTGTGACCAATTATCCACTCAAGACGGTGCTTCGAAAACCAGAACTGACAGGACGACTAGCCAAATGGAGCATTTACCTCAGTGGGTTCGACATTGAATTTAAACCCAAGACGGCCATCAAATCGCAAGTACTAGCAGATTTCGTGGCAGAGTTTTCTCCAGGATTGGAACCCACGACGTGCGACGAAGTTGTGATGATTTCAGACAACCAGCCTTGGATACTCTACGTTGATGGTTCCTCGAACGTACGAGGATGTGGATTAGGCATTGTCTTAAAATCATCACAAGGGGGAAATATAGTATACTCCGTACGATGCGAATTCAAAGCCACAAACAATGAAGCAGAATATGAAGCTTTGATCGCAGGACTAGATATTGCTCTTAGACTGGGGGCAAAACAGTTGCACGTTCGAAGCGATTCTTTATTGGTCGTAAACCAAGTAAATGGGGATTTTCAAGCAAAAGACTCAAAAATGATGAGTTATCTCAAAGCCGTTAAAGATCGAATCGCACGATTTGAACAGTTCTTGATCGAGCAAATACCAAGAGATTTAAATATGCAAGCGGACGCACTAGCCAATCTGGGATCTGCATTTCATGATCCGTTCATGGAAAATATCCCAATACTTCATCTCACGACACCAACGATTGCAGTAAACGATGAAGTACAGATGAACGAGGAAATTTACAATTGGTCGCTCGACATATGGAATTACCTCAAGCACGACCAACTCCCTGAAGATAAAATGGAAGCTCGAAAGACAAGATCGAAAGCCTCAAGATACACAATCTTTGAAGATCAACTTTATCGAAGATCCACGACAGGACTTCTTCTACGATGCGTTACAAATAAAGTACAAATCAATCAAATTCTCCAAGAAATGCACGACGGAGAATGTGGAAATCACGCAGGGGGCAGAAGTCTTGCCAGTCGAATCTCACGACAAGGTTACTATTGGCCTACTCTACGAGAAGATGCCATAACGTACGTCCAACGATGCGACGCATGTCAAAAACATTCGAGCATGGTTCATCGACCATCTGAACCTTTACATTCTGTTCTAGTTCCATGGCCCTTCATGCGATGGGGAATGGATATCGTGGGAAAATTACCTCCAGCCCCTGGACAGAAAGTCTATCTACTCGTACTCACCGACTACTTCTCGAAATGGATAGAAGCTGGTGCTTTCTCACAGGTCCGAGATAAAGAAGTTATATCTTTCATTCAGAAAAACATCATTTATAGATTCGGGGTACCAGCCGAAATCATGTGCGACAACGGCTCACAGTTTATAAGTGATAAGACTCGTACGTTCTGTGAAAAGCGAGGAATCAAATTAATCACTTCAACTCCGAGATATCCACAATCTAACGGGTTAGCAGAGTCGAGCAACAAAGTCATCATCAATTCAATCCGAAAGAGGTTGAAAGGAGCAAAAGGAAAATGGGTAGAAGAATTGCCATCTGTCTTATGGGCAAATCGTACGACACCTAGAGCATCAACTGGACAAACTCCGTATTCTCTGGTATATGGATGCGAAGCAGTCTTGCCAATCGAAGCTCAAATACCAACTGCCAGAAGTCGCACGTATGATCAAAATGTAATAAATTTATCCTACGATCTTGACGCCTTAGAAGAAATCCGAGAAAAAGCACTACGAACGATGGCTGCACAGAAAGGAATTGTCGAAAGACACTTCAACAAAAAGGTAAAGGCAAAAATTTTTCAAGTTGGAGATTATGTCTTACGACATGTGTTTCAAAACACACAAGAACCCAACGCTGGAAAACTTTCCATCAAATGGGAAGGACCTTACATAATTTCCAAAGTCATTGGAAATGGAGCATACAGACTTACGACTATGGAAGGTATGGAAATCCCACGAAGCTGGAACGCCCATCACCTCAAAAGGTATTATTTCTAAAACCTATTTACATACGATTTATTCCTCATCCATTACTGACTTAAGCATCGGAGCGCCGTTGGCTAAGCCAACGGCCACCCCTTAGTCATCCTTTTTCGCAGGTATCGCACGATAAATCGCATGGATCGCACGATTAACGCAAGTATCGCACGACTTAAATGCATGCTAATCGCAGAAATCGCATGACAAAAATCGCATGGATCGCAAGAAAAACGCTGTAACGCACGATTATGTCGCAAGAGCGCAAGTCAACTCGCCAGTCGCACGAATACTCTCATGAGTACAAAAGAAACGTTTCTAAATCAAGTCTAAGGACTTTAAAACAAATGCATGCAAAAATAAAAGCTAAAACGCACGATACAGGCTAAAACGCAAGGTAAAAGCTAAAAACGCACGATACAAGCTAAAACACACGACACGAGCTAAAACGCATGATAAAAGTTATAATAACACATCGAATGATAAGTTAAAACACACGTTATTTAAACAAAATTTCATTCATTAAACATTTTTTGCCTAAAAACGGCAGAATACAAAAAATTTTTTACGATTACAAAAAGAAAACTATTCTAAGGGAGCATCGGTGGAAGGTGGATCTACAGCAGGAACCTCTTCAGTCTCCAAAGGATGTGCAGGAACGGATCCAGAGGTTCCAGGAACCTCCTCCTCGACACCTACTTCCTCGACATCCGCAGGCTTCTCTTCGTCCAGGCTTTTTAGATCCTCCTCGTCAAGAAGGTCTTCAGAGCCCATCACCTGAACGAAAGAGGCTACCTCGTCCTTTGCCATCTGAGAGGTGATAGTCCCAGCGGCTACTCGACGCATGACCGCAGTACGTGCGACCACGCGAACCAAGGCAGCGTCCTCTTCCAATTCTTGGATCTTGGACGATAGAGCTTCTTCCCTCTCAGCTTTCTCCCGTCGAACGACCAATAGCTCTTTCTCCAGCTCCTTGGTGTGGTCCAAGGCCAACTTCAGCCGTTCTCGCTGTTGGACCTGAAACTGTTCGCTGAGTTCCAGCTTAGATTCCAGGTCCCCAATCTGAACCGACTTGGCATTAACCTCGTCGGTCAGTTGGACCAGCTTCTTTTTGGCCTTATCGGCCTCTTTCCTAGCCACCTTGGCATCGTTCTGGTTCGACGCCAACTCCTCTTTGATCTTAGACATCCGAGTATGGAGGCTAAGACTGGTTTGGAGAGCCTACAGGTACAAAAGAAAAAAGAAAGGATTAGAAGCTGTACAAATAAACTGAAAGCAGAAAACATTCGACAAAGACTTACCAGGAAGGAGATACCCGCAATGGAGGCATCCAGATCTTCGATATCAGCCTCCTCCATGCGCGCCTTCTGAGCAGGGACATGAAACTGCTCCAGGACAGGGAAAGTGGCCGCCGTCCTAATAACGTCGTCCACCATGAAGTCAGAGGGTATCTGGATCGTCATGGTCGTAAGACCAGATCCCTCAACCCCCTTGCCCTTGTCGACCTTCGACGCAGGCTGACTCGACGCACCCTCTCCCTTTGCAGGTGGGGCGAAGCTAACAGGAATAGCCTCTATACCACCTTCAGCCTTTCGCTTAGCATCCTTAGGTGGGGTATCCACAGGAACGTACGACGATCTCGTACGTTTAGCCACTTGAACCTCCTGGGCGGCAGCTTTTCTTTTGGCAGCACGAGCAGCTGCTTCCATCGTCGACGCCTTCTTGGAAGCTGAACCTACACAGAAAAACAAAGTTAAAATCAAACAAAACTAATACAAACCAAGATATTGACGTACGATGTTTACCTTCCATATCTTTCTCCTCGATGATTTGCACTTCAGGCTCAATGTCGCTCTCTTCGCCGCCCTTCGACGTTCTATACGTACGATCCGTCACACTATAACTCAGAAAGTGTGAGATCAACTCGCTGGACTCTTCAGTCGTCTCAAACGTGAAGTTAACAACTGCAAGAAAACAGGCGATTAGTCATCAAAATCATGTAAAAAACGTATAAAAATAAAGATAGACGCCTAAATTACCATTCGAATTCCACTCAGGAACAACCCAAGACTCGTCGGAGACCGAAGACGTCTGGACGAAGACGTAACGAGACTTCCACCCTCGATCATTCACTTGTGTGCGATGAACGAGCATGGTGTCATTCCTACCCTTAGGGAACAACCCATAACGGTTGTAGGGCAGTTTAGTCACGTTGTAAGCAGAGAGAAGGTCATCCACAGAGAACGCACGACGACCCCAATCTTTGGTCACCCGTTCGATCACCAAGATGACTCGCCAGAATTGGGGCATTAGCTGTCCCGGAGACACGTCAAAACGAGTCATAAAAGCTCTTGCCAAAGGAGAATATGGCCATCGAAATCCGACTTTGAACGGATACTCAAAAAGAGCAAAAAAACCCTTTGGAGCATCCGCTGGACGGATCTCTCCGGCCACCCTCACAAAGGCATTCTCTGGTAACCCAGCTAATTCTCTTAATTCTCCTACTTCTAAGCTCTCAGCGATCGAACTCTTAACCTCCGACGACATGATGAAATCTAATCGGTTTAAACTATTTTTTAGACGAGTAAACCTAAAGTTTTCTAAACCTCTATTACTCTTCTTCGCTAAAGACTTCAAACGCATGAAACAAAGAGGAGAAAATACCTTATAAAAGCCTAGTCGCACGAAATATTTGCCGAAAATAAGGTCAGACTACGATCTCGCAAAATCGATTTGGAAATTAAGAAGATTTGTAAAATCTTTTCTAATTATCAAACGCCTTATTTATAGTAACTGAATCAAATGAGTCATCAGGGATAATCGTGCCACGCGTCGCCAGATAACCGTTAGAAGACACGCGTTCAGGCTAACGGCTAGATAACGGCTATATTTCCAAACGTCTATTCGACCGTTAGACAACGTATTTTTACTCTTTGACCAGCGAATTAAAGATTTAGATAAAATAGAATTATTCTCTAAATCTTGGGGGCAAATTGTTAGGGTAAAAATCTACGATCGCACGACAATCGATTATAGTCATAAGATAAATATTAGGACGATAATCCTGTATTAAGATAAGGTCCTGAAATAAAGCCTAAAAGAACTATCGAACAAAGATCATTAAACATCGAACGAATACATCGGATAAGTCGAACGATAACGACAATGAACGTACGACGATACTAACGAATAAATATATGAAGTTTATATCCTTTATGCAGGCAAGCTGATTATAATATCCAACAATTGTCCACCTTTGAGGAAATCGGAAATTGAGTACTATGCTATGCTTGTCGAAGATCATCACTACATCGAACAAGTCGTAAGTTATGTATCGTTCGACAGCATCAAAGAACGACCGTTACAAGCAAGATTCTAGCAGCGGTTACAATCTGGACATTAATTCTCAGCAGTACCGTTGGACAGTTACTCTCCGAGCATTAATTGAAGACAATAACGTTGGACGGTTACAATTCAATCATTGATGAGCCACAATACCGTTGGACCGTTATTTTCAAGCTACTATATAAGAAGGATCAAGCCAGTATTTCGGGACACGAAGTTCTACCCGAAGCTCACAAGTTCTATAATCATTATTCTAGCGAATCATCTGTAATTTACATTCGATTTCATAGTTTTCTCAGTTGTAATCATACGATCAAAGCTGTATACTTGAAGGACATCACCCCTGATTGGTGATCATAGTGCTCTGTCGACTTATCTTTTAAGTCGACCGCAGGTTTTTTCCTCCGTCGTGAGGTTTTTCCTGCGTCATCAAATTATTTGTCTCATTTTACTTTTCCGCACTTATCATTGATTGTAATTTCTTTCTCTCGACGGTTAAGCCTCACACAAGTTTTGTTCGACATCGAGTTGTGTAATTTTTTACATAAACATGGAGGAGAGAGAAATGAATATTTTAATAGAGATTAGATTGGATTGGATTGCTGTTAAACATAGTCTTATGAGATATTACTGTTAGGGTAAAAATCTACAATCGCACGACAACCGACTATAATCGTAAGGTAAATAATCCTGTATTAAGATAAGGTCCTGAGATAAAACCTAAGAGGACTATCGAACAAAGATCAATAAGCATCGAACGTATACAATAAATAAGACGCACGATGACTATATTGTCGTACGACGATACTAACGAATAACATACAAAGTTTATATGTTTGATGCAGATAAGCTGATTATCATATCTAACAATTGTCCACCTTTGAGGAAATCGAAAATTGAGTACTATGCTATACTCGTTGAAGTCCATCATTACAATGAGTAAGTCGTAAGTTATGTATCGTTCGACAGCATCAAGATCGACCGTTACAAGCAAGATTCTCGCAACAGTTACAATCTGGACATTAACTCTCAGCAATACCGTTGGACAGTTACTCTCCGAGCATTAATTGAAGACAATAACGTTGGACGGTTACAATTCAATCATTGATGAGCCACAATACCGTTGGACCGTTATTCTCAAGCCACTATAAAAGAAGAATCAAGCCAGCATTGCAACACACGAAGTCTATCCGAAGCTCACAAGTTCTATAATCATTATTCTTGAGAATCATCTGTAATTTACATTCGATTTCATACTTCTCTCAATTGTAATCGTACGATCAAAGCTGTATACTTGAAGGACATCACCCCTGATTGGTGAACATAGTGCTCTGTCGACTTATCTTTTAGGTCGACCGCAGGTTTTTTCCTCCGTCGTGAGGTTTTTCCTGCGTCATCAAATTATTTGTCTCATTTTACTTTTCCGCACTCATCATTGATTGTAATTTCTTTCTCTCGACGGTTAAGCCTCACACAAGTTTCTTACGACATCGAGTTGTGTAATTTTTTACATAAACAGTTTGGCGCCCACCGTGGGGCTCCGTTTTGAGAAAAATTTCATTCGGTGAAAAGTGCGCCTTAGTACTAACCTTTTCTTTGAGTTTTCTTTGAGTTATTTGCGCAGGATAATGGATAACGGATTCATAGCATCGCTCCAACAACAATTGCAAGAAGCTAACAACGAAATTCAACGTCTTCGAGCTTTGCCAGGACCATCGATGACTATTCCAATGTCTATTCCTCCTCCATATCCTCCTCAACATCTAAGACCACCACCGCGACCACAGTTCAATGCCTCAATGCCATTTTCAACTGTGAACCAACAATACAACAACGTACGACCGTCTTTACCACAGGTTCCACCACCAATACCTCATGGCCCGCCACCTATGCCTCGAGGTCCACCTTCTATGCCTCAAGGAGCACCCATGTTCACATTCGAACCTTTTAACAATGTATCCCAACAGATTCCTATTCCTGGTCATATACCCACAGCTGCTAGTTCCACCATTCATACGACAATACCACCCAATACCGGAATCTCTTCTAGTTGTATTCCAACAATCCCAATAAACGTTGAAGATCCTCTGAACGTACGACTGAAGTCCCTGGAAGAACAAAATCAAAAATTGTTCGCATTACTCACGAAGCTACCCGGAGCAGCAGTACCCGTCGAAGTCGTACCCAAAACTGGATTTCAGGCTTCACCGTTCGTTGATGAATTAGCTCTTGTCGATGTTCCTAAGAAATATACTATACCAGCTTTCGCAACAAAATATTCTGGAATCACAGATCCGGTCGAACATATAGCACAGTACAAGCAACTTATGTGGACAGTTCCTATACCGGCGCAATATCAAGAAGTCTGCATGTGCAAAAGCTTTGGATCAACTTTAACAGGAGCAGCATTACAATGGCTTATTAACCTAAAGCCAAAGAGTATTGGATCATTTGCAGAATTGGTGAACCAATTCACTCGACAATTTGCTAGCAGTCGTAAGATGGAGAAGCAGACCAGCGACCTGTACTATATCGTACAGAAATCTGGAGAAACAATCCGCGACTACTTCAACAGATTCAATGCAGCAATGATTGAAATAAAAAATTGCGACGTGAAAACAGCAATCGAGGCATACAAGCGTGGATTAGAAGATTCCTCTGGATTATATCTGGAATTAACGAAATATCCGCCAGAAAACTTCGACGACGTACGAGCTAGAACACTAGCTTTCATGAGAATAGAAGATGATGCTCTCTTCCGACGAAAGCATTCCGCAGAAAAGAAACCTCTTGGTGCTCAAAAACATGACTTTAAGCATAAAAGAGTAAACAAGATCGGAAATCCTCGATACGAGTCAAAAACTCGACCAAGCAAAGGTACTGTTAAAATACGATATCCAGAGTTATCTACTTACAATTTTGCAGGTACATCAAAAGATTTGGTGGATTCACTACGAAAGATTGATGCAAACGTACGATGGCCAAAGAAATCTGATAAACCAAGTAAGGACAAAGATCAGAACAGATGGTGCGACTTCCACGACGATCATGGTCATACGACGGATGAATGCATCAGTTTAAAGAAGGAGATTTCATATTTGAAATCTAAGGGGCATCTAAAAGGCCTCATCCCAGAAGAACAAGGACGACCAGCGTCACCGGTTCATACAAAAATCATAAACTGCATCACTGGAGGATCAGAAGTTTGTGGACTTACATATTCAGCTGCAAAGCGACATGCACGAGATGGTCCAAGCGAACATCCTATCCCCGGAGAAGTCAAATCAAAGACAGAAAGAGAGCTCGATGCAATGGCAATCACGTTCGACCAAGACGATACACAGGGGATCCATCATAAACATCATGACGCTCTAGTCATACAGTTGACAATTGGAAACTGTTCGACTAAGAGAATATTGATTGATGGAGGCAGTTCGGCTAATGTTATTTTTGCAGATACTCTTAAAGTCATGGGAATCGAACGGTCAGAAATCGTACGACGAAGTACTACTCTGATTGGATTCAATGGAGACCCGATGAACACTCTCGGAGAAATCATCTTGCCTGTCTACGCCAAAGGCATCAACAAACAAACAAAGTTCAATGTTGTGGACTGCCAATCAGCTTACAATGTTATTCTTGGAAGACCATGGATCCACGAGATGAAAGCAATTCCTTCGACATACCATCAGAAGATCAAATTTCCTTCTCCATGGGGAATTCAAGAAATTGCTAGTGAGAACAAAGTCGCACGAGAATGTTACAAGATTACGATGAAGACAAAGTCGCAGGACATCTAGCAATTACAGAGCCAGGATGAGAGGAAATCGAACGACGATCTTCGGCTAGAAGAAGTCGTCCTTGATCCTGAACATCCTGATCGAAAAGTCTTCGTAGGAGCCTCGCTCCCCCCTGACATAAAAAATACGATTATATCTTTTTTGCAGGAACATTCAGACTGTTTTGCATGGTCGCACGAAGATATGGTTGGAATAGATCCAAGCATTATATCGCATAAATTGAACGTGGATCCTACGTTCAAACCCATTAAGCAGAAACGTCGCAAGTTCGCGCCTGAAAGAAATAAAGTGATCAACGATGAAGTTGACAATCTGCTTAAAACAGGGAAGATCCGAGAAGTCAAATATCCAGAATGGTTGGCTAATGTAGTCGTCGTACAAAAGAAGAACGGAAAATGGCGAGTCTGCATTGATTTCACGGATCTAAACAAAGCTTGTCCAAAAGATCCTTTTCCTTTACCTCATATTGACGCCATGGTTGACGCGACAGCAGGACATGAATTGTTGACATTCATGGACGCATATTCAGGATACAACCAAATATTGATGCACACGGACGACCAGGAGAAGACTGCATTCATGACAGACAAAGGCATATACTGTTACAAAGTTATGCCATTTGGTCTCAAGAATGCAGGATCAACATATCAAAGATTCGTTAACATGATGTTCAAGGAACATCTTGGTCGAACAATGGAAGTTTATATCGACGACATGCTTGTGAAATCAGAACGTTCGATCGATCACGTCGCACATTTAAAGCAATCCTTCGATATCCTACGACAATACAAGATGAAGCTCAATCCAACAAAATGTTCCTTCGGAGTACGAGCAGGAAAATTCTTGGGGTACTTGGTCACGCAACGCGGAATCGAAGCAAGTCCAGAACAAGTCAAAGCTATCGTCGAGATACAATCTCCAAGGAATGTCAAAGAAGTCCAAAAATTAACAGGACGAGTGGCAGCTTTAACCCGATTTATTTCACGATCATCGGATAAATGCCATTTGTTCTACAATGTCCTACGAAAGAATCAAGGCTTCTTGTGGACAGACGAACACGAGAAAGCTTTGCAAGAACTGAAGCAATATATGACATCACCTCCACTGCTGACAAAACCAGTCGAAGGAGAAAGTCTACAGTTGTACTTGGCAGTGAGCAAAAATGCGACAAGTGCAGTACTTGTGCGAGAAGAAGATCAACGACAACAACCAATCTATTATGTCAGCAAATCTTTCCTCGACGCAGAAACCAGGTACACATCAATGGAAAAATTGCTACTAGGTCTTATGACGGCAGCAAAGAAGCTAAGGCATTACTTCGAGTCACATCATATCATTGTTGTGACCAATTATCCACTCAAGACGGTGCTTCGAAAACCAGAATTGACAGGACGATTAGCCAAATGGAGCATTTATCTCAGTGGGTTTGACATTGAATTCAAACCCAAGACGGCAATTAAATCGCAAGTATTGGCAGATTTTGTGGCAGAATTCTCTCCAGGACTAGAACCTACGACGTGCGACGAAGTTGTGATGATTTCAGACAACCAGCCTTGGATACTCTACGTTGATGGTTCCTCGAACGTACGAGGATGTGGATTAGGTATTGTCTTAAAATCATCACAAGGGGGAAATATAGTGTACTCCGTACGATGCGAATTCAAAGCCACAAACAATGAAGCAGAATATGAAGCTTTGATCGCAGGACTAGATATTGCTCTTAGACTGGGGGCAAAACAGTTGCACGTTCGAAGCGATTCTTTACTGATCGTAAACCAAGTAAATGGAGATTTTCAAGCAAAAGACTCAAAAATGATGAGTTATCTCAAAGCCGTTAAAGATCGAATCGCACGATTTGAACAGTTCCTGATCGAGCAAATACCAAGAGATCTAAATATGCAAGCGGACGCACTGGCCAATCTGGGATCTGCATTTCATGATCCGTTCATGGAAAATATCCCAATACTTCATCTCACAACACCAACAATTGCGACAAACGATGAAGTACAGATGAACGAAGAAATTTACAATTGGTCGCTCGACATATGGAACTACCTCAAGCACGACCAACTACCTGAAGATAAAATGGAAGCTCGAAAGACAAGGTCGAAAGCTTCAAAATACACAATTTTTGAAGATCAACTTTATCGAAGATCCACAACAGGACTTCTTCTACGATGCGTCACAAATAAGGTACAAATCAATCAAATTCTCCAAGAGATGCACGACGGAGAATGTGGAAATCACGCAGGGGGCAGAAGTCTTGCTAGTCGAATCTCACGACAAGGTTACTATTGGCCTACTCTACGAGAAGATGCCATAACGTACGTCCAACGTTGCGACGCATGTCAAAAACATTCGAGTATGGTCCATCGACCATCTGAACCTTTACATTCTATTTTAGTTCCATGGCCCTTCATGCGATGGGGAATGGACATAGTGGGAAAATTACCTCCAGCCCCTGGACAAAAAGTCTATCTACTCGTGCTCACCGATTACTTCTCGAAATGGATAGAAGCTGGTGCTTTATCACAGGTCCGAGATAAAGAAGTCATATCTTTCATTCAGAAAAACATCATTTATAGATTCGGGGTACCAGCTGAAATCATGTGCGACAATGGCTCACAATTTATAAGTGATAAGACTCGTACGTTCTGTGAAAAGCGAGGAATCAAATTAATCACTTCAACTCCGAGATATCCACAATCTAACGGGTTAGCAGAGTCGAGCAACAAAGTCATCATCAATTCAATCCGAAAGAGGTTGAAAGGAGCAAAAGGAAAATGGGTAGATGAATTGCCATCTGTCTTATGGGCAAATCGTACGACACCTAGAGCATCAACTGGACAAACTCCGTATTCTCTGGTATATGGATGCGAAGCAGTCTTGCCAATCGAAGCTCAAATACCAACTGCCAGAAGTCGCACGTATGATCAAAATGCAATAAATTTATCCTACGATCTTGACGCCTTAGAAGAAATCCGAGAAAAAGCACTACGAACGATGGCTGCACAGAAAGGAATTGTCGAAAGACACTTCAACAAAAAGGTAAAGGCAAAAAAATTTCAAGTTGGAGATTATGTCTTACGACATGTGTTTCAAAACACACAAGAGCCAAACGCTGGAAAACTTTCCATCAAATGGGAAGGACCGTACATAATTTCCAAAGTCATTGGAAATGGAGCACACAGACTTACGACTATGGAAGGTATGGAAATCCCACGAAGCTGGAACGCCCATCACCTCAAAAGGTATTATTTCTAAACCTATTTACATACGATTTATTCCTTATCCATTACTGACTTAAGCATCGGAGCGCCGTTGGCTAAGCCAACGGCCACCCCTTAGTCATCTTTTTTCGCAGGTATCGCACGATAAATCGCATGGATCGCACGATTAACGCAAGTATCGCACGACTTAAATGCATGCTTATCGCAGGAATCGCACGACAAAAATCGCATGGATCGCAAGAAAACCGCTATAACGCACGATTATATCGCAAGAGCGCAAGTCAACTCGCCAGTCGCACGAATACTCTCATGAGTACAAAAGAAACGTTTCTATCATAAGTCTAAGGACTTTAAAACAAATGCATGCAAAAATAAAAGCTATAACGCATGATACAGGCTAAAACGCACGAAACAGGCTAAAACGCACAGGCTAAAACGCATGATACGAGCTAAAACGCATAAGTTATAATAACACAATAGTGATAACGCACGATATTCAATCAAAATTTCTTTCATTAAACATTTTTTCTGCCTTAAAATGGCAGAATACAAGAAAAGAAAGAAGTTCTACGATTGCAAAGATTAAAACTATTCTAAAGGAGCGTTGGTAGCAGGTGGATCTACGACAGGGGCCTCTTCAGTCTCTTCAGGATGCGCAGGAACGGATCCAGAGGTTTCAGGAACCTCCTCCTCGACACCTGCATCCTCGACCTCCGCGGGCTTTTCTTCGTCCAGGCCTTTCAGATCTTCCTCGTCGAGAAGGTCTTCAGAGCCCATCACTTGAACGAAGGAAGCCACCTCGTCCTTCGCCATCTGAGAAGTCATGGTCCCAGCAGCTACACGACGCATGACCGCAGTACGTGCGACCACGCGAACTAAGGCGGCGTCATCTTCTAGTTCTTGGATCTTGGACGATAGAGCTTCTTCCCTCTCAGCTTTCTCCCGTCGAACGACCAGCAACTCCTTCTCCAACTCCTTGGTGTGGTCCAAGGCCAACTTCAGCCGTTCTCGCTGTTGAACTTGGAATTGCTCGCTGAGTTCCAGCTTGGATTCCAAGTCCCCAATCTGAACCGACTTGGCATTAACCTCGTCGGTCAGTTGGACCAGTTTCTTTTTGGCCTTGTCGGCCTCTTTCCTGGCCACCTTGGCATCATTCTGGTTCGACGCCATCTCCTCTTTGATTTTAGCCATCCGAGTATGGAGGCTAAGACTGGTTTGGAGAGCCTACAAGAAGAAAAAAGAGAAAGTTAGAAGCTGTACAAGAAAAATAAAAATAAAATTATACGACAGGGACTTACCAAGAAGGAGATACCCGCGATGGAGGCATCAAGGTCTTCGATGTCAGCCTCCTCCATACGCGCCTTCTGAGCAGGGACGTGAAACTGCTCCAGGACAGGGAAAGTGGCCGCCGTCCTGATCACATCGTCCACCATGAAGTCAGAAGGGATCTGGATCGTCATGGTCGTAAGACCAGACCCCTCTTTCTCCTTGCCCTTGTCGACCTTCGACACAGGTTGGCTGGACGCACCCTCTCCCTTTGCAGGAGGGGCGAAGCTAAGAGGGATAGCCTCTATCCCACCTTCAGCCTTTCGCTTGGCATCCTTAGGTGGGGTATCCAAAGAAACGTACGACGATCGCGTACGTTTAGCCACTAAACCCTCTTGGGCCGCAGCCTTCCTTTTGGCAGCACGAGCAGCTGCTTCCATCGTCGACGCCTTCTTAGAAGCTGAGCCTACACAAAAGAGAAAAATCAGAATCTAAAAAAGATTACTACAAACTTTAACAATAACGTAAGATACTTACCTTCCATCTCTGCCTCTTCAATCACCTGCACCTCAGGTTCAACGTCACTTTCGTCACCGCCCTTCGATGTCCTATACGTGCGATCCGTCACACTATAGCTGAGGAAGTGCGAGATCAACTCGGTCGACTCTTCGGTAGTCTCGAACGTAAAGCTGACAGCTGCGAAAAGAAAAAAATATACGATTAGTATTGAAAAATAAATAAAAGCACAATAATGAGTAACGAACGTCCAAATTACCATTGGAATTCCATTCAGGAACGACCCAAGACTCATCAGCGACCGAAGACGTCTGGACGAAGACGTAACGAGACTTCCACCCTCGATCATTTACTTGCGTGCGATGAACAAGCATGGTGTCATTCCTACCCTTAGGAAACAACCCATAACGGTTGTAGGGCAGTTTCGTCACGTTGTAGGCAGAGAGAAGGTCGTCTACAGAGAAGGCACGACGACCCCAATCCTTGGTCACCCGTTCGATTACCAGGATGACGCGCCAGAACTGGGGCATCAACTGTCCCGGAGACAAACTAAAGCGAGTCATGAACGCCCTCGCCAAAGGAGAGTAAGGCCATCGAAATCCGATCTTAAACGGATATTCGAACAGGGCAAAGAACCCCGTCGGAGTATCCGCCGGCCGGATCTCTCCGGCCACTCTTATTTGAGCACCCTCTGGTAACCCTGCCAGTTCCCTCAACTCTCCTACTTCTAGACTTTCCGTAATCGAACTCCTAACTTCCGACGACATAATGAACTCTAGTCGACCTAAACTATTTCGAAAACGGGTGAACCTAAGATTATCTAAACCTCTATTACTCTTATTTGCTATTGATTTCAGACGCATGAAACAGGGAAGAAGAAGGTACCTTATAAAGCCTAGTCGCACGAAATCTTTGCCAAAAATAGTCGGATTACGATCTTGTGAATCGGAACGAAAATTAGAGAAGATTTTGTAAAATCTTTCCTTCCTATGAATACTTAGATTTATAGCAACTAAATCATACGAGTAATCCAAGATAATTGCGCCACGTATCAACAGTTAGCCGTTAGAAAGACACGCGTCCAGGATAACGGCTAGATAACGGCTATTTTCTCAACGATAATTCGACCGTTTACCAACGTATTTTTACTCTTTGTCCAGCGAATTAAAGATTTAGATAAAATTAGAATTATTTTCTAAATCTTGGGGGCAAATTGTTAGGGTAAAAATCTACAATCGCACGACAACCGACTATAATCGTAAGGTAAATAATCCTGTATTAAGATAAGGTCCTGAGATAAAACCTAAGAGGACTATCGAACAAAGATCAATAAGCATCGAACGTATACAATAAATAAGACGCACGATGACTATATTGTCGTACGACGATACTAACGAATAACATACAAAGTTTATATGTTTGATGCAGATAAGCTGATTATCATATCTAACAATTGTCCACCTTTGAGGAAATCGAAAATTGAGTACTATGCTATACTCGTTGAAGTCCATCATTACAATGAGTAAGTCGTAAGTTATGTATCGTTCGACAGCATCAAGATCGACCGTTACAAGCAAGATTCTCGCAACAGTTACAATCTGGACATTAACTCTCAGCAATACCGTTGGACAGTTACTCTCCGAGCATTAATTGAAGACAATAACGTTGGACGGTTACAATTCAATCATTGATGAGCCACAATACCGTTGGACCGTTATTCTCAAGCCACTATAAAAGAAGAATCAAGCCAGCATTACAACACACGAAGTCTATCCGAAGCTCACAAGTTCTATAATCATTATTCTTGAGAATCATCTGTAATTTACATTCGATTTCATACTTCTCTCAATTGTAATCGTACGATCAAAGCTGTATACTTGAAGGACATCACCCCTGATTGGTGAACATAGTGCTCTGTCGACTTATCTTTTAGGTCGACCGCAGGTTTTTTCCTCCGTCGTGAGGTTTTTCCTGCGTCATCAAATTATTTGTCTCATTTTACTTTTCCGCACTCATCATTGATTGTAATTTCTTTCTCTCGACGGTTAAGCCTCACACAAGTTTCTTACGACATCGAGTTGTGTAATTTTTTACATAAACAATTACAATTTGGAGTATGGGTGATGGAAAGATACCCTACGATTTATCTATTATATAATTTATTTATTTATAAATTAATTATTTAATAGTTACTTTAATTATTATTATTTTTTTCAATCGCATGCACATGTAAGTCTTGAGGACTAGTATATCATTTTCATTAAATGATTTTAGAAGATTTAAGTAGTTAAATAATAATTGTATAATATTAGATAATTATTATTTAAATAATGCATACGTGTAACGCTATTTTCCAAAAACAAACTTTATAAATAATTTTAGAAAATGAATGACTTGAAAATTTATTTCTAAGTTAAAGGAACACCAATAATCTAAAAAAAAACCCAATATTTAACGAAAATCAACTAATAAAATTCCAGTTTAACGATAAATAGTAACGTCAGAGTCAAGTGCCATCGGAAACATCGCCACGAAGTCAAGCTGGAGCTTTGCCCTTATCCTTGTTCACACTAGCACCTGGAAAAGGGAAACAACTAAAGGGTAAGCAATAACGCTTAGTGAGCTAGCGTCACACACAAACTACAATATCACATGCACACATACCGATATAGGTTCCCAAGCAATCACAAATATCACATACCGCATACATTTAAACCAAGCAAAACTCGACTCTCATGAGGTCATAACACTCCGGTCAGTTTGGACACGGGTCGGCCCCCACAACTCACCAAGGGCATGTGGATTCCCTTTCGCCCGTCAGTTAGGACACGGGTCGGCCCCCACAACTCACCAAGGGCATGTGGTTCTATATCCACACTATAAAGTGCACACATACATACAATATCATAATTCATGCATAACGTAACTCACCTTAACTGCAGAAACGTCAAACACGAACGAATTACTGCAAACCTGGAATAATTTAACAATTATGATCATTATTATTATTATTCCCAACAATCCCTATTATTTTCTAGTTAATCCAACCCTCAAGTTAACCCAACCACTTTACGAAAGTGCCAAGTAACGAAAACCTATACGAGAACCGCGGACGTCAAGCGGATCTAGACGGTTTATACGCGACCCGACTCGCGTCGCCCACAATAACGGACAACGGTTAAACCCGACACACCTAGCCAGTCTAACAACCCTAGACTGACCCGACTTTAACCTAAATAAACCAATATATATATAGTTTTTTTTATTTAAATTATTAACAATAATATATATATATATATATATGTTTAAAAGAAAAAGGAAAAAAAAAACAACATCAACAACATCAACGTCAACATCATTCGTATGGATTCTTAACTAAACTAATTATATATATATATATATATATATATATATATATATATATATAGAGGGGCCTTCAAGGAAAAACCATTTTTTTTTGTAAAAACTTTAGAACTAATCTAAGCCTTTGATCTAAAAAGGGTATGATCGTCATTTTAGATTATTCCTCAAGTTTTTACAAAAGGAAAGGTTTTTACAAAATATGTGGTTTTTACAAAAAATATATATATATATATATTTATTTTTTTGTAAAAACTTGAGGAATAATCTAAGCCCTTGATCTAAAAATCGCAGTTTATTCATTATATGAATATTCATCATATATTCACCATATGAATATTCATCATATATTCACCATATGAATATTCATATTTCTCATATCATATTCATCATATATTCACCATATGAATATTCATATTCACCATATGAATATTCATATTTCTCATATCATATTCATCATATATTTACCATATGAATATTAATATTCACCATATGAATATTAATATTCACCAGATGAATATTCATATCCACCATATCATATTCATCATATATTCACCATATGAATATTCATATTCATCATATGAATATTCATATTCACCATATTATATTCATCATATATTCACCATATGAATATTCATATTCACCTTATGAATATTCATATTCACCATATCATATTCAACTTATGAATACAAAACACAATGTCTATTACATTTATATTAAACACAACTGATTGCACTAGAAGACGCCTATTTCGTTCAAAAAAACACAGAAATCAAACGAGATCGAAACTGATTTCTTAAACTTTCGAGATCATAAACACAAGACTTATAGATGGGGTCCATAGAAATACATATTATATATACTCATCATGTAGTGCTAGCTTTTAATTAAAAAAAAAGACATTGTGTACAAAAAACAAAAAACCAAAAACCAAAAACTTAAACTAAAAAACAACCCTCTCTGTTTTTCCTTACCATCGTCCTTCTCAATTCTCAACCCGAAAAACACACACACAACACACAAAACACACACTTAACCCTAAAAAATCACACACCCTTCCTTCAACAATGGCCGCCGTCCCTCCACCGCCATCGAACCCCTCCATCTCCACCGCCCCATTCCACCCTCGCACCACCCTTCTCCCCCGCTTCACCCTCCTCCCCATTCCCTCCACTCCCCCAAAACGCCACCGTTTCCTCCAAATCTCCAACGTCATCTCCAGCTCGACCAGATCGACCTCAACGTCAACGTCACGCGACGGCGTTGACCTCGCCGGAGACCTCAGGGAGCCAGATCTACCACCACCACGTGTTGTATGTTGCGTTTGCGTCGTCGAACTGGAGGTCGTGGTGCCGCCATCGCGATCCTTCTCGATTCGTACACGAAGAAGTTCACGTCGTCGGCAACAGCAGCAGCAGGTGGTGGTGTTAACGCCGTCGGCGACCACAGCAGCAGGTGGTGGTGGTGTTAACGTCGTCGGCGACCACAGCAGCAGGTGGTGGCGGTGGTGGTTTTCTCTTCCCGTGTGGAGGTCGGATGGTCGCCGGTAGGTGGAGAACGGCCGGTCCCCGGTAGGTGGGGGTGGCCGGCGTCATGAGAGAGAGAGAGTGTGTTCAATTGGAAGAATTAGGGTTCAATGAGATTGGGGATTTTTCATAGAGAATATAAATGTAGGTGGTTGTTAAAATGACCCAAATACCCTTTTGGGCTTAAAATCTAGTGTGGTTAGGTGCATATTACAAAAAATGTTATCATGGTCTCTATGTATGATAACCCTTGATTAAAATATTTTAATGGTTGAGATTAGTCCTATAGTTTTTACAAAAAAAGTGGTTTGTATTTGATTTTTCCTCTATATATATATATATATAGAGGAAAGTTCAATTGTGAACCACTTTTTGGTTGTGAACGTGAGGACGGTCGAGAGTGCGACACGTGGCGGCTTTGAGTGTGGTCCCCCCTTTAAGTCAATGCCCTCCGATGAATCGCGCCTAGTCATCCGCCGTGGATCTGACGTGGCGCCTAGTCATCCGCCACGTGTCGCGCTCTCGGCTGTACTCACGTTCACAACCAAAAAGTGGTTCACATTTGAACTCACCCCTATATATATATATTAATGCAAAAGAAGAAAACATCAACCATCATCAACGTCGACTTCCTCTTCGACCAACACGGCTCCAGAACCACCGCCGGGCAGCGGCTGCCACAACCGCCGCCGCCGTGCCATCACCGCTGGTCGACCACCACGACGGCAGCAGCGGCGAAGGCCGCCACTACCGCCGGCCATCCATCCTACGGCGACAGTAGCGACGGGGTCGCTACCGCCGCCGTGCCTCGCAACCACAACAGCCGGCCAGCGCCGGTGCTCACCATTCGTCGCTGCCGGAACTTCTCTCTCACCGGTCCGTCACCATGACCCCGACGAACAGCAGTCGGCCAAGGCCAACCGCCGCCGTACCACAGCCGCGAACGGCAGCCGGTGTGGCCGACCACCGTCGCATCTCTTACGTACAGCAGCCGGACAATGACCGCAGCTACTACTACTACCATGCAAACTCCGACGGCTCGCCGCCACGTCTGCAACCTCGACGGCCGTTCGCCGTCGCAACCACCCACCGCCTCCGCACTAGACGTGACCTCAGCCACGCCGGCGGCTATGGCAGCCTCTCACTACACCAATCGACGCCGCATCAGACGCGGTGGCTTACCGCCACCGCCGTGCAGATCACACGACTCACGAACTCGACATTAACGCAACCAACACAATATCGACTCTAAACCGGGAAGAAAACGAGGGATCAGTGCTTACCTTGTATCGTACCCTCTTCCAACGAGTTCTCCTTCTCCGGCGATTGACTCCGGCGGCCTTCCTCCCTCTCGGTTGTCTCTCTCTCTATCGATACCTCACTCTCTTTCTCTTCTTTTTCGTTATTCTCAAGTTAGCTAATTGGATGATTAAAATAACCTAGCCTATAGGTCTAGATATATGGCAACCCATCCTTATCCTATTCCAACTATATTTCCTATTAGTAAAATAAAATAAAAGAAAACATTATCTGATAACTATTATCTAAAAAAATAAAATAAAATAAAATAAATAAATAAAATAACACTAATAATATTTTATTCACTTAAAGGAAATAAATGGGGTGTTACAATACGATTAAGGTAGAGTTGTTGGATTATCTTTTAAGAATGATGGGTTATGTTAAAGATGAGTTAGTGTGTATATATATATATATATATATGACAAAGAAAATGTCGACGTGAAGTGAACGTCAAAGTGGTTAGACGTTTAGAGTTGATCCATTTCGAGCTAAAAGTTATTTATTTAACTTGACGATTAAATTTAATATTTAATCATTAAAAAGGGACTTAGAAAGTTATTGTGGCTCGTGTAGGTTTGGGAGCGATCAAGTAACATATAAGCCTACGTTAGCCCAGGTGAGTTTCATGTGTTCTTTTACGTGAGATACACGTTAAATGGATTGTTTTATGTATGTATGATAGAGTTGATTGAGCATGCTACGATCTATTTTGCTATCTATGTTATGCATGCAAGTGATGTTAATTAGGCGTTTACGACATGAGATGGTTAGATCATGCTTGTATTATTTATCGAACGAGTTGCATGCCATCATACAAATGATTTATATTGAAATAACGTATATGGCTTTAAGTGTGGGGCTCATTATCGGGACGCCGGTATTGGATGGCGGGAAACTGCGGATGATGAATATAGTAGTACATGTGCCCAAGGTAGGGGTGGCAATTCGCGGGTTGAAGGGTTGGCGGATCACGGGTTGGCGGGTTGGAGGGTCAGAAAACCTCAACCCAACCCAACCCATTTAACTAATCGTGTCGAGTTCTTCAACCCAACCCACGAAGGGTCGTGTTGTGGGTCGTGTCAAGGGTTGGCGGGTTGGCGGGTCATTGGTGGATTGGTGGGTTGGTGGGTCATAAATGGGTTGATGGGTCATAAAAGGGTTGACGGGTCATAAAAGGGTTGACGGGTCAAAGCTCATACTTTATATAATTCAAATAAAAACAAGTAAACAACATCCAAAAGCAACCAAAACACCAAATACAACCAAGTACCAAAATACCAAATACAACCAAACAAGTTTCAAGTTCAAATAAACCAAGTTTCAAGTTTAAACAAGTTTAGAGTTTGTTTGACTTTTCAGTTTTCAATTCATAATTGATTTTTGATTTGTAATTTCTTTAGTTTTTTAGTTTTTTATAATATAATAATAACTAAATATATAATATAAAATAGTTATTTAAATATAAAAGGGTTCGCCGGTCAACCCGCCAACCCGGTGGGTCAACCCGCGAAATTTGGCGGGTTGGCGGGTTGGCAGGTTGACGGGTTGGAGGGTCAGAAAACCTCAACCCAACCCGCGAAATCTTCGTGTCGTGTCGTGTCGGGTTGGCGGGTCGTGTCGGAAACTGCCACTCCTAGGCCCAAGGGGTACCTCTGAGACTGAACTATCGGACGGTGGTCGAGACATGTGCTTGAGAGTACCTCTGAGCTTGACTAGAGATGGACGGATTGACGGAGCCCCACCTTGCCAAGTGAATATGGTCGGTACATGTGCCCAAGGGGTACCTCTGAGACTAAACTATCGGACGGTGGTCGAGACATGTGCTTGAGAGTACCTCTGAGCTCGACTAGAGATGGACGGATTGACGGAGCCCCACTTTGCCAAGTGGATGCGTGAGATCTCAAATTGGATGGATGGATAAAAGGGAAAAATATTTATTACGAAATTTGTTTTCATTTATTTAATCATGATGTTATCGATGATGTGAATGATTTAATTTGATACATGTTATTTTATTCATTTGATGGCAATGCTTAAAACCGTGAACTCACTTAGCGTAAGCTAACTTTAGCATGTATCTCAGGATCAAAGAATATTGATGTCGCTAAGAGTAAAGGTTTGGCTTAAGGAATCACTATGTAGCAAACTGCTTATGTTAGACTTAACTATACTTTTGTCATGCTCATTTATTAGCATTTTGTAAGTCCATTTGAGAGGTTGTCTTATGCTTTGTTTAAATTTCTCCGCTACGATGTATACGGATGAAATTCCATTTAAGTGTTGATGTTTCGTTACGACCCGTTTGGTTTTAGGGTGTAACAATACAAGAACACCCTCAATTTGTAGAAACACATGAACTCAATTTGAACCACATGTGATGCGGACCCATGTGTTTCTCACATATTAAATGGATCATATATTATGATTCAGTGGTGGTGGGACCCACTAGAAAGTTCAAGTAAAAAATCAAATTTGATTGCAAAGCCGAGAGCACCCCACGTAGAGGTGCACAGAAAATCCGGTTATCCGATTTTGCGCAAAAAACCGAATTTTTTTCAAACCAGATCGGATTTTTTTCAAACCGGTTTGTTTTCAAACCGGATTTTACCGGATTGGATAACCGGTTTAAACCGAACCGGTTTTCAAATCAAACCGGTAATGTCTATGTGGGCTTACTGTTGTTGGGCCTAAAATCCTAATGATAGTCTGATTACTGATAGATCAAGGCCTAATGAGCAGTGATGGCCAAACGAAACCGAGCCGAACCGAACCGATGGGCTAGCCCGAACCCGACCCGTTGACCAACCCGACCCGATCCCAGTCAAACCCAGGCCTCAGCCCGCGGGCCGGAAACCGGTCCGGAACCCGGGCCGAACCCGGGCCTGACTCGACCCGGTTTTGGTCAAACCCGGGTTTGACCAACACTGTAGCAAACCGGGTTTTGGTCAAACCCGGCCGAACCCGAAATTTGGCCAACACTACTAATGAGTAATGAGTATTGAGTAATGACAGATCATTGTGAATTGGAGCCCAAATTTTATGGGCATGAAAGTCCAAGTGTCCAACTAAATCAAAGTCAGTAAGTCTAATACTCTAATTCAGATTATATTTCAATTGAAAAAAAATCCAAGACACTTTCATCATGATCCATCCTTCCATATGTAATTCGTTGAGCCCAATTTAAAAAAAAAAAAATCACGGCCCATCAAAAAATCACGGCCCACACCAATTCAGATTAGATTTCAATTGAATTTTCTGATTTTTCTAGCAAAAAAAAGACCCAATAGAGGACCGGTTTAGTATAAATCCGGTTAAAAAATATCCGGTTTCAATCCGATCCGAAACCGGTTCCATCAGATATGGATTTTTTCGAAAAAAAAACGGTTCTGAACCGGTTTCTAACAAAACCGGTTTCTAACAAATCCGAAAAAAACTGGTTTAGTATAAATCGGATCCGGATCGGATAAAAATCCGGTCATGTGCACCTCTAACCCCACGTAACATATTCACTCTGAATAATACAAGATTATTCAAAGTGAATAATACAATATTTGGACCGAATAATACTGAATGTTGTAGTATTCAGACCGAATAGTTTATTATTTACCTTCAATAATGGATAATATTCGGGCTGAATAATCTCGAATTATTCAGACTGAATATGTACCGAATAGAATAAGTGGCACGCTCTTGGTTGTTCTTACGTTCTCAATAAAATTTGAGTTTTCATTATACTTGACCCTATACAATAACTAAATTAGAAAATAGTTTATTCATATGCAAAATCATATGATTTTACATTAACGATCAACAAAGGGGTAGTATCAAGTTTTCGAGTCTTTGGGCTCAAAATGTCGTTTAATAAAACGCATACTTGTAAATAGCATCAGCAACTCCATCTTCATCGTTGCTGGAACCAATCACGTTAGCCACAACTGTTGTCTTCTCCGATCCATTACTCCTAGCTACACCTTAAGAAGCCAATTCCATCGTCTCAACATCGTTTTCGCCATCGATCACCAATTGCCATCACCTAACACAAGCTCAAAATCTTAATTTGCAACATGCGTAATTTGACTTATGTGGATGAAAATAAAAGCACAAGTGATTAATGTACATGATCAACAAAGTTCCATGGCACACACACCTCATCTGTAGAAGCACCAAAATGATCAAGCAGCTTTTTGACTCCATTGTCCTTAGAAGTAGCAGGTGGTACAATTAAAGCATATCCACCTGTGCCTACACCGCTGCACCACACAGGCGCGACCTCTCGTTGCTTGTTCCCGGTACGGCCTTAGGGTGCCCGCCACCCCTTCTGCACTGTCTTAAAATAGCACCTTCTGCAAGTATGTGGTTTCAATTTAACACCATAAACCAACGTTGCGTTTGGCATTAATAAGCAAGCTTATAAGTTGGAACATGTTTGGATGGACCATAAGCTAGCTTATTGAAACGGTAGCTGGAGTAGCGTTTAAGGAGCTTTTTCTAATTTATCTTTGTTAATATTAATTATTATATCTCAAGATACCCTTTTTGGTCATTTTACATACTCATATGTTAGTTTTTGTCAAACATAATTTAGCTAGTAGCTAGCTTATCAGCTAGTTTGCCAAACACAATCCATATGTTAATATAACTTAGAAGAATGTACATAATAGAAACAAACCATAAGGTACATTTTCCTTAGAGAACTAATTACATACCTGCACCTCACCACTCCATTGCTTAAAAGGTCCTCTACTGAAGGCATGATGTCTGCCTGTTAATGGTTTGTTGTTAAAAAGGTGTTAAAGGGTCAATGGCATCGAATTAAGCTGATGTGACATAAATGAAAGATAAGGTACCTTCGGCTCCAGATACACGGTGTGGAGGGAGTCGACGAGAGGATGGCTAAATAGAACATAATCGGTGGAATTTTGTGCTCCATGGATTACATGCAAAATAGTAATAGCACAAGCATAAGCAAGCCAGTTGAAAGAAACACTTTGAGAAGTTAGAACAAAATCCCCATTTTGCTTACTTTTCCGGTGGCAATCACCACTTTTACACCACTCGATGAAGCCTCCCTTAAAGGATTTGCATTGGTAGCAGATATCCAACTTTGACTATTCAGCAAGGTATCTTATTTCTATAGCAATTCATGACAACAATAACATATATGAAGACATTTGGTTGACATAATGGAATTTGATGGAACCATCGGCCACCGAAGCACCGACATCCTTCTTTCCTTCAATCGCAGCGGTGACATCCTGGCCTTGTTCGCCATGAACTAGTTCCATCAAATTCCATTATGTCAACCAAATGTCTCCATATATGTTATTTGTTGTCATGAATTGCTATAGAAATAAGGTACCTTGCTGAATAGTCAAAGTTGGATATCTGCTACCAATGCAAATCCTTTAAGAGAGGCTTCATCGAGCGGTGTAAAAGTGGTGATTGCCACCGGAAAAGTAGCAAGATGGGGTTTTTGTTCTAACTTCTCAAAGTGTTTCTTTCAACTGGCTTGCTTATGCTTGTGCTATTACTATTTTGCATGTAATCCATGGAGCACAAAATTCCACCGATTACGTTCTATTTAGCCATCCTCTCGTGGACTCCCTCCACACCGTGTATCTGGAGCCGAAGGTACCTTATCTTTCATTTATGTCACATCAGCTTAATTCGATGCCATTGACCCTTTAACACCTTTGTAACAACAAACCATTAACAGGCAGACATCATGCCTTCAGTAGAGGACCTTTTAAGCAGTGGAGTGGTGAGGTGCAGGTATGTAATTAGTTCTCTAAGGAAAATGTACCTTATGGTTTGTTTCTATTATGTACATTCTTCTAAGTTATATTAACATATGGATTGTGCTTGGCAAACTAGTTGATAAGCTAGCTACTAGCTAAATTATGTTTGGCAAAAACTAACTTATGAGTATGTAAAATGACCAAAAAGGGTATCTTGAGATATAATAATTAATATTAACAAGGATAAATTAGAAAAAGCTACAAAAAGCTCCTTAAACGCTACTCCAGCTAGCGTTTCAATAAGCTAGCTTATGGTCCATCCAAACATATACCAACTTATAAGCTTTGCTTATTTTTGCCAAACGCGACGTTGGTTTATGGTGTTAAAATGAAACCACATACTTGCAGAAGGTGCTATTTTTAGACAGTGCAGAAGGGGTGGCGGGCACCCTAAGGCCGTACCGGGAACAAGCAACGAGAGGTCGGTCGCGCCTGTGTCGTGCAGCGGTGCAGGCACAGGCGAATATGCTTGAAATTGTACCACCTGCTACTTCTAAGGACAATGGAGTCAAAAAGTTGCTTGACCATTTTGGTGCTTCTACAGATGAGGTGTGTGTGCCATGGAACTTTGTTGATCATATACATTAATCACTTGTTTTTATTTTCATCCACATAAGTCAAATTACGCATGTTTCATTGTTGCAAATTAAGATTTTGAGCTTGTGTTAGGTGATGGGAATTGGTGATCGATGGCGAAAATGATGTTGAGATGATGAAATTGGCTTCTTAAGGTGTAGCTATGAGTAATGGATCGGAGAAGACAAAAGTTGGGGCTAACCTGATCGGTGCCAGCAACGATGAAGATGGAGTTGTTGATGCTATTTACATGTATGCGTTTTATTAAACGAGATTTTGAGCCCATAGACTCGAAAACTTGATACTACCCTTTGTTGATCGTTAATGTAAAATCATGTGATTTTGCATATGAATAAACTATTTTCTAATTTATTGTTGTTGTTTGAACCTATTCTTTCTCTCTCTTTATATATGTATAGGGTCAAGTATAATGAAAACTCAAATTTTATTGAGAACGTGAGAACAGCCAAGAGCGTGCCACTTATTCTATTCGGTTCATATTCAGTCTAAATAATAGGAGATTATTCAGCCCGAATATGATAAATAATAAATTATTGAAGGTAAATAATAAATTATTCGGTCTGAATATATCAAAGAATTTGACTTTAAAAGAATTACAATTGTTTATGATGCAAAAACTATTTTTTTCTTTTTAAATATTTCCCACGAAATTGGGATTCATTAATAAAATCCCTGGACCGTGGAATTCGACGAAATCCAATCACTTCAATTCACAAACAAGCAAACGTCATGGATAAGTTTGGTGAAAGGAATTTGTCATTCCAATTTCATCAAATTTCTTTGAATTCCTCAAACCAAACAGCAAACATTTCTTACCAAGATATAGTTGAACTTTGGCTTCTTCTTTCTTTTATCTTCCTCCTCCTCCATTTCTGATCGGAGACAAAAAAAGCCTGTCGCATATCGGAGATAATAAACACAACGCATACAAACATTTCAAAATCGAAACGTAAAGTAAGAGGAAATGGTAACCTGCAAAAGGTTTTTTTAGTTGCTCACTGACTGTCCTCAGAAGAAGATGTTGAGTGTCGCCATTGTTGCTCTTCTTCTTTCTTCTTCTTCTTGTTTCTTCTTCTTGTTTGCTGTGTTAGGTGTTGCAAATCACTTTGGGTCTTCTTGTTTTCCTTAATTGTAAAATGTTTTATTTATTTATGACAGCTTTTCCTGAACTAACCTCACATGATTCATGAACAACCCATCTCAACTTTCTTACGAAAATTTAGTTTGTTTTTATTTTAATTTTAGTATTGAGATTCTCTTTTCTATAAAAATTTACTAAAGATGTTGTATTATTAATTTATGACAGCTATAATTAAATTTAGTTTGTTTTTTATTAAGATGATGTTTGACAAATTAGTTAATAAGCTAGCTGATGAATAAGATGTGTTTAGTAAAAACTAGGTAATAAGGTAGCTTATAACTGTAAAATAATAAAAAAAGACATGTTTAAAAAAAGGTAGAATGATATATTTGGAATAAAAAATAAATAAAGAGTCTTATAAATCCTTTAAGTCATCAAAACGCTACTAATAATAGTTTTTCAAAAAACTAGCTTATCGGTTATCCAAACATGTACCTGACTTATAAGTTAGCTTATAAACTAACTTATTTTTACCAAACAATGCTTAGTGTCTTTTTTTTTTAAACGGCAGCTTTATTAAGGGGGCCGAGACTAGCAAGGAGCTAGACCCGACAACATACCCCCTCATATTGTCTCCAAGGAGGCTTTGATGTAGCCATTTCAAGAATTGTACATCCCAAGCTCCAAATATCATCAACAGCAAGTTTGTAACCCTTCGTATTCATTACGACTTGTGATCAAGAACTATCTTGAGTACATACGTACATGCATATGTAGAGTTTCTATGCGTTTTTCACATGTGAGAAACAAAGTATAAAATGGACAAAAGTACCTCCGGCGCCATCAAGTATGGACTCCCTTTTTTTTGGAAGAGGTATCCCATACCACATTGGGCCCAGACTAATCCTCGGAAATTTTGGGCCAAAGCCCGACTGCTAAAGCATGATATGGACTCCCTTTGAAAGAAAGAATTGAAGTACAATTTGTTATCTGACCACAAGAACTAACAAATGAGTCCAATAATTGCAATACATGCATTTGATCAAAATTTATATTTTCTCTCCTCCTTTGATCACTAAAAATTATTCCTTCCAATTTATTTTTTTCTTTGTATAACACCGAGGCCAGCTTGGTCACACCTCGACTAATCCCATAAGTAATAGTTGAAAAAATCTACAATGGCCCTCAAACTTGCGAACTATGGGGAGCGTCCCCCAAAAGACGTAGCCTTTGTTTACAATTTGAGTTAGCCCACAAGGTTCGTAATATATATATATATATATATAGGAAAGTTCAAATGTGAACCACTTTTTGGTTGTGAACGTGAGGACAACCGAGACCGCGACACGTGGCGACTTTGAGTGTGGTCCCCCTCTTTAATTCAATGCCCTCCCATGAATCGCGCCTACTCATCCGCTGTGGATCTGACGTGGCGCCTAGTCATCCGTCACGTGTCGCGCTCTCGATTGACCTCACGTTCACAACCAAAAAGTGGTTCACATTTGAACGTGAACCACTTTTTGGTTGTGAACGTGAGGACACCCGAGAGCGCGACACGTGGCGGCTTTGAGTGTGGTCCCCCCATTTAATTCAATGCCCTCCCATGAATCGCACCTAGTCATCCGCCGTAGACCTAACGTGGCGCCTAGTCATCCGCCACGTGTCGCGCTCTCGGCTGTCCTCACGTTCACAACCAGAAAGTGGTTCTCATTTGAACCCACCCCTATATATATATATATATAGAGGGATTTTCTTTTGTGAACTTTTTTTTGGTGTGAACTTGTGAACTCAAGCCAAAACGACGATTTCATAGGTTAAATCAAAGAAATTGTTTCATGAAATTGTTTAATATGAAGAAATTATATTATATGATTCATTTTTTGATGAAAATGTTTCATATTTCGGTATTTTTTACGTAACTTTTTCATTCTTATGAAACTGTTTCATATATTTTTATGGAACTTTTTGATTTCACGTAAAATCACCGAAATATGAAACAATTTCAACAAAAAATGTATCATATGCTATAATTTCGTCATATTAAACAATTTCAAGAACCAATTTCATCATATAATCGTTTTTTTGGAGAAAGTTCACACCAAAAAAAAGTTCACAAAAAAAATCCATACATATATATATATATATAGAGGAAAGTTCAATTGTGAACCACTTTTTGGTTGTGAACGTGAGGACAACCGAGAGCGCGACACGTGGCGACTTTGAGTGTGGTCCCCTCCTTTAATTCAATGCCCTCCCATGAATCGCGCCTAGTCACCCGCCGTGGATCTGACGTGGCGCCTAGTCATCCGCCACATGTCGCGCTCTCGGTTGTCCTCACGTTCACAACCAAAAAGTGGTTCACAATTGAACCCACCCCTATATATATATAATATATAAATAAGTACACCTTATCCTAAACATGTTGTCAAAGTGGTTCGATGTGGTAGAAATGTGTGTTTGCTTCAAAGGATTAGTTGGTGGTGATCAACATATTACATTAATGCAATGGATGATTTCAACCATCTATTTAATAAGATAAATTTTATGAAATAAAACAAGGGAAAAGCAACAAAGTTGTTATGCAATAACCAAATTTATTGTGAGATAAATATCACCTGCCTTGTAGTTGTCGTTTCAGACATTGTCGGTTGTAACTTTACTCCAATATGCTTCATTTCATCACTTTCTTCGATAATATTCATTTCAAGATGTCGAGCAGCAAACATATTTATTTAACTATATTTTAGAAACAAATACAAGACAATAATAACATGGAGATGAAAAATTTGCTTTAAAAATATTTTAATGAAATAAACTTACTTGTTGTTCAATTGCAACTTCGAGTTGTTGGACGATCTCAACCATGGTTGGTCGTTTTTTATGATCTCTTTGTAGACATTGATTTGCGATGGTTGAAAACGTCATTAAAGAAGCATGTTGTATTTTTTCTTTTATATCGTGGAATATGATATCATCTAGTTTATTTTCTTCAAAGCATTTTTTCCAAATAGGTACTAAAATGCTAATCATCTCACCGTTACGATATTCACAACATAATCTCCCACACATGACCTCAAACAACACCACTCCAAAAGAGTACACATCCGACTCTTTCGATAGGAAACCTGTCTCAAAATACAAAGGATCACAAACGTACCAACAACATTGGAGACAAGATATGTATGTGGTTGATTGGCTGGACCAACTTTTGAGAGCCCAAAATCAGAAACTTTGGCATTCCATTCCTCATCGAGAATGTGAGAAAGTGTGGAAACCCGTAAGTCGGGATGCGTGTATTGAGAACAATATATAGATACAAAACATACAAGAGGGTCCCTGAACTATACAATATTTAACACACCCCCGTAGTTTGATCGGGAGGTAAACGAATGTTCAAACTATCTCTAAAATCAAGAAATAAACTAGTAGGTAGACCCTTCGTAAAAATATCTGCATACTGATACGCGGATGGAACATGCAAAACACGCACATGACCAATCGCAACACGCTCCCTAACAAAATGTAAATCTATTTCCACATGCTTGGTTCTCTGGTGCTGAACAGGGTTAGATGCTAGATACATGGCACTGACGTTGTCACAGAAAACAACGGTGGCACGAGAAAGGGGACAATACAACTCGAGTAGGAGGTTTCGTAACCAAGCAGTTTCAGCAACTACATTGGCTATCCCCCGGTACTCGGCCTCGGCGCTAGAACGAGAAACGACATGTTGTCGTTTGGAGGACCAAGAAACGAGATTATCACCCAGATAGACACAAAACCCTGAAGTGGACCGACGTGTAGTAGGACACCCGGCGCAGTCGGCATCCGAATAAGCAACCAAACGATCAACGGCTGACACCTTAAGATGAAGACCATGAGACAGAGTACCCTTTAAATACCGTAAAATGCGTTTAAGCGCATTGAGATGCGGAAGACGCGGGTCATGCATAAAGAGACAGACCTGTTGGACGGCATATGCAATATCAGGACGAGTAAAGGTCAGATACTGCAGGGCACCAGCAAGGCTTCGATATAAGGTGGGATCAGGAACAGGCTCACCATCAACAGCAAGCTTTGTTTTGGTGTCAGCCGGAGTGCTGCAGGGATTGCACGAGACCATATCAGCTCGTGCTAGAATCTCCTGAGCAAAGGCAGATTGAGAAAGAAAGAGTCCGGACTTGCTACGCGACGCAGCGATTCCTAAGAAGAAGGATAACGGACCCAAATCAGACATGGGAAACTCGGAAGATAACTTAGAGATAACCATGGAAATAAGAGTGGGAGAGGAGGCAGTAAGAATAATGTCATCGACATAAAGAAGGAGGTAGATAGTATCAGATCCGCGATGATACGTGAAAAGAGAGGTATCAGTCTTACTGCTAAGAAAACCTAAGGAGGAAAGGTAGACAGCAAAACGATGATACCACGCACGTGGGGCCTACTTAAGGCCATAAAGAGCCTTGCGTAGGCGACAGACATGATCGGGAAAAGAACTGTTTACATAGCCAGGAGGCTGACGCATGTAAACAGTCTCAGTGAGATCACCATGAAGAAAGGCATTCTTAACATCAAGCTGATGAATGGGCCAGTTACGGGAGATGGAGATGCTAAGAACCGTGCGAATAGTGGCAGGTTTGACAACGGGACTGAAAGTGTCATCGAAGTCCAGACCGGGTTGCTGTGAGAAACCCTGAGCAACAAGACGGGCTTTGTAACGCTCAAGACGTCCAGTGCTGTCAAACTTATGGCGAAACAGCCAACGATTGCCAACTATGTTAGCCTCAGAGGGTTTAGGAACAAGATCCCACGTGTAGTTAGAAATAATGGCAGACATTTCAGCATCCATGGCGGCCCGCCAATGAGGGTCACACATGGCCTGAGCAGCAGACCGAGGAATGGGAGAGATGTCACTAGTGACTGAAAGGTTGAAGATCTGTTTAGGCTTAAGGGAGCCTGTGCGCGAACGAGTGGTCATCGGATGACCGGAGGTAGTAGCCGGAGCAGGGGGCTGAGAAGGCTCAACAGAGGAAGAAGATGAGGTAGTAGTACTAGATTCAGGCGGAGTTACGACAGCATCGGGAATAGGAGTTAGAGAAGGTGGAGAATCATCAACATCAAACGTGTCGTAGTCCTCGGAGGAGGGGCGAGGCTGAAAGTCAGGAAAAGGAAAATGCGTTTCATCAAAGACTACATGACGCGAGATGATTACCTTTTGAGTGATAAGATCCAGACAACGATACCCACGGTGATCAGTGCTTGGACCAAGATAGACACAGGCAGAGGAGCGCGGGGCAAGCTTGTGAGGTGCAGTGGGTGTGGTGTTTGGATAGCAAAGACAGCCAAAGACACGCAGATGAGAGTAGGTAGGAGAGAAACCAAAGAGTACCTCAAACGGTGTTTTGTACTGGATGGTAGTGGACGGAAGCAGGTTAAAGGTGTGAACCGAAGAAAGAAGAGCCTCAACCCAGAACTTGGGCGGGAGAGAAGCTTGGATGAGGGACGTGCGAAGAGTGTTGTTGATGGTGCGAATGGTGCGTTCAGCTTTTCCATTTTGTGGAGACGTATAGGGACAAGAAAAACGCATTTTGATGCCATGAGTTTTAAAAAAATCCAGGAAGGGTTGGTTGTTAAACTCACGACCGTTATCACATTGAAAAAGCTGTATGTCCGTTTTAAATTGATTTAGAACATAAGCACGAAAGGTTTTAAAAACATCAAACACCTCAGATTTAGCACGTAAAGGAAACACCCATAGGAAGTGAGAAAAATCATCCAAAAAAAGAACATAATATTTAAAACCACTCAAACTAATGACAGGTGAAGTCCATAAATCAGAATGAATACGTTCAAACACACGAGAAGTTTTAGTAGTAGATAAAGAAAAAGGTAAACGACAATGTTTTCCTAACTGACATGCATGACATAAAGTAGAAGATTGACTAGAGCAAGCAATGAACTTGCGGGACACAAGAAACTGGAAGATAGCAGCACCCGGATGACCAAGCCGTCTATGCCAGACGTCAAAGGAGACAACAACGTTAGCCGAGGCAAGAGTAGACCGAGGTGCAGGAGGGAGAACTGGATAAAGATCATGATGATCGCTGTCGCAACGCTGGAGAAAAGACCCTGTTTTAAGATCCTTCACAGTGAAACCAAAAGGGTCAAACTCAACAGAAACCGAATTATCTATGGTAAAGCGACGAACAGAGATAAGGTTTTTGATGAGTTTATCAGAAACTAAAACATTGTTAAGAAGAAGAGGGTAAGAGGAATAGGGTAAAGTGCAGTGACCAATGTATCTGGCAGGAACCATAGCACCATTACCAACCTGTATGAAATTAGAGTTACAAGGAGTTAGAGAGTGCATTGTACCTTGATTGAACGTCATATGCCTGGTTGCACCCGAATCCATGTAAAAGTTGTTGTCCTGAGGCGCCTGAACAGACATAGCCTGAAATACAGAAGATAAATCAGTATACTGAGGCTGACTGTACTGAGCGGCATGGCCTCCAAAGGAAGGCGGAGGAGGCGGTGGCACAGGTGTGGACTGCTGCATGGGCTGGCCGTACTGAGACGGAACTAGCACTGGGTGTGGTGACTGATGTTGCCCGTAAAGGTACGGAGATGATGGTACCGGCGGCGGATGGAAGGTATGCGGTGAGGGATTCTGAGGAGCACTGAACATCGTCGGGGATGGCTGAGGAGCCCCTGACCCAAAAGAGTGCACAGGAGGTGCACCAAGAAGGCCTGGCTGAGCTGGTGGAGCATGAGGAGAAGCCCCAAAGTACGTCTGAGAGTGTCCCTGATTACCTGCAAAAGAGTGAGAGCTTGCAGTAACATTAGTATTACCCCCCCCCCTTGGAAGCGAAACGCCCATTATTTTTCCCTCTATTAGTTTTATTTTTCGGTTTTCCATTTTGAGCAGAGGAATACAAGGCAGCGGAAGAAGTAAGAGGAGGATCTGTATGGGATTCAATAGATTCTTCACGAGACTCATGAAGAAGAAGCATGTTTTTCGCTTCAAGAAAGGAGGGAAAGGGTTTGGTGTTGGTGATGACATCTACAATGCTGTGATATGAGGGAGGTAACTAACGCAGGATTTGCATGACAAGTTCAACTTCATCAATTTTGGAGTCACAATCAGCAAGGGCATCAGCCAGATTTTTTAATTGGTGACAAAAATCAGTAATGGACAAGGCACCCTTTTTGGTGTTACGAAATTGCTCTTGTAGCTGAAGCATTCGAGACATCTTATTATTTAGAAAGAACTCATCAAGTTTATCCCAAAGGTCTTTGGCAGTACAGTTATCACTCGAGATGATTTGCAGTAGATTGGCATCACAGGTAGAGTAAAACCAAGATTTGATGCGGGAGTCAATTGCCTCCCAGTCCTCATCATCATTACTAGCAGGTTTAGACTTGCCAGTGATATGACCATGGACTTTGGCACCTTTGCACATATCAAGAAAAATTCGACGCCAAAGTTTGTATTTGGAACCGTCGGTAGAAAGTTTAAAACTGAATTGTGAGTAGACATTTGTGAGAGCAAAGACAAGCTGGCTAGCAGTGGGGCTAGTGAGGGTACTGTTTTGTGAAGGGGTAGTCATTGCAACAAAATGAAAACACACAAAAGAAATAAAGCTAATAAAGTGCGATAAAATAGATGTGCGTCAAGCTTAACCGTGGGTAGAGGGATAGTAATGTACCACAAACCCTACACGCAATGGAGGACGGAGACGGTGGCCGATTGCAGAACAACTACGGTGTTAGGACTCTGGCACGCAATCTGGAAGAAAAACAACCTTTATATATATATATATGTATTTTTTTTAATTTTTTTAATTTTTTTTATATATATAAAGGCTGGTTTCCTTTTTCACAACAAAACAACCAACAAAGTTCTGAGTTGTGAAGAGAGGGCCGGCGAGAGTCGAGAGATTTCAGGCGGCACGGCAGAGCAGAATCCGGTCGGCACGGTGGGGTTCAGACGTGGAGATGACCGGAGACTCCACAGATCGTGGACGAGATGGCGGTGGCGCAGCGACGGGGCACAACAGAGCAGAATCCGGCGAGGCTGCGGCGCGACGAGGCGGTACGGCGAACAGAAACCGACGAGGCGGCGGCGCGAGGAGGCGGTACGGCGAACAGAAACCGACGAGGCGGCGGCGCGACGAGGCGGTACGGCGAACAGAAACCGACGAGGGCGGCGCGACGAGGTGGCTAGGGGGCGGCGTTAGGGTTCGTCTAGGCGGCGACGCTAGGGTTTCTTCTAGGCGATTTCCGGCGACGACGTAATCAGAAGCAGGAGGACGACGGTCAGGAGCAGTAACCACAAAGGAGGGGGTTTTCCGGCAGTTGCAGCGGTTTTCCGGCGACTGGCGGGTTCACGACGACCAGGGGCGGCCGGCGGCAGCGGTGGCTGCTGGGAAGAGAAAAAGAGAGAAAAAATTAGGGTTTCTTTAGGGTTTTTTTTCCTGGTTGGCTCTGATACCATGTGAGAAAGTGTGGAAACCCGTAAGTCGGGATGCGTGTATTGAGAACAATATATAGATACAAAACATACAAGAGGGTCCCTGAACTATACAATATTTAACAGAGAAGTATGTTTGAGCTTTTGATGTCTCGATGAAGGACTCTTTGCTTTGTCTCCACTGGGTCATGAAGGTAGCTTAGTCCACGAGCAACCCCGACACATATCTTAAGAAGTTGATTCCATGTAAGACCGGCATCACTTAGATAACGATCAAGGCTGCCACGAGATGCATACTCGTACACTAAGATCCTCTCATCCCCTTCAAAGCAAAAATGCAACAAGGATACCAATTTTTCATGTTTGTATTTAGAAAGCATCATGATTTCTTTCCAAAAAGTTTTAGTGTTTCCTTGTCCAAACTTAGTATCTAATCTCTTAAAAGCTGCCATGTATGGTCTCTCTGAGAGAGAAAGTTCTCCTTTATATACTTTTCTGAATCCACCATGACCGATTAGTTTGTTTGGACCAAAGTCATCAGTGGCTGATATTATATCTTGTAGATGAAGTTTGAGATGACGAAACTCTTCCACGATGAACATTATAAGGTTTGAAAGAGAAAGAGACAATAAGAGAAGAAAGATGGAAGCAATTACAAGTGAATAACTTGAACCTTCAAAGAATATCAATCACTCTTGGTTAATCCTTTTCTCTCACTTGGTCAACAAAGATGGTTACTTAATTATTTTCAATTTTAATCTTAAAAGCTTAAACAACTCATGTACAATGGGTTAATGTCCTTTCTTTTTTTATTGTATAGAAAAAGGACATCGTTTAGTAAAATATAAAATAACAAACGATTGTATATATAAAAGTCTCTGGGTGTAACAAAAGTTGAAGAAAACAATATCTAATTTCTCACTTTTGAAAGCGCATGACTTTGCACGTGACCTATTCTAAATTAAGCCCATGATTTGCGGATATTTACCAAATACCAAAGCCCACGGAACTTTTATCGTATCAATTTAATAATGCTGAGTAAAATTCCAATAAAAGTTAATATTTTGTTTGATCTAAATTAAAAAGTCCAATTTCGATATGAGGGATCGTGTTAAAAAATTACTCTAATAAAAAGTCCAATTACCGATTTACCCCACCGTACTCTGCCATCGGGATCTCATCGTCAAACGGATCAAACCTCAAATCGGCCTCCATGGTTTCACCTTTGATCTTGCAAATGCTATGCAAAACACAACGTGCCTCTAATATAGAGAATCCTCTATAATCCCTAAATGAGGAGAGAGAAATAATTTTTTAATTCCTTCCACCAATAGCATAATTATTGTTTAAAAATTGGCTAAAAAATTATTGAAATACTAAATTTATTGAATATTTTAATAATATAAGTAATGATGAATTCTGTAAAATAGAAAAGCTATTAGAGATGAAAGAAAATGATTTTAGAGATTTTTATCTTTCTTTTTCTATTATAGAATTTTTTTAGCAAAAACTGTTGGAAATGCTTTAAGAATGCGAATGCAAGAATAAATAACACTAAATCATATAAGAATGCAAAAACTGTTGGAGATGCTCTAAGTATGAAAATGTTTATATGTGAATCTTTAAAATTAAGAAATCCGAAAGGAAATCTATTAAGATACGTTATTGATTGTGTATACAGGTTCACATACTTATTTTCAAATGAACTTTTTATTGATTCACGTATGAGATTTTATTTAATCTTCAATTATTACATTCTACAGAATATATACTTATCTCATCATATTAATATATTTAGATTAACTTTTATATACTTGCAAGTATATAAATTGAAATTAGTTTACAAGTTCAATTTTTATTCTAACTTTTTATGATACGTAGGAAGTGATATATATAGATTTATTTCTCAACACTATAAGCTTAAATTTACATTAACTGTAATACAATTAACACATAAAAAACAGTATGTGTATATTCATTCAATCTAAATATGAGGTACTCCATGCAATAGAAGTACTGATTGCTTAAATGAAAAAAAAAACACATGTTGTAATAGTAGGAATCAAATATCCTTTTGTGAAATCTAGTTTCATATAATAGTTACCATTAACATTCCTAGAGGAAAGTTCAAATGTGAACCACTTTTTCATAGTAAACATGAGAACGAATCTCAGCCACTCATCCGGTCAATAAATGCGGCTTTGACCAGTCCCCAACTTTAATAATCTCTACCCTTCCATGAATCGCGTCAATCCTCCTTGATCATGTCCACCGTAACCGAAGATGTGTAGCTGAGATTCGTCCTCACGGTTCACAATGAAAAAGTTATTCACATTTAAACCCACCCCCAACATTCCTAAATCAAAAAACATGTTAATACTGTTAACGGCTATTTTATTAACCACATGGCACTAGCCCGAGCACCCAACCAGAAAATAAAGCAAGAGGGCTATACAGACACCAGTGTAACCAATTAAAGCTTCAACCAGCCAAGCTCCAGCTACGGAACCAAAAAAACACAGCCGTTGAAACCTCGTTTGCAATTAGTCAAAAGACTGGGTATTCCTCATGCCTTCACTTGATTTAATTTCCCTTGGGATCGAACCTGATTATTACGTTTTAATTGTAATTCAAGTTTAAGTTAAAAGACAATGGACGTTGGTTCCGGGTATGTTAAAAGACAATCCGGTCCTCGATCTTCGCTCTCCTCCGTTAGTGGCGGTGGTCAACAACGAGCTCTACTCTATTGACACCTTTTCAAATGAGTTGAAACTTTACCTAAAAAACTCTAATACTTGGTTCCGGTGGGGGCAAACAACAACAAAGGTTAGTAACAATCTCTCTTTAACAATCTCTATTCAAAATGCACATTTTTATTTCCGTCGTACAGGGAGGGTAATTAACAATCTCTCTTAATTTTCTGTATCTCTTTTTCTTAAATAAATGGTTTGTAAGATGGATGAATAGAATGATAAGTATTGGAGAGATTTAAGAGGGATAGAAAGATAAAAGAGGTTAGAAAAAAAAATACTAATAATATGACGTTAACATGATGTATCTCTTGCCTCTTGGATTTACTTAAAAACTTAATAATATGGATTTGACTTGATCAACAAATTAATATTGACTTCAACACGTTACGTTCTTGCATACGTGTTTGTCCCTGTAGTGGTTTTTGTTGAATATTCATGTTCTTAGGGTGAAAGTAATATATACTCCAGTATCCACATTCCAAATCTAGAGTTCCACCGCTTTCATCGATTTCTGACCAACGAAAACCGGTAATTCTTGCGATTCCAAACTATGATTCTTGTGAACATTTTGTTGAATTACTCATATAATCTATGGTTTTGATATGTGTTTTTGTTGATACATTGATAGCATTCTCTTGATCCATTTAGATTGATTATTTGGTGTAAAAAAACATTAAACAACTCATCAGTCGTAAATTGGTCAACTAACTTGTTCTGTCCAGTCCTATTTTGTTCTATCCCATCCACATACCAAACACATCCATAAAGATAAGCATTTTCTATTCAAGTAGCTGCTAGTTCTTCGAGGTTCAAGCCATTCATTCTTGCAAAGTTGCAATCGTTTTGATATTTTTACTCTCTATTTCTCTTCTCTCGTTATTTTTATTCCAAGTAAAATATGTTTTTGCTCCAAGAGTATCATCATCTGAAAATACAACTAGAAGATCTAATATCAGCCACCGACAACTTCAGTCCCAACAATTTGATCGGACAAGGTGGGTTTGGAAAAGTGTATAAAGGAGAAATTTCTCGCCCAGGGGACCAAGCATGGTAGCTCTTAAGCGTTTAGTTCGAAAATTTGGGCAAGGTAACACTGAGTTTTGGAAAGAGATCATGATGCTTTCCACATGTAAACATGAAAATTTGGTGTCTCTCATCCATTTTTGCCTTGAAGGCGATGAGAGGATCCTTGTGTACGAATATGCATCTCGTGGGAGCCTTGATCGTCATCTGGGTGATGCAAGTCTCACATGGATACAACGCCTTGAGATTTGTCTTGGGGTTGCACATGGACTACACTACCTTCACGATCCCGGGAAGACAAAACAAAGAGTTCTGCATCGAGACATCAAGAGTTCAAACATCCTTCTAGATGAGAAATGGAATGCCAAAGTTTCTGATTTTGGCCTATCAAAAGTTGGTCCAGCTAATCAACCACAATCATATCTCGTCACCAACGTTGTTGGTACGCCTGGGTATTGTGATCCCTTGTATTATGAAACTGGTCTTCTAACAAAAGAGTCTGATGTGTACTCTTTTGGAGTGGTCTTGTTTGAGATGATGTGTGGAAAACTATGTTACGAATACTGCAATGGTAAGTTGGTTGGCATTTTAGTAGGTACGTGGAAAAAATGTTTTGATGAAAATAGGCTAGATCTTATTGTTTTTCACGGCCTAAAGGGAGAAATATATGGTGATTCTTTGAAGATATTTTCAATTATTGCAAATCGATGTTTGAGTAGAGATCATAAAGACCGACCAACCATGATCGAGATCATCAAAGAACTACAACTTGCGGTTAATCTACACGTTAGTTTTCATTCCATTTTCATCTCTAAATTCAAATTTTGTTTTTCTTTTTCCTAATATAGCAAAATGAGTGTTTTTAATGTACAGAGTTTAGCAATATGTAGGAAAGAGGGAAGTTCTGTTGCGATGTAAGTATCAATTTCTCAACAATATTTTTATTGCATAAAAACTTGCTGCCATTATTTTTTTTTCTTTCACTTGTTTCCGTTCACGAGTATATCTTAAAAAGGTATGAAGAAATATAATTTGTCTTTCGACAATTATAATTTTGTAAAAATAAAAAAATAGTCGAGAATTCCACCAACTCCACTTTGAAGGTAGGGCCCAATGTTGACAATTGGTGGTGATTGGAGAGAGGGCGAGAGGGGCAATGTTGTTGGGTGAGTTTAAATTTGGCAGAGTTTGGGAATGTTAAAATTTACAGCAAACTATGATTTTCGTTTATGTGGTTTATGTGGTTCTATGGTTATAATTATATATCTATTGACCGCGGTGAGTCAAAAAACCGTCAAAAAACCGTCATCTGATTATCAGCCGTTGGATCATTTTCATATTTAATCTGGACCGTTTAAAATACCATATTTACGGTTATTGGGCTTCTCAACCACTGCAGCCCACTCTCCCCACAAGCCCACTCTCCCAATCGCTTTCCTCTCAACTCCCCGCCCCATAGCTCCACCTCTGTGACTGTAACTCCCCACTCTTCCCACTCTTTACGGTTAAGAAACTGTCAAGCCTACTTCTCCTTCTTCCCTAGCTGCTACTTTCCACGTTCTCTCCCTCTCTCACCACTTCTGCAAAAACTTCTCCCTCTCAGCCTCTAACCATGATTTTCGTCTACACGATTTTCCCTAACTATAAGCCCTGATTCGCAGCCTCACCAATTCTCTAGCGTCATTCTGAATTACCTTCTATCAATTTGCTCTCCGTGAATCTTGGTAACTCTATCAATCACACCAGCAAGCAATCGACAAAAGGGAGAACTGCTCTCAATTTTGAGATGAAATTGGTAAGCATAAGAAAATACTAAAAAAATTGGGTAATCATGAAAATTTTCTACCAACAAGAAAAGTCAAATTCAATCACTAATTCAAACCTTGCGCAATTGCAGTGAGTTTTTGTTTATTAGTTTTTTACTAATTTTTTCTTCTTCTGGCGGCATTAGGTTTTTTCCGCTCCGTTGGGGCAGATTTTGGACAGGCTTCAGGCGTTTGGTGAGTTTGAGGTAAGTGATTTTAACAATAATATCTTAATTTTTCAATTTGATTCGGTTATAAGCGCTTTTGGATGAAATAGAAGTGAGATTCGGATATTCTTCTCGAGTTATAAAAAGTTGTTGTGCAAGTGGTTCTCTCCATGTTAAGTGTAGCAATCAGATTCTCTTAAAAAGTTGGTGAATAGACATTCGTATGATTATTATTATTATTCGTGGCTTTGTTGACATGCAAGGAACGGTTTTTAAGTGGCCTGAATGTAACCTTTCGCTGATACAATTGTTTATGTTCTTTCTATGCTCTCATGTAGATTATCCATTTTGGGGACAAAGTTATCCTGGAGGATCCGATAGAGAGGTAGATTATCCATTTTGAGAATAGAATGAATTCAACTACTAACTAACCATCAGTTTGCCTCAGTTTGCCTTTTCTGTGTTGGCAGATGGAGGCCAGGCAACGGCCACCGATACACGTCACGATTGCTCGAAGCTCCGTTAACGAGTGCCTGTTCCAGTCAACTCCTCTACAGGCCGTTCCCAAATGGGATTCCCATGAAGTTATGAGCATCTCCTCACCCATGCCTTCCTCAATCTTTACCATCAGGGTTCTATGATGCTTTTCCGAGATTCGTAAAACCGATCTGTGTCCAAATCTAAGGGTGAATTCTGCAATACAAATAGAACAACTATAACATCTTAGGTAACTGGTTACAAAATCTTCCTATTAATATCGGTAAAAAGTTTATAGTGGATATATATAGACAGAGGGGGGGGGGGGGGGTGTTTCAAATGTGAACTCAGCTTTCATTGTGAATGTGAGGACCAACAAAATCGTGCCATGTGCCAATCTAAATCGGCGCCTAAGCTTTATTCAGTATCAATACCATGCACTCTAACACGTGCCCATGCAGAGTGAATAAAGCTTAAGTGCAATCACTCTGAATCGCGTGCCTAAGCTTTATTAAAACTGAATAAAAGCTTTTATTCAGTCTGAATAATACATGAATATTCAGACTGAATATTGCCATGTGGCGTAATTTTAGTGGTCCTCGCGTTCACAATGAAATATGAGTTCACATTTGAACCTGACCTTATGTATATATATTAATATATGGTATCCATTTACTTCCCTCTTGGCAAGTGATGGTTGTCTGCATAACCATTATTTACATAGCTAAGGCATAGATATGTGTTAACAGTTTTAACAACTAGCATGGCAATTGGCAAGTACCCATCCCATGACATTATTTTATTTAAGTACCTGAAATCTGGTAAGAAAGACATTTGGCACATCAGCAAAGATGACATCCCACATAAGAAGCCCGAAAACAGTCAGCCAAACGCCACTTTCTGAATGAACGCCTTGCCAACCACCGCCATCTCCCGCGTAATACTGCAGGGCAAGTTGCTCTACACCACATTGTTCTCCATCTTCACCATAAAACCTGCTCTTTGTTCCAGTTTTGCAGTTGAGTGGCCTACCTTGAACATGAACCTGAAAGATCGTTAGCTTGATAAGTAAAAAATAAAGAGCAAAAATTGAAAGCTTAATCGTCATAACTGCACATCTAAAACTACAACCTATGATGAATGAATCACTAATTTGAAAATACCCAAAGAGAAGAAGCCTATACTAGCAAAATGCAACCTCGGGATCTTCCTTTTGAGAGACTCTGAATAACTAGGAACTTTCCACCGTCTTGGCGGCTTTCCCAAGCGAAGTACCTGCCTTTGCAATGATATTCTTGAACCAGCACGAACCCAAGGATCAACTAACCCAGTTTCAGCAACGCACAAGCTCTCATTCACACGACCCAGATGCTCCAAATCGATGGAAATTCTCAGTGTCCAATATCCTCTTCTTCTATCGTTAGCAAAATTAAGCAGTAGGTTCTTGAGTAAATTGATTGCATCGTCATACCTGAGCAAAAGTAAAGTATCATCCCTTAAAAGTATGAAAAGAAAAGAACCAACAGTGCTACACTAAAATAAATAGACAGCCAGCTCATATATGATCATCAACAAAAAGACCTGCTATTTCTTATCTACAGCCACCTCTCATCAAGTATAACAACATTTCAAAGTAAAGCAACAAGCCTCGCTATATATATCAGCATATATTTTGGTGAGACATGAAAGCAGTAAAGATAAGAGAGTGGCAGCACCCATACCTACGCTCAGACTCAAGAAAAGGAACACCTAACAGAGCCACCTTGGAGTAGATCCATAAGGCTGAAAAGCATGGAAACGGTGCAGGCAGCTGTTTGGAGGTTGACTATTGTACTGTTCTCGCAGCAGAATTCAACTACTACTAACTAGGCCACAGCTTGGTGGTTTAATCCTGTGTTGTTCACCTCTAAAACGACTTTAACCTCTTTTTTGTTTCTTGTGTTTACTTCAGTTTGCCTTTTCTTTGGTTTATGCTACATAGGATTTCATTATGCTTGATTCTGTCAAGCTTGTGGTCTATTTGGTTATGATATTTCAATCAAGCATAGTACAATGTTTTTTGTTCCATATAGAGAATGATAAAGAGGTGAATGCTTTTTGTCAAGCATTCCTATTATCATTTGTAGTCTACAAAGGAATATCAATCTTAAGGGATAAGGGAGGGCAAACAAGATTTTCTATATCATGTGTGTTTTGATGATAAAGAAAGTTCAATCTTACTAATTTTGGTGATTTTATAGTCAGTTGTTCTCTTCTTATTCATATCTTTCTCACTGCAGCATTCAAGAGACCTTGCTCGAAAGATTTTTCAAGATTTTGCTTTGAGCTATATGATGTTGCCATTCGGTTTTCAAGGATCGGGTATCATTAAATCTATGTATTTTTCTCTTCATTTTCTCATTTAATAAACATTGACCACTACTTGCGCATACACACGAAGATGTTGGTTCATTTGGTAGCGTATACACATGAACCAGGTCTAATTTAAGTTTTGTTATGCCACTATTCAATGTGCAACTCGTAGTCGTTGCTAACAATTTCTTTTTAAACACCCATAGTTTTTGGTATGTGGGTTTCCAATGAATGTGCTCTTTCTTCTCTGTTTTAAGATTTATATATTTGGTCATTTCAAGTGATTCGTCATTGACTTACTAAGATGTAATATAAGTTACTTATCTACATTTGCTTACCTTAATCCTACAACTTGTCCAATGTCTGGTTTGTCTAGGGAGCATAAAAAGGCATTTTCTCTTTAGCTTAGTTTTTTATTGAGGTGTTTGAGTTTGTAAGACAACTAATGGTTAGCTGCATGATTTTGAAGTTGCAACTTAACCACTGTTTCTATAAAAACACGAGTACATGATTCTGGTTTGACGATTATTTTTAATGTTTAATCATTGTTTTGCAGGGCCCGTGTAGATTTATGTTTAATGTCTTTGCCAAAGTTGGTTCCTGCAAGGCTGCAAGATATCTAAAGTTGATGTGCCATGGTTTTCATGCAGGTGAAATGCTGGCAAATTCGAAGGCAAACCAAGGCTCCTCAAGCTGCAGGAGCAATTCATACGGATTTCGAAAGAGGGTTTATATGTGCTGAGGTTACCAACAATCTCTTAATTTTTTAGAAAATGAATTCTGAGATTCTGATATTTTATCCAACATATTTTCTCCACTAATGTTTGCGCTTGTAGTTAGCACTTGTGGGTAGCTTTTGTTGAATAATATATTTACACTTAAGACTTCAAGCAAGAGCAAAAAACATTACATACAATTCAATGAGATTTCCATGTATTTAAGTTTTGTCTTCTTCTACTTGTATTTCATTTGAGGTAACATGATTATATTTTCAGGTACGATGGATGCAATTGTATAGCAGATACATTACAAAAGATTACCAAGCTTCTACAGAGGAACCGTCACCAAGATAGTACAAAATATCTTAGCCTATTCACTTTTCATGATTAAGGAGGAGTTTGTTAACCTTTTTACAATATTTACTATGTCATGCTTCTTAGTTTCTGTCAATCTACCCAACAAGATCTATGTTACTGGCATGTTATTTCATTATATGTGGTTATACCGGATTTTGGTCCAAATTGTTGTGTTTTATTGACTCACTCAAATAACATAAATTTTTGTTCAAGTTTTTTGAGTTTAGATTTATTCTATATTTTGGTTGTCTCTGTGAGTGAGAATTGACTTTTTGTGTGAAGTCAAGATGTTCGAAATCTAACAACTTAAATAGTTGTTTTAGTTAAATACTCCACCACTCAAATAACCAAATGTAGATTAAAGTAATGTTGTTTGCTCTATCAATGGACGGGTATAACACTAGGATATAGAGCTGTGGTTTGTGGAATCGATCCAATTTGTTGCAAAAGATTGTGGATGAAAAGTGCACATGCTAACCTATTAACCCATGATCCTGATCAATTGTATATCAATTGACTCCTAAAACTTACTAAAAGCTGCATTTCGTTCACACAGAAAGCATATAAAAGGTTAGATTGAAAATATCAAATAATTGAATCTAGATTAAAACGTGTCGTATACCCGGCCTACGGACGGGTACGATACTAGTTATTTTTGTTCCTTTAGTTTAAAGACTGTTTTTTCATGTTTGTGGTTTTAATTTGGTTCTATTTTCTTTCTTATATCTAACTCTTACAAACTTAAGAAGTCCAAAAACTAATTTGAAAATTTTAGTTACATATTTAGGGGCGTTTGGTTCATTTCAGGGAATGAGAATGAAAATGAAAATGGAAATGCAGGAGAATGGAAATTGGAATGATCATTGCATTGATGCTGTTTGTTAGAGTCCCACCTCTCTTGGTCCTCTTGTGACCCTTCTAGGCTCTCTATCTAGCCTCTATTGGAGGGTAGGCTCTCTATCTAGCCTCTATTGGAGGGTAGGCTCTCTATCTAGCCTCTATTGGAGGGTAGGCTCTGTATCTAGCCTCTATTGGAGGGGCGTGTTAGAGTCCCACATCGGCTAGACTTGGACCAAATATTCACTATATATGTTGGAACCCCCCCCCCCTTCTCTTCTCAAGGGCTCTTTTGGAGATTACTCTTGGGGTTCCACATATTTTAACAGGTTAACCCAATATAATCAATGAAAAATTGTTTCATATTAAAAAAATATGTTTTTCCAACTTAAATATACAAAGAATATTTCATTTAACATCCATAGATGGAATAATGCATGAAAAAAGAACCAAGTAGAAATAAAAATTTCATTCCCCCCAATTTGGTC